>OX465121.1:10015586-10480586 GCA_949987565.1 Luidia sarsii
AAAGTGATCACGGCCCTGATAGGCCTCTCATGTGCCTAAAGTACTCTCTCCCTCTCCATCTCTTTCTCTCTCTCTCCTTCCCTCTGCCTCTCTCTCCCTCCCTCTGCCTCTCTCTCCCTCCCTCTGCCCCTATCTCTCCCTCCCTTTCTCACCCTCTAGCTCCTTCTCTCTCCCTCTCCCCCTCTCCATCTCTCTCTCTCTCTTCCTCCCTCCTTCTCTCCCTCCATCTTCCCGCTCTCCCCCTCTTCCTCCCTCTCTCTCCTCCCCCTCTCTCCATCTCTCTTTCTCTCTCTTCCTCTCTCCCTCTGCCCCTCTCTCTGCCCCTCTCTCCCCCTCTCTCTTCCTCTCTCCATCTCCCCCTCTCTCTCCCTATCTCTCCTCCCCCTCTCTCTTCCTCTCTCTTCCTCTCTCCATCTCCCCCTCTCTCTCCCTCTCTCTCCTCCCCCTCTCTCTTCCTCTCTCTTCCTCTCTCCATCTCCCCCTTTCTCTCCCTATCTCTCTCTCCCTCTCTCTCTCCCCCCTCTCTCTTCCCTCTTTCTTCCTCTCTCCATCTCCCCCTCTCTCTCCCCCTCTCTCCCCCTCTCTCCCCCTCTCTCTTCCTCTCTCTTCCTCCCTCCATCTCCCTTTCCCTCTCTCTATATCTCCCTGTATATCTACATACATGTACATATATGTACTGATCTTTCTCTCTCCCTCTCCATCTCTTTTTCTCTCTCTCCCTTCCCTCCCCCCACTCATTACATCACTCTGTTTCACAGCTTCTCTTAATCTGTTTTTTTCCCCTTCTTCAAAATTCCTTTTTTTTTTTTTTTGGTCTCAGGCCTTAGCACACCTTGCATCGATGTCACTTGGGATTAGACTCCCATCCTTTCCTTCCCTCCTAACCTCTCCCAACCGCCTTCCCCTGCTCCCCTGCTCCCCTGCTTCCCTGCCCTCCCGCCCCCGTCCCACTTCAATTTCACACGGAATTGTCTCGTTTTACCGCGTTGCCACGGCAATCGAGGAGTCGGGGGAGAGGTTTAGACGCTAGTGGGGACTGGGGCGGGTCACGAGAGAGGGGAGGGGGGACGTGGAGCTAGCCGCACGACGAAAGATTCTAGTGATGGGGTGGGGGAGGGAGGAGGCTGAGGGGGGTGTGGGGGAGAAACTTGTGATAGTCAAAGGTCAAATTCCCCCCTGGGGGAAACTATCTCTTCATCTGTAAGAGCTTCTGCCATCTTCGAGGAAGGAATTCATTACAACCCCCCCCCCCCCTCCCACCAAACCCCCGAATCCCTTCCCCTCGATTTGGCCAAGGCAGCAGAGCACCGGTTTGAGAAATGTGAGCGACCCGCCCCCGCTCATGAGAAATTTTTCTAATGAGAACCGTCCTTAGGGAGGGGGATAGTGGTTGGGGGTTGAAGATTGACTGGCGCCCTCATGTGGCGTCACAGCGGGCGACGCCTTGGACTAATTTTTTTTTTTAATCCCTGGTGTGAAGTGGCTAATGATCTGTCTGTCTGTCTGTTTGTTGGTTGATCTGTTTGTTTGTTTGTTCAAACTGTTGGGGATCTTCTGTTACCCCACATGGGTAGACTAGACTAGACTTCAACCTCAGACTCATTAGAATCCCTGGTGTGAACTGTGAAGTGGCTAATGATCTGTCTGTCTGTCTGTTTGTTGGTTGTTTGTTCAAACTGTTAGAGCTCCTCTGTCTGTCACTCCACACAGACAGACACTGCCTTCTCTCAACCTCAGACTCCTTGGAATCCCTGGTTTGTGTCTAATGATCTGTTTGTTTGTTTGTTCAGTTTGTCGGGGCTTTTCTGTCTTCTTCCTTCGCTGAAATTGATAATCTTTGTAGAATACCATACTATTGACTCGGATGGACACACGAATAGAAACATTAAATTATGATAATATATATATATGCACTTTTAATTCACTTAACACTTACAAAGATATAAATGAATTTACATTTGAATTTATTATTATATTATTTGAATTTATTATATATTTATAAAGTATTTGAATTTATTATATATTTAAGGTGATATACAAAAATGTTGCAAACTGCTTACTGAAAATTACCAAAATGTAAATCTTCAAATTTAGTAGGCCTGACGTTTCGATCCTAGCAGGACCTTTCTCAAAGGTCCTGAGAAAGGTCCTGCTAGGATCGAAACATCAGGCCCACTAAATTTGAAGATTATTATATATTTATTAAATATTTATAAAATTATTTATTATTATTTATTATTATTATTATTTAAGTTTAAAACATTAGACAGCGGACGATATCACTGTTTCTTTTCATAAGTGATCTCAATTTTTTTATTTTTTTATTAAATAAATTAAAAAGATACTAAAAATCTCTTATCATTTGAGCTAATGTATGAAGCCCTTAGATGCCAGCCTTCCCAAATAGGCAACTAGTCTCTAGCATTTATTTTGGGTTTTTTTTTGGTTGTTGCTCTTTTTTTTGGTCAGGTTTCCGGGGAGAAGGTCAGCAAGATCAGCCTGGTGGATCTGGCCGGCAGCGAGAGAGTACAGAAGACTGGATCAACTGGGGATCGACTGAGGGAGGGCAGCAACATCAACAAGTAAGCGCCTAGGGATTATATAGCACGGATTAGTCAGGATTAGTCAAGATTAGTCAAGATTAGTAAGGTTAAATAAAAATAGTGAAAAACTGCTTCGTTTGTTTCGCGAAAATGCAGCATTCAAGTATTCAACACAGTGTTCCGAAAAAATATCTACATGTACCGGTAGGGGTGAGACGTTAACTATTTCTTTAAGTCTTTTCTCCAAAGATGCAACATTTAAGGCAGAAATATTTCAGTGAGAGGTTTCTACTATAACCATCTTCAAACTGTAAATCTGTGAACATTTCTGTTTTTCGATCTTACCAATGTTGTGTTGGGGCTTTAAAGTGTTCACAAGTCACAAAAGGGTTGGCCAAGGGTAGACCGGGCGTGTGTTAGTAGTGACAACTGACCACTGGTACATGTATCTTTGCCCTCACCGGTACCCTGCAGGTCACTCACAACGCTGGGTCTGGTCATCTCGGCCCTGGCTGACCAATCAGCCCCCAGCAAGGGGAAGAAGAAGACCACATTTGTGCCTTATCGGGACTCGGTTCTCACCTGGCTTCTCAAGGTAAGACGAAGAAATTAGCCTGCGTCTTCCATAGACTCGTGTGTAAACTGAAGCCGTAGCCAATTCATTTGGACACGGGCACTGCCAGTCCCTCCCATTGATTCATGTGTAAACTGAAGCCGTAGTCAATTCATTTGGACACGGCTGTAGCCTCTCTAGAGGACACTGCCATTGCCTCTGTAGTAGCCATTAGCCGATGGTCCCACATAGACTCGTGTGTAAACAGAAGCCATTGTCAAGCTAGTAGGACATAGCCATAGCCTCTGTAGTAGCTACTAGTCGATGGTTCCCATAGACTCGTGTGTATACAGAAGCCACAGCCGACTTCTTTTTATAAAAAAAAAATACATTATCTGTGCACAACAGGAATGCCTAGGAGGCAACAGCAAGACCGTCATGGTGGCCACCATCAGTCCGGCCGGCGACAATTACGAAGAGACGCTGTCCACCCTCCGCTATGCCGACCGGGCCAAGAGGATCGTCAACCACGCCGTCATTAACGAGGATCCCAACGCCCGGGTGAGTGATGGGTTTCTGGGTGCGTCTGCTCCCCCACCCCCACTTGTTCCTCATCAGAATCGGGTGCCAAGGCACTGCTACCTTTGAGAAAGGTCCTGCTGGAATCGAAACGTCAGGCCCACTAAATTTTGAGATCTAGTTTTAATAATCTTGTTCGGCAAGGGTGCTTGGTTCGTCACTGCGACCTCCCTATCACATCGTAGGATAGTGGTCTTGCCTCTTTCTTATAACTGGACAGCGTGCTTGTGCAGATTCCAAAGTGCCCTGGAGGGGAATGCCTTTGCATGAGTTACATCCGCAATCCTTCATTTGGATATCGGGTTGATTCATGGCTTATTCATGGGGACAAATGTTTCAGGCCCCAAATTGATGGATGGATGGATAGCTCTTCGGACTTTTTAATGGTGCGGGGGTTTGCATCTGAACGGCTTTTCTTGCTTTTTTTCCCCCTGTGGGATTCTGTAATGGGTCTGAGGATCCATTCGGGTGATTTGGGGTTCCCTGAAACAGACTCGGGTTGATAATGCACCGGTCTTGTCGCCTCGTGTCCCTTGTAGATTATCCGAGAGCTGAGGGAGGAGGTGGACGCGCTGAAGAAGCAGCTGATGGAGGCCGTGGTGAGTGGGCGGGGACGGGGGTGTGGCTATGAGCGGGGCATTGGGTGTGGCCCTGTGTGAATGGGCGGGGCCAGGGGTGTGGCTATGAGCGGGGCATTGGGTGTGGCCCTGTGTGAATGGACAGGGCCAGGAGTGTAGCTCTGGCTGAGTGGGTGGGGCCGGGGTGCGGCTATGGGCGGGGCATTAGGTGTGGCCCTGGGTGAACGGGCGAGGCCAGGGGTGTGGCTCTGGGTGGGTGGGCAGGGCATTGGGTGTGGCCCTGTGTGAATGGGCAGGGCCAGGGGTGTGGCTCTGGGTGAGTGGGTGGGGCTGGGGTGTGGCGATGGGCGGGGCATTGGGTGTGGCCCTGGGTGAATGGGCGGGGCCAGGAGTGTAGCTCTAGGTGAGTGGGTGGGGCCGGGGTGTGGCACTGGGTGAATGGGCGGGGCCAGGGGATGGCTGCGGGTGGTGTCATTGGTGTTGCTATGGGTGTGCCTCTGGGTTGGTCTTGGGAGTGGTCAGGGGTGCTGTTATGGGTGTGGATAGGGATGGGATCGAGGGTGTGGCTATGGGTGTAGCTATGCTATGAGTGGGGTGGGGTCATTGGTGGGTACATCAGCAAGCCTTTGAGCAGCAACGACATGTAGCAGATTTCAAATCAACATCAACGTACAATACATTAATCCCTCATGGGAGAATGAACTCACTGGAGTAGAGAAGGTACGGTAGTCTCCGTTCAAGGCTGGCATCTGTCTTAGAACCGTTGGTCACGGCTTCTTCCTATTGGCTGGACCTGCAGAGTATGAAGGCAGACACCTTGAAGGAGAGACTAGAGGAGTCGGAGAAACTGATGATGGAGATGACGCAGAGCTGGGAGGACAAACTTCTTAAGACGGAAGAAGTCCACAAGGTACGTCCAACATACATGTAATCTCCTGGCCTTATTCATCCCTATTAATACACTACACCTTCAATTTTGTAAAACAAAACCAAGATTGATAGTCAGTAAGTATTTAACCAATTAGCCAAAGTATATCCCCAGGGATCACACGCTCCGGCTTTCATTCAGATGCAAACAAACAAAATTGTTGTCAACCTGGCTACAGCAGCTTGGGGATCGCACAAAAGTGGATGCTGCTTTTTTTCAAACGATGTCAAATACATTGGAAAAATGAAAAACTGACGGAGGAACTTTTAAAACAATTTTATAAAAGACCCTGGTAAAGACTGGTTGACTATTTGGGAAGGCCTTCCGCCATCTAAGGGCTGGATGGCTCAGATGGGTAAGAGCGCCGGTAAGCAAAACCAGAGGTCTCGGGTTCAAGTCTCGGTCCAGTCAAAGTTTTCTTTGCCATTTTTCAATTTGATCAAGTTCCCTGTCAGTTTTTGTTTTCCTTCATTGTCTGGATAGTTCAGATGGTAAGAGTGCCGGTAAGCAAAACCAGAGGTCTCAGGTTCAAGTCTCGGTCCAGTCAAAGTTTTCTTTGCCATTTTTCAATTTGATCAAGTTCCCTGTCAGTTTTTGTTTTCCTTCATTGTCTGGATAGTTCAGATGGTAAGAGTGCTTGTAAGCAAAACCAGAGGTCTCGGGTTCCAGTCCTGTAGTCAAAGTTGTTGTTTTTTTCCGTCTTTTTAATCTAGGAGAGGCAGCAGACTTTGGAGAGGATGGGCATCTCCGTGGAGACGTCGGGCATCAAAGTCGAGCGGAACCGGTGCTTCCTGGTCAACCTGAACGCTGACCCTTCCCTGAACGAACTCCTGGTCTACTATCTCAAGGTGAGGGCGGTGTTGACCACTGTCCCCGAATATATTGGCTGCGGCTTGAAGTAACATGCAACCCTATGGGAACTGCCTGCAGCCACTCATTGGCGACCTTCCATAGACTCGTGTGCACTTTCAAGCCGTAGCCAATGAATTCGGACACAGCCTAAGGCCGTGTCCGAATGTATTGGCTGTGGCTACAAGTAACAAGCAACCCTATGGGAACTGGCTGCAGCCGCTTGTTGACGACCTTCCATAGACTCATGTGCACTTTCAAGCCGTAGCCACTGCATTCGGACGCAGCCTATGGCCAAGAATAGTTTAATACAAGCCAGAAGCAATTTGATATTGCTTGATAATGCGGTCTGTAATCCTGTTTACACGAGGAAGACTTTTCATGCTTAGCGGATTTCCACTCTCAAGTGGCTCTATGACATTGTTCCCAGGCTGTGTTGGGGAATTCAAATCTGCATTTCAGCGGGTTCCATGTTCAAAATTGCTTTTGACGGACGGGCCAGTGAAGCAAACCGCCGACCAATCACAGGCCCTCTTCTGCGCCGGTTCGGCATGTTCATTGGGGTTTCTTTGGTGCATCCGTCTTACAGGAGCACACATTGGTCGGCGGGGTGGACTCGGAGAAGGAGCAGGACATTCAGCTGAACGGTCTGGGTATCATGCCCCAGCACTGCATCATTGACGTGGAGAATGAGATGGACGTCTACCTGGTGCCCATAGATGGAGCAAAGTGAGTAGGACAGACAGACAGACGGACAGAATGAGAGACAGTCGGACAGACAGAATGAGAGACAGACAGACAGAATGAGAGACAGGCAGGCAGGCAGACAGACAGAATGAGATGGATGTCTACCTGGTGCCCATAGATGGAGCAAAGTGAGTAGGACAGACAGACAGACAGACAGAATGAGAGACAGTCGGACAGACAGAATGAGAGACAGTCAGACAGAATGAGATGGACGTCTACCTGGTGCCCATAGATGGAGCAAAGTGAGTAGGACGGACAGACAGACAGACAGACAGAATAAGAGACAGATAGACAGACAGAATGAGATGGACGTCTACCTGGTGCCCATAGATGGAGCAAAGTGAGTAGGACGGACAGACAGACAGACAGAATAAGAGACAGATAGACAGACAGAATGAGATGGACGTCTACCTGGTGCCCATAGATGGAGCAAAGTGAGTAGGACGGACAGACAGACAGACAGAATAAGAGACAGATAGACAGACAGAATGAGATGGACGTCTACCTGGTGCCCATAGATGGAGCAAAGTGAGTAGGATGGACAGACAGACAGACAGACAGAATAAGAGACAGATAGACAGACAGAATGAGAGACAGTCAGACAGAATGAGAGACAGTCGGACAGACAGAATAAGAGACAGACAGACAGAATGAGAGACAGTCGGACAGACAGAATGAGCGACAGTCAGACAGAATGAGAGACAGGCAGACAGAATGAGAGACAGACAGACTAAGATGGATGTCTATTTGGTACCCATAGATATAGGAAAGTGTGTAGGACATACAGACAGACAGACAGAAGGAAAGGACAGACAGACAGACGGAATGAGAGGCAGACAGACAGACAGACAGAATGAGATTGATGTTGCTTTTTCACGGTGTAATCTTATTGGTGCACTCGCGGCTGTCTCCTCAGGTGCTGCATCAATGGGTCCACCACCACCAGCCGGACGGCACTGAGGCACGGAGACAGGATCCTCCTGGGCAACTACCACTTCTTCCGCATCAACTGCCCGCGGCCACCGGGAGTGGGTGAGAACGTTGGGTAGTTTCAGGCGGCCCAAGTGCTCCCGGCGAAAGGATTTTTCCTCGGGGGATTAAAGTGAAAGCAAACCTGGGATCCTGACCAAAACTGGGTCCTCCTCCTCCTTGTCCTCTTCCTCCTCATCCTCCTCATCCTTTTTTCTCTTCCTCATCCTCCTCCTCCTCCTCCTCCTCCTCCTCCTCCTCCTCCTCCTCCTCCTCCTCCTCCTCCTTCTCCTCCTCCTCCTCCTCCTCCTCCTCCTCCTCCCCCTCATTGTCCTCCTCCTCCTCCTCCTCACATAAAATTATACAGAACATCACACTTTATTGATTTAAGAAAAGAAAACAAAATAGTTTAAAAATTTCAAAGTTGACTTCATGGATCTCCCTCGCTAAAACCTCTCTCGATCATTTTTTCCTCCCTCTCAGGATCCAGCGGGGCATCAACGCCGGACGTGGAGCCTACAAACTCCAACTACGACTTTGTCTACGCTCAGAACGAGGTGGTGATGAAGGAGATGACAAACGGTAGGTGACAAACTGATCGGTTAGGAGATATTGTCACCAGCCAAGATTCGAGATTGCATCAGGACTAAACAAGCATTAACTTCCGCTCCCTCCTCTTCTCCACTTCCTCCTCTCACCTTTCTCCCCCTCCTCTTCTCTTCCTACTGTGTCCCGTCTTCCTCTTACACCTCCCTCCTCTTGCTCTCCTTCCCCATCTTTCCCTCTTCCCTCTTTCTCTTCCTCCTCTTCCTCCTCTTCCTCTTCCTCCTCCTCCTCTTCCTCTTCCTCCTCTTCCTCTTCCTCTTCTTCCTCTTCCTCTTCCTCCTCCTCTTCCTCGTCCTCCTCTTCTTCTTCCTCTTCCTATCTCTTCCTACTCTTCCTCTTCCCCCTCTTCCTCTTCCTCCTCTTCCTCTTCCTCTTCCCCCTCTTCCTCTTCCTTCTCTTCCTCCTCTTCCTACTCTTCCTTCTCTTCCTTCTCTTCCTCCTCTTCCTACTCTTCCTCCTCTTCCTTCTCTTTCTCCTCTTCCTCCTCTTCCTCTTCTTCCTCCTCTTCCTACTCTTCCTCCTCTTCCTACTCTTCCTCCTCTTCCTCCTCTTCCTACTCTTCCTCCTCTTCCTACTCTTCCTCTTCCTCCTCTTCCTCCTCTTCCTCCTCTTCCTCCTCTTCCTACTCTTCCTACTCTTCCTACTCTTCCTACTCTTCCTACTCTTCCTACTTTTCCTACTCTTCCTCTGCTTCCTCCTCTTCCTTCCTCCTCTTCCTTCCTCTCCTCCTCCCCTTCCATCACTCAGACCCAGTCCAGGCGGCCATGAAGCTCCTGGAGAACCAGCACCAGAAGGACAAGAAGGGAGCCCTGGAGAAGCAGCGGGAGAAGTACGAGAGGGAGCTGGAGACGCTGCGCAAGCAGCTGATGCCACAGCGGCCCATGGAGAGGACGGACACGGCTTACTTCTCTGACCAGAGCCCCGGCAGTGAAGCCAGCCTAGATGGAGGCCAGAATCTCAAGTACAAGGAGTGGGCAGAGGAGAGGTGGGTGTGGACTCACTCGTTCAGTCAGACAGTCAGTTACTCAGTCAACCAGTCACTCAGTCAGATTATCAGTCAGTCGGTTACTCAGTCAATCAGTTGCTCAGTCAGATAATCAATCAGTTACTCAGTCAATCAGTTACTCAGTCAGATAATCAGTCAGTTACTCAGTCAATCAGAGAGTAACTCGGTCGGTCAGTCAGCCCGTTAGATTAGTCAGTCAGTCAGTCAGCCAGCCAGTCAGTCAGATGATCAGACATAGTCAGTCGGTCAGTCAATCAGTCAGTCAGTTAGTGAGTCTGTCAGGCTGCCAGAAAATCAGTCAGTCACTCAGTCGGTCCGTCAGTCGAGCAGCCTCACATAACCTCAAGCTGAAGAAAGGTCCAGCAAAGATTAATCGATCAAACAATCAATTAATCAGTCAATCAATCAATCCTGGTACATCAACAGCATCGAGGTGCAATTGTGTCAGGCATTTTAAGAAGTCCTCGCAATGCAAGCTGCGGCATATATATATTTTTTTAATCCTGTTTGATGTCTCCTCTTTGCAGTAAGTCCCGTTTTAGTCTTTCTCCCTCTTTCAAACAAAAGTAAGTCCCCGTCCTCTCGTTTTTTCCTCGCATCAGTTCGTGCAATCACTCCACAAGTCGCTATTAATCTCAGGGAACCTCATACATCCATACGTCATGGAAGCGTAAACAGTCTCTTCAGGAAAACTGACCAGTATCAAATCTTTCTTCACGACTCAGTCAGAACACTGGGTACAATCATGGACCATCTCACATCACATCCTAGGAACGACGCGGCATTCCCCCTTTTTGATAAACATGATCGTCTTCGTCAACTGCACTCACGTCAACCTTTCACAGTCTGGGGCTTGGGTCATTAATATTCCTCATGAATATTCAAGAGTAATATGCAAAAATGTTGCAAACTGCTCACTGACTTAAGAAATAACCCAAATTCAAATATTAAAAAAAAAAATTAGGAGGGCCTGGCATTTTCGATCCTAGCAGGATCTTTTCCCTCTCATCTCTATTAAGGCATTCTGCCAGGAGCGAAACGTCAAGCTTTCCTAATTTTTGACAAATTAATATTCATTGGCAGTGTTGTTTATTCATGACACGGTCATCATCCTCATTTACATTTTGCATACACAGTTGGCGGATCAAGATGTCAGACTTGACTGTTTGGATCAATTTTGTCTCCGTCTCTTTTTGTTCCATATTCACACAGAATTTGTTCACATAACATTTATATATGAGCCCTACCCCTAGCCCTAAGAGATGCCCTATGACTGAATCCTCTGTCTCTCTCTTCTCCCAGGGATGAGCTCTTCCGCCAGAGCCTGGCCAGGCTGAGGGAGGAGGTGGTCAAGGCCAACGCTCTGGTCCGCGAGGCCAACTTCCTGGGCGAGGAGATGGGCAAGCTGACCGACTTCAGGGTCACCCTCCAGATACCCGCCTTTAACCTCACCCCAAACAGGAAGGTAAGAGTTGTCTCCGCCAGCCAGCCCCGACATTTTGTCAGATAAACTGAGACGGAGAGCTGTGTGAAGGAGGCTAGCTTCCCGCGTCGCCCTGGTTGCTGAAGGACTTTTGTTTTCTCTCCCTCTCCCTCTCTCCCCACTCTCTTTCTCTCTCAGCGAGGGGCTATTGTCAGCGAGCCGGCCATCCAGGTCAAGAGGAAAGACCGCGGGACACAGATCTGGTCGGTGGAGAAGCTTGAGAACAAGATCATCGATATGAGGGAGATGTACAATGAGCGGAAGGAGAAGGGTCTACCGCTCAAAGTGAGTATAGATAGGCCCCTGAACACAGAAGCTAGTTGATGGCCTTCTGAGCTCAGAGTTAGTTGATGGCCTTCTGAGCTCAGAGTTAGTTGATGGCCTTCTGAGCTCAGAGTTAGTTGATGGCCTTCTTAGCTCAGAGTTAGTTGATGGCCTTCTGAGCTCAGAGTTAGTTGATGGTCTTCTGAGCTCTAAGTTAGTTGACTGACTTCTGAGCTCAGAGTTAGTTGATGGTCTTCTGAGCTCTAAGTTAGTTGACTGACTTCTGAGCTCAGAGTTAGTTGATGGCCTTCTGAGCTCAGAGTTAGTTGATGGCCTTCTGAGATCAGAGTTACTTGATGGCCGTCTCAGCACCAAGTTAGTTGATGGCCTTCTGTCTTCTGAGCTCCTGCAGCCAAAGCTAGTTGATAGGCCTTCCATATTACTTCCTAGTATTAGTTCATACCCTTTGCTACTTTTGCTTCAGATCCCTCTGTAGCCTGTCGCCTGCGGTAGATCGTTCTTCCAAGACTCTGCTGCCTATCCTTTCTCTCTCTCCCTCTCAACCTGCTTTGGAAAAAAATTCTTAAGAATCATCTTCGGCTGCCATTCCAAAATTCAATCAATCTGTTGTCCTCTCACGAATACCCATACTGCTTTTGTTTGTGTTTTCATCTTTTTAAGAGGCGCAAAAAATCCTCCACCTTAAAAACAGACGATGACAATTGACTCGGTTGATGGGGGGGGGGGGGGAATAAAAAAAAATGAAAAAAAAATGTGATTGTATCACCCTGCTTCCCTCGTCCCTCAATAAACGGATCTCTGACTCTCCTCCAGACTTTGTCCTCCAGAATTTTTAACCTACCCCCCCCCCTTATTCTGATTGCCTCCAGTCCTCTTTCCTCTTACCTCTGTCATCGCTTGATGGAATGATTCTCCCAGCCAGTGTCACTAGGTGGCAGAGGATGAAATGGTTCATGCCATCCATGGATAGGATGTTTTATTCTCTGTGAAAATGCATGTTTCTTTTGTTTCTGAAAATCAAGTAATGAAATCCAGCCTTGATTTTATGCATTTTTTTCATTCTAAGCTTGGTCCTTGGACTAAGATTTTTTTTTTTAAAGAATGTTGGTTTATTTTTGCACATCTTAGTCGTTTTGATTAATATCAATAATTTGTGACTAATCTGCACGGATGTTTGAATTTAAACTCGTCTGCCATCCAAATGTGGATTGACCCTTGACCCTTGACCAACATGTGAGTGACCCCGCTTGACCTCTGCAGTCGTAACCTATTGACCTTTGATCCCCCATCACCTGACCGAGGTGTGGCAGTGCTGTGATGTCATAGTCATCCCGAGGAATGACCGCCATTGTTTGAAACCTAACCGCATCATTGACCTTTGAACCCTCGTGACCCCGACCCCCCCCCACTGTTGTGGATGACCTTTAACCTCTGTGACCTCCGTGAACTGTTCCTCGTTGCAGGACGTGGGGCCGACCCGACTACGCAAGCTGTCCTTTTTTGAGTCTCAGGTGATTGTCCCTAGGATTTGACAATTTCTCGCTCTGTCATTGTCCTTGTGCCCCCGTGCCTGTCCTTGTCACTTCTTGTCACAGTCAGTGTGTATGTGAAATTATGTCACCCTGTCTGTCGGTCTGTCTGTCTGTATGTTTGTGTTTTGCTCTTTGAAATAGCTGTCTGTTAAATTGTCAAGCCAACTGTAACCCGTTTGTCATCGTCCCTGTCAATGTCCTTGTCACTGTTCCTTGTCCCTGCCTGTCATTGTCACTATGCTTGTTTGTCTCTGCATCTGTCTGCCTGTTCCTGTGACAAACTCATGTTTGCTCTGTGTCAATAACTTTGTCATTGTCCCGTGTCTCTGTCTCCGTCACAATGTACATGTACATGTATGTGACATGTTTGTATCTTGTTCTAAGTGCAAATATATGTATATGCCTACATTAGCTAGTAGAATTTGTCTTTCTTAATCATAGAGTAATGTTTGTACTAGCAGTGCAATATGGCCTTCTCAAAGCTCCGAGCCTTAGAGTTTACAAGTAGTTGCATCTAACATTGCCACCTAGATACTAATAATTGTTAATACCCATAGATATTAATCAATTATTAAAGCTGTTCGGTGATTAAGCTACTAATTAATGTACTCATAGATCCCTCCTGCCGTTTGTCATTGTCATCCTCATTTGCATATCATTACCCTAATTACCTAATATCTTGTCATTGGCCTGGCATCCCCTAGATCAAATAAGACTTTCCTATTCATCCTAAAATTATAGTTAAAAACGAAAGTTTTGGAGGTTTTTGATGAATAACCCCTTGTTCTTCTTTCCGCTAATCCCATTTTTCTGTCTGCCAGGATTTCTTGGCCGGGATAATGTCTCTGCAGGTGACCCCCCCACGACCTTTAACCTTTATGACCTCCCCTCCTGATCTCACGCTTCACACTTGACCTCCCACGATGCACTGCAGTCTTGTGCTCTGACCTTTGGCAACTTGAATCTAACAGTCAAAACCGTTTCGTTGTTGACATTCTACGTGCATTCTTTCATTTCTTTGATTGTGAACAGTTTTCAGCTTTCCTTCAGTTTTTCTGTAACTTTGGAAGACTTGGCACACATCTTCTTTATCTTTTGTTTTTAACTTTCTGTTGCCTTGACAATGACACTCAAATGTATCATTTTGTGTAGATTAATTTAAGCTTGAATTGGTGAGAGCATGTCAACTCCAGAATGATTTTTTTCCTTTTCAAATACATGGTTGTAGATACAGTAATATTTTTTATTTAAATTTTTTCACCCTCAACTAATTTTAATGTTCTGTTAATCAAATCAGATTTAGTTTTGCATTATTTGGCTCAATATATTGTCATCTAACAATTCATCTTAATATTTATTAATGTGTAAAACTCGCTAAAAAATTATTTGCTTTCTTGAATGATATCAGTCTGTAATGAGTGATTTTTCATTTTTCCGTTTTTTGCCTTGATTCTAAGATACATGCCTGGTTTTTTTTTTATCATTCAATTTATTTTTTTGATTTCTTTCACGTCTTTGGAAAGGGCAAATTAATTTTGTCACATCTTTTTGGTTTAAAATTCGACACCAAATCCTTATTGAATACACAATGTTAAAAGACATTATTTTTTGATAAATTTCATTCACGTCTTTGGAAGGGTAAAATGAATTTTGTGACAACTTTGTTTAAATTTCAAAACCACACAACTGAAATCCTTCTCCTATACAAAATGTTGAAAGACAAAGACATAAAACACCCCAAATCTTAAGTACTCAGGGCTTCATCAGCTTAAACTGTCCTCAGGAAGGGTACTCTTGAATTTATGCCTCAGTTTTCCCCTGAGCGGGCGAATTTCTGTCGACCCAGATACCAGAAATTCTCTGTGGGCTTGGCGTCACCTATGACCCCCCAAAAAAATCCATCCAAAATAACAAAGAAACTCCGATGTGAGATGAAGTGAAATTCCCTTCCAATTCCCACAGCATCTTGCCCTCTGTTTACCACTTTTCTCTTTTTGTTGATTTCTCATCATTTCTTATCACCATCTGTGTCCTCTGTCTCTTGTTCTGTGAGAAGACATTGGCGGCAATGTCCATTTGTGGTTAGGTTTACTTTTCCGTTTCCCTGCACAGCTGCACCCAGTCAAGAAGGAATATCTTCCCTGTCTTGTGAACTGGCAACTCTCTGACTCTTGGTGGCAGCAGACAGGAGGAGGAGAGGGCCTGCTCTGTTTGCTCAATGCTGGTGTAATGTTAAAAGACTGTGCATGTCTATGGGAACGGGTCTCTGGCCACCTTCCATAGCCCCGTGTGTAATTTGGAGCCATAGCCTCAAGTGTAATCTGAAGCCATAGCCTCAAGTACAATCAGAAGCCATAGCCTCCCAGTGCAATCAGAAGCCATAGCCTCCAGGTGCAGTTTGAAGCCATAGCCTCCCAGTGCAATTGGAAGCCATAGCCTTGTGAGACATTTGGCACCCATAGCCTCATGAGCAATTATGAACCCATAGGCTTGCATGCAACTTGAAGCCACAGCCCCCCGTGGAACTTCAAAGTCATAGCCACATGTGTAATTTGAAGCCATAGCCCTGTAGGCACCTCAGAGCCGGAGCCATTGCGTTCTAACAAAAGCTCCACAAACACCAGCATTGTAAAAGGAAACCTGTCTGCTGCCACCAAGAGGCCAGTTATCCCCCAGTGTCTATTCTATTCTGTCTCTCTCTACTCATCGTAGATAACTCAATAACTCACCACTTCTCATTGCATCCGTACACAGGACTTTTTCGTACCTAAGCCCTGCAATCCCGGACTTCCATCAACCAGTAAAAACAAGGTGACCTAAGAAAATTCCCCCCAAAACCCCCACAAAACCCACCATTCGGCTGAATGTGAATGGCTCGTCTGCATGCAGTGTCCGGTTTGTGCAACTCGTGTTGAGTTTCTATGCATGCCCAGTGTGTACTTCTATGACAATTGTCACTTGGTCCTCCCCTACCAAAAAAAAAGGTGCCATCTTTTCCCTTCTTATTTTTTAGTAGTGAGCAGAAATCAAAACTTGAATTCAAATGTTCACCATTCTCTGGCCCCCTTCAGCAGAAGAGCATCTCATTATTTGGAGGAATCCTTTCTCCGATGTGGCGTTTGAAGTCAGAGAATGAAGTGAATACCAAGAATTGTTGCAAACTGAATAGTGCGGGACATTTTTCAATATATTTTGATCAATTTTGAAAGTTTTTTCCCTTCCGTGTACTTTTTGAATCTATCTATGGATTAAGGGCTTAGGATATCATGTACTTTTCTAATCTGGTAAAGGGCTCAGTATAATCCCTGAATAGTGATTATCTTCTAATATGAGCACTAATCTGGGACAAAGTTAATCCCCATTAATCCCCATTCTGCACACAGTGGATACCAACCCTTAATCCTTTCCTTTGGTAGCAGCAAGCGTCCATCAAGATTTTCTCCACCAAAAAAAAAATACACTGAATGTCTTTCTGTTTAACCCTTTCTCCTAGGTTGACTGCATGCCGTTCTGTTGTCAATATTTCTGTTTCTTTTCTTTTTGTTCTTCTGTGATTCTTGGTATAATTTCAGCCGAGAAACCTTGTAATCCCTTCGTTGTTTTCCCAAATCCGTCCGCGGTTTTATCCAGAGAGTGAAAGCTGGTTGTCTTCTGAACCCAACTTTTTTTTTTGATTTTGTGATTTTCCCGAAAACAATTTGAGGGCCTGATGTTTCGATCCTAGCATGACCTTTCTCAAAGGCAGAATCTTTTTGACAACCTTGTTGGTTTTTTCATCATCCTTGTGAAGATGAAACAAAACACGATTTTTCTGGCTAATCTCAGAGGATAATTTTTTTTTAGGATGGGAAGGCCACCATCGTAGACCTTTATAGCTTAGATGGTAAGAGGGGTGGTACACAAAACCGGAAGTCTCGGCTTTAAGTCCTGGTCCAGTCAAAATTTCTTTGCCATTTTTCAATTGGGTGGGAGGTGGGGTTTGTGGGGAAAAAATCAAGACAGCCAATTCACACAGACTGGCTAAAACTTTGATACTACCTTCTCAATTTTATTTTATTTTTTGTTGGAATGAAACCACTGTAAAGTCTTCTTGTTTTGTATTTCCCCTCACTAACTGGACCTTCGAAAACACCGAACTCTGAATTGGTAGCTGGAACTCTGGACATGCGGCATGGTGTGCTGGAATGTTTGGCATGGCAGTCTTAAAAAAAGGAAAAGACACTGAACGCAAGCAGAGCCTGGATTGTCCCGTGACCTTTTTGACCCCTTGGGAGTGATCGTTTGCCATTTCTCGCCTCCACTCAGCAGGATACGGACGATCCGGTCGGCGAGGACCCGTTCTACGAGTCGCAGGAGAACCACAGTCTCATCGGTGTCGCCAACATCTTCCTGGAGGTCTTGTTCCACGACGTCCGGCTGGACTATGCCGTGCCTGTCATCAGCCAGCAGGGAGAGGTGAGACAAAATTCATTCAGGGATGTACCATAAGACTTTAAGAAATTTCCGCATTTCCGGAAAAGGTGTAATTGGGGATTTTTATTTGTTATTTGTTATTGTTTTATTTTTTTTATTTATATTTTTTATTTTTTTTATTTTTTATATTTTATTTTTTTATTTAATTATTTTTATTTTTTTATTTTTTATTTTTTATTTTTTATTTTTTATTTTAATTTTAATTTTAATTTTTTATTTTTTATTTTAAATTTTTAAAGTGATATACAAAAATGTTGCAAACTGCTTACTTACTATAGTTACTAAAGTGCAGAGCTCCTGCAAAGGTCCTGCTAGGATCGAAATGTAGGGCCCACTAAATTTTGAGATTTTTATTTTATTTATTTTTTTAACTTTTTTTTTTAATGTCAAACAGCCTTCAAGTCTTATCCAATAGATAAATGTCTTCTTCTTTTTTGGGTCTAGGTTTCGGGCAAGCTGCACATCGAGATTCAGCGGATCAGTGGGTCCATCCCCGCCTCTGAACACTCCCTGGACACCCAGTCTGAGAGCAGTAACGAGAGCTCCAGCGGGTACGAAGGGTTCGAGGACCACGAACCCGAGGGAGGACTGGCTGTGGGGGCACCGCTGAAATGCAGGGTAGGTAGGGGTGTGGATTGGGTGGGTAGAGGTGTGGAGTGGGTTGGTATGGGTGTGGATTGGGTGGGTAGGGGTGTGGATTGGGTGGGTAGGGGTGTGGATTGGGTGGGTAGGGGTGTGGAATGGGTGGGTAGGGGTGTGGATTGGGTGGGTAGGGGTGTGGATTGGGTGGGTAGGGGTGTGGAATGGGTTGGTATGGGTGTGGATTGGGTGGGTAGGGGTGTGGATTTGGTGGGTAGGGGTGTGGATTGGGTTGGTATGGGTGTGGATTGGGTAAGTAGGGGTGTGGATTTGGTGGGTAGGGGTGTGGATTGGGTGGGTAGAGGCGTGGATTGGGTGGGTAGGGGTGTGGAATGGGTTGGTATGGGTGTGGATTGGGTGGGTAGGGGTGTGGATTTGGTGGGTAGGGGTGTGGATTGGGTGGGTAGGGGTGTGGATTGGGTGGGTAGGGGTGTGGATTTGGTGGGTAGGGGTGTGGATTGGGTGGGTAGGGGTGTGGATTGGGTGGGTAGGGGTGTGGATTGGGTGGGTAGGGGTGTGGATTGGGTGGGTAGGGGTGTGGATTGGGTGGGTAGGGGGTGTGGATTGGGTGGGTAGGGGTGTAGATTGTGTGGGTAGGAGTGTGGATTGGGTGGGTAGGGGTGTGGATTGGGTGGGTAGGGGTGTGGAATGGGTTGGTAGGGGTGTGGATTGGGTGGGAAGGGGTGTGGATTTGGTGGGTAGAGGCGTGGATTGGTATGGATGGAGGTGTGGCATTGGTTGGTAGGGATGTGGAATGGGTGGTTAGGGGGTGGATTGGGTGGGTAGGGGTGTGGATTGGGTGGGTAGGGGTGTGGATTGGGAGGGGAGGGGATTAGATTGGGTGGGTAGAGAGGTTAATGTTGGGTGGACTGGGTGGATTGGGGGGTTAATGTTGGGTGAGCAATTTGTGTTGTTGTTGCTGTAAATCTTTTAAATTAAATCTACCGGTATGTGTTTGTTTTTTGTTTTTTGTATTTTACTAACTCGGTTGTAATTTTCATGTATCATATTGTAAATGTATTTCTCTTGCCGTAATTGTTAATTTTGTCAATGTATTTTACAATCTTGAAACGATTTCTTTTTTTATTATTCTTAATGTACTGTTGTGTACTCTTCACTGTAATTTGGCCATTGGCCACAATAGTGATGAAATAAAGTAAGAAGAAAAAAAATTGAGCAGGTTGGGTTGTGGGGTTGATGGTGGGTGAGCTGGATGGGTTGTGGGGTTGATGGGGTGTGTAAAGGGTGGGGATCCCAGCATGGAAGGTTAATCCACTGTATTCCTCCTGGTCGCCGTCTCCCAGGTGAAGATCCGAGAGGCCACTGACCTGCCCCCCAGCCTGGCCCACTTTGTCTTCTGCCAGTACACCTTCTGGGGCCTGGAGGGGCCCACAGTCGTGCCGCCCTTCATCAACCCGGACCTGGAGGAGTTGCCGGGCAGACCCAAGGACAGCAGCAAGGGGAGCATGAAGTTCAACCACACCAAGGTACCGTACGCCCAGTCGAGAGGGGGTATGCTTGGGTACAGAGCCAGAATCACTGGACTGGGGGCCGGGGGATTGGTACATGGTAACTCCAAGGAGATAGCTTCCAATGTTGCTGCTTTAACGCTGCTGCCAGGGGGAGGTTGAAGTTCAACCACACCAAGGTACTGTACGCCCTGTCGAGAGGGGGGGGGATGCCTGGGTACAGAGCCAGAATCAGACTGGGGCCGGGGGATTGGTACATGTAGCTCCTAGGAGATAGCTTCCAATGTTGTTGCTTTAACATTGCTGTCAGGGGGAGCATGAAGTTCAACCACACCAAGGTACCGTAAGCCCAGTCGAGAGGGGGGGGAATGTTTGGGTACAGAGCCAGAATCACTGGACTGGGGGCCGGGGGATTGGTAACTCCAAGGAGATAGCTTCCAATGTTGTTGCTTTAGCGTTGCTGTCAGGGGGAGCTTGAAGTTCAACCACACCAAGGTACTGTACGCCCAGTCGAGATGGGGGGATGCCTGGGTACAGAGCCAGAATCACTGGGGCCGGGGGATTGGTACATGTAGCTCCTAGGAGATAGCTTCCAATGTTGCAGCTTTAACGCTGCTGTCAAGGCGAGGTTGAAGTTCAACCACACCAAGATACGGTACACCCATTCGAGAGGGGGGATGCCTGGGTACAGAGCCAGAATCACTGGACTGGGGGCCAGGGGATTGGTACATGTAACTCCAAGGAGATAGCTTCCAATGTTGCTGCTTTAACGCTGCTGCCAGGGGGAGGTTGAAGTTCAACCACACCAAGGTACGCCCAGTTGAGAGGGGGGTTGTTTGGGTACAGAGCCAGAACCATCGGGTTGGGGCGGGGATGTATGTACCAGTGATGTGGATTGGTAGCTCCTAGGAGATGTCAGGGTAAGCGTGAACTGTAACCACACCAAAGTGCACAGAGTCAAGGTAATGCTTGGGGTTAGAGCCAGAGTCATTGGGTTGGAGGCATGTACTAGTGATATGGATTTGTAACTCCATCGGAGGATTGCTTCCAAAGTTGCTTCTTTCAGTGACTAGTGCCCGTGACTAGTTTAAACTAGGATAAATAGGTTTGCCAGCATTCTCCTGAAGACGAGCAGAGTACACTGTTCGAAACGTTGAGTTCCTCCGGTTCTTTTCAGAACCACACTTACTCACAAAAGAGAATTTACATGGTGTCTCCGCAAACCTATTTATCCTGATATTCTCACCATGCAAACCTTTAAATCTCATTAGTTTAAACTAACCATCCCCCCCCCTTGGATTTGGAATGGCGCCTTGAAATGCACATTGGCCCCCCTCTGTATTGAGAGCGGCCAGGGCAGCACATTACCTAGCCACCAGTGTCTTGTCTAGACCGGTGCCGTGGTGGCCCTAGGTGTGCTGATGTGCTAGAGCAATTGGTTTGACAATGGAGGCTACAGGGCCCTAGACGTGCAAGCTGTCTAGTGGTAGTATAGGCCTCCAACATTATGTTAGATAAAGCCAGCAGTAGACAGAGCCGCATCCAAAGCTATGTAGGTAGATCATTACAAGGCTGTGATTACAATTAGGGCTGTGGCTCTAGCTATGGCTATGTTAGGGCTCTAGCTATGGCTATGTTAGGGCTCTAGCTATGGCTATGCTAGGGCTCTAGCTATGGCTATGTTAGGGCTCTAGCTATGGCTATGTTAGGGCTCTAGCTATGGCTATGTTAGGGCTCTAGCTATGGCTATGTTAGGGCTCTAGCTATGGCTATGTTAGGGCTCTGGCTTTGGCTGTGCCTCATGACCTTGTCTACTGCCTCGCAGGAGTTTACGGTCAACGTGTCGGAGGACTTCATCGAGCATGCCCTGGAGGGCTCCCTCGCCATCGAGGTGTGGGGGCATCGCAGCGGCGGGTTCAACGCCTCCTCCAAGCCCGGCTGGGAGATCGACAACCTCAACGCCAAGTCACGCTCCTTGGCTGACAGGTACGGGACCGGGCTTTGAACCCGAGACCTCTGGTTTGGTTGTACCAGCGCTCTTCCCATCTGAGCTATCAATCCCTTGGATAGTGGCCTCTCGAATAGTCGACTAGTCAATAGTCAAGTAGACAAGGCTTTCACTGGACCAGGATTTGAACCTGGGGCTTGATAGCTCAGATGGGAAGAGCACTAATACGCAAAATCAGAGGTCTCGGGTTCAAATCCCGGTCCAGTTTTGAAGTTTTCTTTGCCATTTTTTTTTTTTTTTTTTTTTTTCATTTGGTTTAAAAGTTCCGAGTCAGTTTTTCATAGATATGTCTGAATTATTTACGATTTGAAAAAAAAATTTAACAAATTTTGTGACCCTCCTCAGGTGGGGTGAGCTGATTCGCAAGATTGAGATGTCCAGCGAGATCCACGAGCTGAACGAGCAAGGGGACTACGTGCCCGTGGAGTGTCTGCACAAGTCTGAGGTGCTGACTGGGGGCATCTTCCAGTTGAGACAGGTGAGGCGGGACGTCTTAGTCCAGGACTGATCTCAGATGCGGGACCCATTTGCCAATTTGTGACCACTTCCCAAATGGGGACTGATTTCGTAAAGAAATAAAAATTAAGGCAGATCCAAAATGAATTCCAAAATTCCAAAATTGAATGCCTTATTTTGGTCTGTTGGTCAGCTCATGATCACAAGCGGTCACTCCAGTCTTGATCTCTCTATCTCTGTCTCCCTCTGTCTCTCTCCCCTTATCTTTCCCTCCCTCTCTCTCTCTCACTCCCTCTTTCTCTCTCCCCTTCTCTCTCTCTTTCTCAATCTCTCTCTCTCCACGTCTTGCTCATTGTCTCTCTACCTTTCCTTCGGTTTTTTGTTTCAGGGCCATTCGCGGAGGATCCTGATTCGAGTCAAACCCGTGTCCAACTCTGGCACCCTTCCCATTATCTGTGAGGCCATCACCTCCGTCTCCGTCGGCAGCATCTGCGCCCGCTCCAAGCTGCAGAAGGGCCTAGATAGTTACCAGGACGACGACCTCAGTCAGCTGAGGGCGCGCTGGTCCAACGCCCTCAAGAGGCGACGGGAGTACCTGGACGATCAGATCAAGCGCACCATGGACAAGCAGGGTGAGTTTGGGTTGGGTTGGGTTGGGTTGGGTGGGTTTGGGGTGGGTTGGGTTGGGTTGGGTTGGGTTGGATGGGTTTGGGTTGGGTTGGGTGGGTTTGGGGTGGGTTGGGTTGGGTTGGGTTGGGATGGGTTGGGTTGGGATGGGTTGGGTTGGGTTAGGTTGGGTTGGGTTGGGTTGGGTTGGGTTGGGTTGGGTTGGGTTGGGTTGGGATGGGTTGGGTTGGGTTGGGTTGGGTTGGGTTGGGTTGGGTTGGGTTGGGTTGGGTTGGGTTGGGATGGGTTGGGTTGGGTTGGGTTGGGTTGGGTTGGGATGGGTTGGGTTAGGTTGGGTTTGGGTTGGGTTGGCTTGGGTTGGGTTGGGTGGGGTTGGGATGGGTTGGGATGGGTTAGGTTGGGTTTGGGTTAGGATGGGTTGGTTGGAATGGGTTGGGTAGGGTTAGGGTGGGGTTGAGTTGGGTTTGGTTGGAGTCGGGTATGGTTAGGCTAAGTTGGGTTGGTTAAGGTGACAGTATTTGGGTTGGGTTGAACTGGCCTGGGATGGGACGAGTTGTGCCACATCAGACACCCGAGTAATTCCAGACCAACCTTCTGCAGGGAAAACTCAGAAGGACTACGAGCGTGAGGCCAGTCTCATCAACCAGTGGGTGTCGCTGACCGAGGAGAGGAACGCTGTCATGGTGCCGGCCCCCGGCAGCGGAATCCCCGGCGCCCCGGCAAACTGGCGACCGCCAGTCGGCATGGAAACGCACATCCCTGTACTCTTCCTAGACCTACAAGGTACGAAGGCCCCCCCCCCAAAAAAAAATAATAATAATAATAATAATAATAAAAGAAAAATTGAAGACTGATTCAGACTGTCCTTTCTGCTCTGCAGAAAATTTGAGATGATGAGTGAGTTGATTTTTTGGGGTTCCCTGTTCTTGCTTGTAGCCGATGACATGGGTACGTCGGGCGGCATTGAAGGCATCCATGCAGCTGGGTATAACTCCATTCTTCCCAAGGAGCACGGGAACAAGATGTTCAACCTCCCCATTGTCAAGTACTGTGAGAAAGATGTGAGTTGTCTCAACGAGCAGAGTTCTCTGTCTTTGTGTTTAGTTGCAAAAAGACACTGGCTTGAATGATTTATGTTTGATCTTTGTCTTTTATTTGTGTTCATTATTATTCTTACTCCTTTTTCCTCCCTTCCTCCTCTTCCTCCTCTTCTACTGTTTCTCCTCTTCCTCCTCTTCCTCCTCTTCCTTTTCCTCTTTCGCTTCATTCTCTTCCTCCTCTTCCTCCTCTTCCTCCTCTTCCTCCTCTTTCTCTTCATTCTCTTCCTCCTCTTCCTCCTCTTCCTCCTCTTCCTTTTCCTCTTTCGCTTCATTCTCTTCCTCCTCTTCCTCCTCTTCCTCCTCTTCCTCCTCTTCCTCTTCATTCTCTTCCTCCTCTTCCTCCTCTTCCTCCTCTTCCTCCTCTTCCTCTTCATTCTCTTCCTCCTCTTCCTCCTCTTCCTCCTCTTCCTCCTCTTCCTTTTCCTCTTTCTCTTCATTCTCTTCCTCCTCTTCCTCCTCCTCTTCCTCTGCTTCCTCCTCCTCTTCCTCCTCCTCTTCCTCCTCTTCCTCCTCTTCCTCCTCTTCCTCCTCTTCCTTTTCCCCCTCTTTCTCTTCATTCTCTTCCTCCTCTTCCTCCGCTTCCTCTTCCTCTTCCTCCGCTTCCTCCTCCTCTTCCTCCTCTTCCTCCTCTTCCTCTTCCTCCTCTTTCTCTTCCTCCTCTTCCTCCTCTTCCTCTTCCTTATTCCCTCCCGTTTATCCTTCTCCTCATCACCTCCCCTCCACCTCTTCGTCCTTTCCTCCTCCTCCTCCTCCTCCCCCTCCTCCTCCTCCTCCTCATCCTCAGGTTTGC
Source organism: Luidia sarsii (assembly GCA_949987565.1). Classification (NCBI taxonomy): domain Eukaryota; kingdom Metazoa; phylum Echinodermata; class Asteroidea; order Paxillosida; family Luidiidae; genus Luidia; species Luidia sarsii. The sequence goes on from OX465121.1 coordinate 10,039,807, forward strand.
GCGGTGGCCTCCTGGGACTCCTCCATCCACGACTCGCCGCACCTCAACCGGGTGACGGGCCCCAACGAGCGCATCTACCTCATCGTCAAGGCGATAGTCCAGCTCAGCCACCCGGCCACCATGGAGCTGGTGCTAAGGAAACGCATCTGCGTCAACATCTATAAGAAGCAGGGCTTCACCTCGGCCATCAAGAAGAAGATGGGGCGAATGGTAAATCCTCCCAAACCCAAATTCAAGAACGCCCAAGACATTTTCTTTTAATATAGAGTATGGCATTTCAATCCCAGCAGGACCTCAATCAAAGTGATGAAAGTCTGTTTGCTAAGAAGAAAGTGTATATTTGATAAGCACCCCCCCCCCTCCCGGCAAAGACTAGTTGACTATTTGAGGACACAATCTAAGAAGCTGGATTGCTCAGATGGAAGAGCACTGGTACACAAACCCAGAGGTCTCCCGGTCCAGTCAAAGTTTTCTCCTTTCTAACTTTCAATCATTTTCTCTCTTTTGTACCAAGCAGGACTCGGTCCAGTCTTGCGGCGTCACCTATGAAATAGTATCAAACATTCCAAAGGTACGCAGTGCGCTTTTTTTTCTTCATATATTCATATATGCACGTAATTATTCATATTTTCCCAGTTTCTCATTTTACACATTTTTCACATTTTTCACATTTTTCACATTTTTCACATTTTTCACATTTTTCACATTTTTCACATTTTTCACATTTTTCACATTTTACATTTTTTACATTTTTCACATTTTTCATATTTTACATTTTTTTTCATTTTTCACATTTTTCACATTTTCACATATTATAATTTATTTATTGATGAAATTCCCATTTGAAATGACCTGTACATGTATACATGTACATACAACAAAGGCGTCAGTAAGCAACGTTTTCTCTTGGCTGGCCACGTTTCCTGTAGGCGTCGGAGGACCCGGAGGACAGGGAATCGCTGGCCCTGATGGCCGGCTCGGGCACGGAGGAGAACACGACCTCGGCGGACGGCGAGACCTACATCGAGAAGTACACGCGGGGCGTGTCGGCCGTGGAGAGTATCCTTGCCCTGGACCGGCTCCGCCAGGAGGTGGTCATCAAGGAGAAGCTGGCCTCCAGAGGCCGCAACCTGCGCAAGACGGCCAGCGTCCCCAACATATCTGTGAGTGGACTATAAGTGGAAGGCCATTCCATGCTGGCCAGTTGGAGGCCAACGCCAGCATTTCACATTCGCCATTGGCTATTAAGTTGTAGGCTTAGCGGCCAAATGATAGTTGAAATTGTCTGAGGGCCAGTTTGAAGGCCAACTCCAGCATTTCAAATTGAAATCACGCCTCTATTTTCATCTTTTTTTCCTTCCCCCACAATCTTCAGGGTGCGATGTCCCGATCCATTGACACCAGTCGTTCCATGGATGGCCTGGACGATGATTTCAGGGTATGCTCTTTTCATGTTTTTATCTCATTTTTTCCCCATTTTTTTGGTCCGTGTCGAACCCGAAGCCTCTCCTTCACTCTTTCTTAAATCGTGTCAATGTCACTCCACTGTGGTACAGTGCCCTCCTCCTCCCCTCCTCCCCAAAGAATGAAAAATGAAACACTTCCAATCTAACCTCTCTCCTCCAAAGCCCCCCCCCCCAAAAAAAAAGACGACATCAATTTGACCTCTCAAATCATCCCAAAAAAAATTCCCAAAAGAAAATGGCAAGGAAAACTGTAACCAGACCGAGACTTGTATTAAAGCTCTGGCACGCAAACAAAAAAAACCTCCCAAAACAAAGGTCTCCGGTTCAAGTCCTGGGTTCCAGTCAAAAGTTTGGCCTAAATTGTTCAAAAAATTCCCAGTCAGGCTTTCCTTCTTTTGCTTACCATTCAAAAGAAAACAAATCCTAAATTTGATTGGACTCCGACACAAAGACCGACTGCAATTCGGGCTAATTTCATGTTGATTAAAATACTTCCCAGAATTAATTTGTTTTTTATTTTTCAAACCCATTCAGAAATTGATGCTTTTAGGTTAGTCTTTCCTCTAGGCTTTGCCCCATTTTTATTTGGGATTTTCAGATACTCCCCTATCCTCCATTCTTTCATATTTTCAATACTGTAGACATCTTTGCTGCATGACACACTCAACGCTATCAACCCTCGTCCCCCCCCCTCTCTCTCTCTCTCTCACCCCCTCTCTCTTTCTCTCTATCTTGGTGCAAGTGTATCCGTGGGCCCTAGACCAGTGCTAGCTGTAGTTCTTAGAGAGCATCCCCTCACTCGCTTGACAGCACTTGCCAAAATTTACCCGCGCTTTTGCTTGCCAAATATATCCCCAGAAAACCTAAAAAAAAAAAACAGCCCCTGTAAAAACTCAAGACTAATCCGAAAAACAGATTTGTAAGTTTAACAGATGATTTGTTTGTATGCAAGATTTTCCAAAACAAGGCTGAAAAGCCACTCAAGGTTAAGGGCTAAGGAAAGAAGGAGATAGAGAGGGACTCAGGAAGGCTGGAGATGGGAATTGACATTCCCAGATTCGCCCAAAACAAGGCTATAAAGCCACTCAAGGTTAAGGGCTAAGGAAAGAAGGAGATAGAGAGGGACTCAGGAAGGCTGGAGATATGAATTGACATTCCCAGATTTGCCCAGAACAAGGCTATTAACCCACTCAAGGTTAAGGGCTAAGGAAAGAAGGAGATAGAGAGGGACTCGGGAAGGCTGGGATAGACGTTCCTCTTAAAAAGTGCATAATGTTCTTATAGATAATAACATGATGTTTGCGTCGAGGAGAATGTAATTTAATGAGGGTTTGCTCTGCTCGACGTGATACGCACTGAGTGCTCAGCGCTTTGCCTGATCCCCGATGAAAAATTTCAGGCAGCTCAGGCGGGATTTGAACCCGCGACTCCCGCTTTTCAGTGCAGACAGATATATGCGGATATGTCATCAACTGCTTTTCATTGACTTCATTGGCCAAATTGAGAAATCTTTGGCAAATTCAGAGGGCCTTCTATTGTGATCCCAGGAGGAACTTCCTTAGAAGTCGCTTACTGTTGCTAACTGCTTACCAACCCGTTGGACCTGTGGTCAAAATGCAAAAATTGTAGTTGGCGGCCTGACGTTTCGATCATAGCAGGATCTTCATCGGAAGCTTAATGACTCAAACACACAAACAAATAGACAGATAAGACAGTTTGCCTGGGGTTAGTCAAGTGGAAAGAAAGCCACTCACAGACAAACAAACAAAACAACCAAAGGGAAACTGGTGGATGAGGATAGAAGGGGGATTTTTAGAAAGAAAAAAAAATTACCTAACAGGCTAACACACTACTAACCAAAAGTCCTAGAGATTTCATGCTTACATTTGCAATCAAAAACATCACCTGACATCCATCTCTCTTTCTCTCTCACTCTCTCTCTCTCTCTCTCTCTTTCTCCTTCCCACGTGTTTCCTTGCAAACCCCTAAAAATGTCGGTATTCTGAAAAACCGCAGAAGTGTCCCTCGTTTGTCCTGTCCCTGGTTCAAGCCCTCCCCCTCCCTCTTCCTCGAAGTCCGTTTTCGGCGATCCGTCGGTTTAGTCTGTGTCGCAGTCTGACAGAATAACCCCCGTTTGCTGTCCACGTAGAAGAAATCTTCTTTTTTAACCTTCATCTCGTCTGGAATTTTTTTTCGAATAACAGTGTGACTGAAGGGTTATGACGATAGCATTCTAAACATCGTTCATTGTAGTTTTAAAGAATAATGTCCTTGTCGTCCTTTTGAAAAACAAAAAAAATCTTGTGAAGTGTTAACATGTTGACCATTTGCATAACATAATTGTGTTTAATACAAGAAATGTTTCTTCGAAAGTTAAGTGGGCCTGACGTTTTTCGATCCTAGCAGGACTTTTGTAAATAAATATTTCTACGCAAATTTTTTCACAAAGAAAAAATTTCTGATATCATATGGGACCCTCTGCTCTTTCATCAAAGAATTTTTTTTTTTTAAGGGGTGTTTTTGGGGGTTGTATTAAATTTGATGATATCTCAGATTTAGTTCGTCATTTCGTTATGACGAGCAGAAGACATACTGCCTGAAGCATTTCAACTGTCGGCTCTTCTCAGAGCCACACTCACTCTCAAGAAAGTCGGACATACAATGTACATGGTGTCGCTGCAAACTGAAAACTATCCACCCTTGAAACGTACCACACTCTTCAAAGCGAAACACTCACTGACTTCATTTTTATCTTAAGGAAATAATTGAGTATTTTTCCCCCATATTCATATTAATCCCGATCTCTGTCTTTTCTCTTTCCTCTTTCTCTCTCTCTCTCTCTGTCTTATCGCAATCAATCACAACATTTGGAAACAATCGACCGTAACCGTGGAAACGCATTTTTGTATTGTTCGGCAATTTTGAATATTTTTTTTCCGCCCCTCTCTTTTTTTTCATTTTGGGTTTTTTCGTTTATTCTTTTTTCTCTTTCCCCGTCCACTTTTTTTTGCGATTCTGATTTGCATATGCCGTCCGTAATCTTTATTGGCTGAAAATCATTGTGCCTCTACAAATTGCGTGTTAAAAAAAAATGAATGAAAAAAAAAAATTGCATCATTTTGTAAAAAAAAATCAAAATTATCGTTATTTTATGGATTTGTGAACCTCATCCACGCTGTTTTATAATTTGAATGTCGTATGTAATTGCCTGCATTGTGATTTTTGGTTTTGTTGAATGTTGTCAATTTGTTGTTTTATTGTTCATATTGCCTGGTGCTTGTATTTATCCAACCACAATGCACTCACACCATGTCGCATGTGTATTATCAATGTGTATGTAGATCCCTCTGTATGGATTTTTCTATTAATCATTCCCCCCTTACAAATCCCATTCCTCCCTCAATCCCTCAATCCCTCAATCCCTCAATCCCTCAATCCCTCAACCCCTCAATCCCTCAATCCCTCAATCCCTCAATCCCTCTATCCCTCTATCCCTCTATCCCTCAATCCCTCAATCCCTCAATCCCTCAATCCCTCAATCCCTCAATCCCTCAACCCCTCAACCCCTCAACCCCTCAACCCCTCAACCCCTCAATCCCTCAATCCCTCAATCCCTCAACCCCTCAACCCCTCAACCCCTCAATCCCTCAATCCCTCAATCCCTCAATCCCTCAATCCCTCAATTCCTCAATCCCCCAATCCCTCTATCCCTCTATCCATCTATCCCTCAATCCCTCAATCCCTCAATCCCTCAATCCCTAAATCCCTCAATCCCTCAATCCCTCAATCCCTCAATCCCTCAACCCCCCAATCCCCCAATCCCTCAATCCCTCAATCTCTCAATCCCTCTATCCCTCTATCCCTCTATCCCCCAATCCCTCTATCCCTCAATCCCTTAATCCCTTAATCCCCCCACCTATACCCACTCCCCCTTTTGACTACACAGTTAATCCGTTCGGAGAGTCTTCGCAACCTTAGCCCAAACCCTTCCCCGGGCTCGGGGGGCGGCGTACCCGTCCAGTTCCTGGCCACCAAGCCCGCCCGTCCCCGCTCCTTGCTCCTGGCCGAGCAGAGCGCCTACATCCCCTGCCCCGGCTACCAGCCGGCCGGGTACCAGCCGGCCCCCGGCTACCACTCGGCCGGCTACCAGCATGCCGGGTACCAGGCGGAGGTGTACGGCGCCTATTGCGGCAGCAGCAGCGGCGGTAGCCCCCAGCAGCAGCAGCAGATGTTCGGCATGAGCCCCACACAGAGCCCCGGTCTCTCCCCCCACGTCTACCTCAGCAGCCCCGTCGGCCTCCGACCTCTGCCCTTTGGCAAGGGGGTCAAGGCTCTCCGCCCCGTCCGCGAGGAACAGGGTCGCGAGTCGGAGGCCAGTAGTAAACGGAAGGTTGGTCGTTATTTTGTGTTTTTTTTCCTCCACGCAAACGCGAAACGTTTTTGTTTTTCAGTTCCTCCAACAAAACTTTGAGTCCTTTGCCGTGCCCGCAATTGCAAATTTGAAAAGCTCGCTTGGAATTTTGCTGTGCTGAAGTTATGTTCATTAATTTTTTTATTTTTCTCATAGGGGCTTGGGTTTAGATACATTTTGACTTGAATCTGATAGAGACATGTTAGAAAGAGAACTGTTCCCAAACGTTCGCATTTTTCGCTGTGAGAAGCCTTGACATTAGGGTAGCTTGCTTGAAATTTGCTGCGCTGAAAAAAGCTGGATTTTTTTTTTTTACGCAAAAAATGTTGCAAACATCTTAATTGACTAAAATGAGCAAAATCCAGTTGTCAGAAAATTTTAGGGCCTGACGTTTCGATCCTAGCAGAGCTAATTTTTGGAACTTGAGTCTGGTACGTTTCTCTTTTGAGGGAGGGTTGCGAATTGGCAGGTTTTCATCTTAAGAAGAGAAGAGTTTGTGGAAGTTTCCTTAAAAAAAAATGGCGCAAACTGCTCACAACCAACACATTGTAAACTTGGCTACGGCAGCTTGGGGATCACAAAAAAGTAGATGCAGCTTTTTCATTCCTAGTCAAAGGAATGTTTTTCCTTTGCTTGTTTGACTTTATTTGTTTGTTCTTGCTTGAAATGTCTTGTGTAGAAAGGCTAAAAATTGATAGTGATGATTTTTTTTTTGGTGGGGGATATTTATCTGCTGAGGCAAACTTAAATCAGAATTTCAGCATTTTTAGACGGAGCAAAATAATTCAATAGGAAATGTGCTTTTTTTTTTAATTTACCGGTAAATATTTTTTTGCGCTTTGCGTAGCAGATTATTATTTGATGCCTTTGCCAGTAATCTTCCTCAGTTCTACATTGACTTGTGCTTCTTTCAACGCCTTGCTCTTGGCGTTTATCCCTTATTAACACCAAGTTGACACCAAGTGTACACTTTACACTGAAGTGGCATGGTGCACTGCGTTGACACTGTTGCGTACTTGTACTGTTTGGTAGAATTCTGTGAGTGTCTGTGTTCTACACAGCCATTTTGGATTTGCACTGTCGATTCAGTAGAATGCTGGTGTTGATTGTAGTGCAAAGCTAGTGTTGCCGTAGTGTTCTGTCATTTTTTTTGTATATCATGCTTGTGCACGCAAAGCTTCATGAGCCAACATATTTTCTTTTCTGGGGGGAAGGGAAAGATCGAAAAGTGAAGATGAAAATGTGTCAGTAAGGCACTCACATCTTTTCTATGAATTTTGATATTCGGGATCTGAATTGTTATTTCATCCAACAAGTATTTGCTGTTTGAAGCTGATTTTGTTCAGGTTTTTAGACGATGATAACAGCACATTCTAACGTTCTTTTGCTCTGGAGCAATTCTTTGAGAGAAAAATTATCGGGAAATTGGCTTGTTTGCTTTGCTTTGTTGTGACTTTGCTGTTTACTGTTCTTGCACAGACCTCTGATAAAGACTGCCATCTTTGTGTCAAAACTCCTCTCCAAATCTCAGAGAAACTTTTTTTTATCTCTTTTCTGAAACAAAATAAATGATGGGGACTTATAAAAACCCTCAAAATGTGAACTTGAACATGTTTACAGTCTTTAGCCAAAGTCATAGTCGGGTGCCCGGAAAACCTGAGCTATAATAGTTATTGGCCGGGATTCAGGGCACCAGACCAAGATGGCCGCCGCACAGTCCAGAGGCCTGTTGCTAGGGAATGCTTTGTTTGAAATGTACAGTCCACATTGTGTAGACTTTTTGGGTGAGCTGTTTACCATCCCTCATTGCACTCTTTCCCCTTCCGGCAGTACTAACAACCGTTGTTTATTTTTATTTTTTTTCCCCTTCCCCTCCATCTTGTTGTTGTTTGTTGTTCTTGATTTCATACTGACCACACCCAGGCACGCCGAAGTTTGTACATGTAGACCTCCAACCCCCTCTCTTATGTTCTCATGGTATGTTGTGAGTTTGGTTTTTTTTTTCATTGAGCCCTTATCCCACCGATTTGCACTTTTGTTTTGTACTGAGAGTCGGGCAGTTTGAATGATCACGAAAGGTTGACATTTCCTGTGCCTGATAGTGTGTCGCTGGTGGATTTTTCACGATGCACAGTGTTGTTCCTACGACGCCATCTTGGATTGTCGCTTGAGGTTTTAAATTCACTTTAAGTAAAATTGTTATGCATGGTTTTGAGCTATTCCGATGATCTTGATATTTTTTTTTTTTTTTTTTTTAAATGACGATGAAAATGTTTTGACCTCAATATTAGACCTCAGGTTGTACGTACTAGTGCTATTTCCATCTAAGCTATCCAGCCCTTAGATGGTGGCCTTCCCTAATAGTCAACTAGTCTTTGGCGCACCAGTGCTTTTCCCATCTGAGCTATCCAGCCCTTAGATGGCGGCCTTCCCAAATAGTCAACTAGTCTTTGGCACACCAGTGCTCTTCCATCTGAGCTATCCAGCCCTTAGATGGCGGCCTTCCCTAATAGTCAACTAGTCTTTGGCACACCAGCGCTCTTACCATCTGAGCTATCCAGCCCTTAGATGGTGGCCTTCCCAAATAGTCAACTAGTCTTTGGCACACCAGTGCTCTTCCCATCTGAGCTATCCAGCCCTGAGATGGTGGCCTTCCCAAATAGTCAGCAAGTCTGGGATCCATCTCGTTTGCTGTATTGCAAGGACTTTCATTCCTTTGAGGGGAAGGGGTGTTAGCAAAGAAAAGTCCTTTGGCTTAATATACTAGCAGTCTTTTTTTTGTTTTCCCCCAAACAATCATTCTTCAAATTTTGAAACAATTTTCTTCACAAAATGGGTTGATAATGGGAACATTGGGCAGCTTTAAAAATTCTAACAAATTAAGAAAATTTCAGCTTGTTCAGGTGGGGGCTTTTTTTCATCTTAAGATTTTTTAGAAAAATCTCTGAAAAGATTACTTGATAAGGCTAAAAAAAAAAAATTGAACTTTGTGCTTCCGGTTTCCTAGCCATTAGCCAACCCTATTTTGACATCACGACCCTAAAGTTTTTGTCGGGAAAAAAATGCTTCCCAAACGACCCTATTTTGACAGCACGTTGGCACAACACTACCGGTACTTTGACGGCGCGACCCTTAAGTCATTTTTGGAAAGTGATATAAATCAACCAACCCTGCATACATGTAAATCATGTTAATATTGGCTCGAGAAAAACATTGAGCCAGTACATGTACTTGACTTGACATAAAAAAATTACCCCCCCCCCCCCCGCCAAAAAAAAAAAAAAAAAAAAAATCCTTCCTACCTACACTTTTTTCAGATGGCATATAATAGGAAGCACAATTTTTTTTTTTTGCCTAATGGGAAAGTTAAGTGATGCATCCCTTGTCGTGTGATGTCAAATTTCATATGGAGCTCATATTTTCCTCAATAAAAATTAGCTCTACCGCGTCGAAGAAGACAGTCACCATTACCGTGGCAACGGCCATCGTCACCACCCCAAGTCTTCCGCCCAGCCGACCCCGCGCCTCTCGCCCGCCCCCTCCGACCGCCCGCCGCAGCCCCCCTCCTCCTCGTCAGACATCGCCGAGGGCGTCTTCCGCATGTCCTTCGAGGAGGAGACCTCGGTCCCCGCCCAGCCCAGACTCTTCACCATCGGGGACGAGCCGCTGCTGCGGTTCGGCGATCCCGCCGGGGCGGGGCCCAAGCGGACCCGCACCCCCGACAGCTCCTTCGAGGAGCGGGGGGCGACGACCACCCCCTTCCACCAGACCTCCACGCCCCGCAGCAGGCCCGCCAAGAGGCCGGACATCTTCTCCCCGCTACCCCGGGATCTCCCCGACTTCCTGATCGACTTCGGAGAAGAAGCCGCGGCCGTCGTTGCCGGCTCCCCGATGCCTCGGAGCGGCGTCGAGACCTCCCGCGATTCGCTTCTCGGTCTGGGGTCCTCCGCGGGCAGCCCCAGGCCGGACTTTGACCCGCTGGGCATCGTGCGTCTGGACTCGCTGGAGGAGCAGCCCGCCTCGCGGCGGAGGAAATCCTCCAGCTCCTCCCTCGGGGGAGAGGCGGCCGCCACCTCCTCCTCCTCCTCGCGCCGGCCGTCAAAATCCAGCCTCCACTCCCAGCAGGGCCCCGACGACTCCAGGGCCGATCTGGACGCCGCTCTCAGGGACTCCCTCTTCGTCAGTCTGGATCTGGGCGGCGGTGCCGAGCTGCGGGCGAACGACCGGCTGCCGCGGGGAGAGGCCGGCGCCCAGCCACGCTGCTCCCTCTTCGCCCCAAGCCGGGTCAAGGCCGCCGAGTACCTCCAGGGCGCCAAGCTGAACGGGGACGGCGCGCCGCTCAAGAGGAGGACGGTCTCGGAGGACCTGGAGATGTCGCTGCTCCTGCCGCCGTCGCGGAGGCGGGAGCAGCAGCACGCCTCCCTCCCGAGCCTCTTCCCGGACGGCCCCGAGATCTTCGACGGCGAGTGGTCGGTGTTTGAGGAGCTGGAGGGCACCGCTGCGAGGTCGGAGACGCCCCGTGTCCCCGACGCCGGCAGCTCCCAGTCTGCCGAGGATCTCACGCCGAGGAACCCGCTGGCCGGACGCAGCAGCAGCAACAGCTCCAGGGATTCCCCGCCGGAACTAGACCGGGATCTCGCGGCCCGCCGCTCAGAAATTGGCCCTTCCCTCCAGGCCGCTTCCGGCCGAGTTTCGGAACCCTCCAGCGACGATATGTCGCCCGAGTGCGATCGCCGCAGCAAGAGGGCCGTGCGACGCCGCTCTCCGTCTGCGGGGTCCAAGGGCCAGCGTCGCCTGACCTCCCCGAAGGCCTGCCAGGTCCACCCGCTGCTCGTCCCGACCGGAGCGGCCCCGGCGAGGGCAGCGGAGAGCCGGTCGGGACTCGCCCCGCCCGAGCCCATGGAGTGCACCAGCGAGTCGGAGAGCGGCCAGGCTCTCTCCCCCTCGCTGTCCATCCAAGACCCCCTCGGTGAGGCCCAGTTCCAAGTTGGACCGGATCCGGAGAATCCGGACCTCGCTCTCCTCAGCAGCTCCAAGCCCATCCCCATCAGCAACCCCGCCAACCGCGGCCGCCGCTGCCGAAGTCCCGAACCTCTTGACGCCTCCTCGCCGCCCGACCTCCTCCTCCAGGACTCGGACAACAACAACCTCGCCTGGGAGCGGCGGAGCCTCCTCCGGGAGTCTCCGCAGACCTCCAGACCTCCACCTCCTGCTCCTCCTCCGACGACAACGACGATGAGGCGAGAGGACGAGGAGGTCCTGTCCCAACTCTCGCTGACGGACAGCGACTGTCAGACGACCACCTCAGCCAGCGATGCCGATGACTCCCTGAGCTACGGCTCCTACGACAGTCGGAACGAGGGCTCCCTCAAGAGTCCCACCAGCGAGGTGCCCCCCTGGCTGGGCGTCGGCAAGAAGGTGGAGATGAGAGGAGGAGGAGGAGGAGGAGGAGGAGGTGAAGGAAGAGGTGCCAGACTTGGCATGGTCAAGTTCGTCGGAAGCACTGCCTTCTGCCCGGGCCTGTGGGTGGGTGTATCCTTGGAAACGGCAGTTGGTAAGCCTCCCAAAAAAAATCAACCATTCCTTCCCTCCTCCGGGTTTTTATAACCCTCTGAGGTTCTCCTTACAAAACACGGTGAAAGTTGGACTCGAAATTGCTGTCTAAGTAATGAAGGACAAGCTCTCTTGATTTTTTTTTTGTGGGGGGGGGGCGACTAGAAGACATATTGACATACATATGTACCATGACCAGGTTTGTTATCTGGAATTAAAGAATCAGAAAATACTTGGCTGGGAGGTTGGTAAGTTTGTTTTTTATGGGGCTTTTGGGGGGTTGGGGGATTAAGAAAAAAATGGAAGGAAAGATTCTGCTATGGTCAAAAGATCAGCTCCTTTGTACTTTTGAGATCAAGGAAGAACCGTAGTGTTGTTGTTAAGGTTTACGAAGAATTAAAAAAAATATATATAGATTAAATAAAATAAGTTTAGTGGGCCACACACCCGGATCAAGCAATCAGGGCCCCAAAATTGTTTTGCGGTTTGGAATTTTGGTCAAGCGAGCATTTTTATGTAACCATTTTTCTTGCTTCCATTTGATACTGCTTAGGTAAGCACAACGGCTGCGTCCAAGGGGTGCGCTATTTCACCTGCAAGCCCAAGCACGGCATCTTCGTCCGTCCCGACCGCCTCTCGCTGCCCAGCGAGAGCGCGGCGGCAACAGCGCCCTCGGTGGACAGGACAGAGCCGGCGGGCAAGAGGACGGCCGGTCGGGGGCAACGGGGGACGACGGCGGCGGCAACGAGAGCTGGAGGCGACAGGGGAACCAGGGACGCCAAGCGGCGGTCGAAGCAGCGAGGGACGAACGGGAGCAGGCTCTCCAAGAGCTGAGGCAGTTTGGACCGGTTACGTCTGGCTTTCATCAAGCGGTCTGAACTGGTTCCGTCAAGGCTTCAAGTGGTCTGAACTGGTTCTGTCTGGCTTCAAGCAGTCTGAACTGCTTGTCTGGCTTCAAGTGGTCTGTACTGGATCTGCCAGGCTTCAGGCGGTCTGAACTTGTTCAGTCTGGCTTCAAGCAGTTTAAACTGGTTCCGTGCGGCTTCAGGCGGTCTGAACTTGTTTCGTCTGGCTTCAAGCAGTTTAAACTGGTTCCGTGCGGCTGCAGGTGGTCTGAAATGGCACTGTCTTGCTTCAAGTGGTCTGAACAGGTTCTCTCTCGCTTCAAGCAGTTTGAACTGGTTCTGTCCGGCCTCAGGTGGTTTGAAATGGCTTTGGTCCAAACTGGCTCTGTGTACAATGTAGCTTCAAGTGGTTCAGACTGGTTCTATCTGGTTCTGTCTACCTTTTGGGCATCCAAACTGGTTCTGTCTGGATTTAGACTGGTTCCATCTAGGTTTAAACACTTTGCACCTTGGCTTGATTTGCTGTCCCCTAATTTAATTTTGTTTCAATTATTGTTTGTGTTTTTGAGTGGTAAATGGTTGAATTTTATTTTTTTTTAAGCCTTTTTTTTGTCAAAAAATCGAATTCTTTGAGAGAGAAAAATATAATGTAATTATAATCTTTTAATTTTCCCCAAGAGGGAAGCATTTTATGGCATTGATATATTTAGCTAATGATTAGTGTGTACTGGTCGGAACCAGTTCCAACTGGTCAGAACCAGTTCCAACCAGATGGAACCAGTCAAATCAGAGAGAAGAACCAGGTCAGAACCAGACAGGACCAGTCAGAACTGGCTCAAACCGGGGCCCAATTTCATAGAGCCGCTTAAGCGCGACAAATCTGCTATGCAGGAAAAAGTCTTCCTCGTGTAAAGCAAGGATTACGGGTACAAACCACACTGCGATTTGACGTCAAACGCTCTAGACTTGTTTTCCACTCTTCTTTGCTTAGCATGAAAATGATAGTGGGTTGGCAAGGTGATCCTGTGGCTGGTGACTTTTTGTGCTTGAGCAAAAATTTGGCGCTTAAGCGACTCTATGAAAGAAACCAAGGTTCAGTTGATACTGTGTATTGGGAAGAGCTACTGGTATTTGGTTGTGGGGGGGGGTTAAGCACTAATACCTTTTGATGTGATGTTGTCAAGTCAATCCGAAAATAAATATTCTGTCCGATTTGTCCCCATGCAATAATTGTTTTTTTTTTTACAATGCAACTTTTTTGTGTGTGATGTGTGGCTTTTTTTTTTTTTTTCTTCTTTTTTTTTTGCATGTGTGCGTGCTGTAAGCTTTGAAAAAGCGCCGTTATTGTAGATTGAATCATGATGAGAGATCAGTTTTCTTATCAGATTTCTTATTCTCTGGGGTGAAATATATTTTATATATCAATAGTAATCACTTATTTTAGAGATTGATTTGGGGTTTTTAGAGGAAAAACAATTATTTGAGCTGTGCAGTGTATTTTGTGTCTTTTTACTATCTATTTTTTTTTTTTGCAATTTCCAAAATGTCGCTCTGCCAATAAAAACGTGGTTGCTATAGCAACATAATTATTATTATCAGCACTGTTTTAGATAGATGATTAGGTGTGGCCAAAAGAAGAATAAAAAAAATGGTGAGCCAAGGTATGGTAGCCTGGAGGGGACATCAGCAATGTATGAACACGCAATGCCCATAGCTGCAAAATTTGTGTATTTAAAAGCAACACCGTGTGGCCTTGTGTGGCTACAGTAGTTTTTATGTTTTGAGTTTTTGTTTCCCACACGTCAAGATTTGTCAAGTACTTTTGTATGGCCCCCTCCTCAAACGTAGGAAGCTCCGCCCCTGAGGTGGGAGGTCATGGGTCAGAGGTCACTGTGTATCCTCTTCTTTTTTTCTAGATTTTTTTTTCACATCAATTGAAAGGGTCACAGACGTACAATGCAAACGCAACTTATAGAATGTCTAGATGGTTGAAAAAAATAATTAGCATATCACTGATTGTTGCAAAGCTCAATCAAAGTGATTATACAAGCAGGAATATTAAGCTTGCATTTTTGTTTTGGAAATGCATTAGTCCATTTATCATACCCTCATTTGGTAAGCTTTTCAGTAAATCAGCACAAGATTGTGAGAATCAGAGACCACAATGTCTGCAAAGTTATAAGAAATACACTAGAATAATGAATTATTGATAAAAAAAAAAGTTGTTGAGGTTAATTTTTAGTCTTGCATCTTGTATTTCTGTGATCCTTCAAGTGGGCAAAAAAAACATTATAATTTCGGAATGTTTCTGAGCAGGAAGTCTTTTTTTAACTTGAAAAGATGAAAACTTTGGAAGGCCTGACGTTTCGATCCTAGCAGGACTTTTTCTCAAACCAACCCACCACCCCAAACCTTCCACTCGCTGAATTTGATCATCCTGACCTACCTCCCCGGCTGCCAAAATTAGAATTTTTTTGTTTTGTACTGGTGTTGTGGTTTGCGTACGTGAATTGAGTTTGTTGTTGGTCATTGCTGGCAAAACAGTTTCTTGGATGTGAGTGAATCTTCACCTACTTCAGGTGAGAAAATAAATCTCAAAAGCAGAGAATCCTTTAAAAATTACTAGAATTTTAGACGAAGAAATCAAAAATACCCCGCTGAATGGTAAATACAAACTTAGAATATTACTTGGTCTTTTTTGTGTACCAAAGCAAAATTCCATGAAATTGGGCCTTTGTATCAGATTAGTCTGGTGCCAGAATATATCATTGTAATTCTGTGTGTGTGTCCATTTGGATTTAGACAAGATGGTCGCTGTTCATGTATCGAAGCATTTGATTAACTTTGAAGCTTATCGAATGCACCCATATCGGAATAGTCTGGTCCCAGAAAATGTCATTGCTTCTGTGTGTTTGTCCCATGGGAACTAGACAAGATGGCCGCTCTATATGTTCGTGACATTACCCCCTTCCCTCCCAACCTTCTTTCCTTGGAACTTCACAAAGGTACTGTACAAAGGCAAGAAGAATCCGTGGTTGGTTTTTATGCATATAAGAAATTATTATCGACAATTTGATCTGTACAAAAAGACGAATGGAAATCCAAAAAAAAGAAAAGTGTAAATACTACAATTGTATATAGAACTTTTACCTGTGCTGTTAAATGGTTGCACCCTAATGCTCCGCCATTTTTGTATTGCAATACATTTCCTATGAATGGCCGCAAAAGGTGCGTTGAGTTGATTTCACGGGAGATTCCATTATTTGGTGAAGGGGGGAGGAGAATAACTGCCCGAAATTATATATTTCTTTGTGCAAAGTTTTTCTCTCTTTTTTTTTTATAATTGTGGGGGCAAATCTTTTATTTCTATGCCTTAGTCCACAATAATTCTCACAAGATTAAATTGAGTCAGAATCATAAGCTAGACTCGAATGAGCTTTAGGCCAGTACTTACAATGTAGTGTTTCATAAGTATTTGTAATGTTTCGGGTAGTGTGTACCCGGTACTCTGCCCGTACTAGTACACACTACTCTGCCTGACAACAAGCAGAGTACACACTACCCGCAATGTTGGGTTACCGGCTCTTTTCAGAGCCGCACTCCTTCTCGAAAGAGAAGTGCTACATGGTGTCTCCGCAAACTTTCCACTGTGTACAAGCGAGTCAAACATGGCACAATCAGAAGTCTGTGTGGCTTTTTGTCATGCTGCATATTGTTTTGTGGTAGACTGAAAAGAGTCTTTGTTTAAAACTTGGACAATAGCGGTGCCCGGATTCGGAGGGGCCTGGTGTGTAGCAACACCACTAGCCCTCAGAGGTCCTGGCGTGACGTGGTTAGATAAGACTATCCCAATTTTTACTATGTACAAATGCTCTCTTATCTTACAGCTCATGTACTACAGAAAATGTACTATCACTTTAACAAAAGCAATCCTGTGTTTAGGACAGTACTCTTTGGCGGGGAAAAATATAAGCCAGGATTGTTTTTCTTTATTTGACTGAAATTTGAAGGACAGGCAAGTGATTAGATTTCAAACTGCCGCATCTGTGAAATATGAATCAAATTATTTGCTTACAATTACTTATCATTTCATATCTTATCATTTCAGTACTGCCACTTTTTCATCAGACACTGCAAAAAAAGAAATGTCAGATTTATTATTTATCAAATTGTTAATTGAGAGGTGACTGTACTCTGTTTTAAGAGAACCAGCATTTTACAAAGCCCCAACCTTCATTAGCATACTGTCTCCTGATTGGTCCAGCTGCCAGTGATGTCACAATCTTTCTGGCAACGTGCCAAATAATTGACCAATCGGTGTACAGCAACTTGACTAGGTTGTCCTTGGCTGAGCGTCATTGCTTAGCATAAATTATGTTAGCACATCTTTACTACACAAGACTTTCTTGCTTGAAAATGATTTGCAAATTTGAATAAATCTGCCAAATTTGAATAAATTATCAAATTCCTTAATTCCTTGCCTGCCACTTTCCAAATGAAATGTTTTAATGAACCTCCCAAATCAAAGTCTATCTTATTAAAGAATGGTAAGATTTTAATACCCAAAAAACAAGTCTATCTTAAAGAATGCTCAAATTTTAATGTCATATTGATTATCCTAGTAATTTTCTTTCTTTCATTTGTAATACTTGACAATGCCTTTCAAAATCAGAATGATTATGTTTTTTTTAATTGGATGCAAATTGACGTAACTTTCCTTCCTGGGGACTGAAATTCTTTATAAGAAAGATATATATATATTGGTGGATAGAGTATTTGGGGCGATGATTCTATTGAGATTTATCCGCATAGACAATCTACTGTAAAATGCGTTTGTGAGTTCTGACAAAAAATTAAGCCATGAATTTGTAAATGTTGTGAGACGAAAATGGCCTTTTTATAGAAATTTACCGTAGTCTGGTCATTGATTTTTACTGTGTTCTCAGATACCAAGCTAATCTTGGTAAATCTTTTTTTGCGAAAAAGAAAATGTATGAACTGGAAAAATGGCGAAAGAGAGTGAAAAAAAACACCACCAAAACTTCCACAAAACGGTGATTATTTCCAAGTTAATATACGCGCGCCAAACTTCCAACCTCGTGACGACTTCTGCTAAGTCTTGACAGCGCTTTATAGTACCGTAACTATGGCAATCACAGAAAATAATGTTTTAGAGAGTCATGAGAACCGGGGGACAAGATTTGAAGAAAAAAAAATATAGTGGGTATTGATGAGTACTGTCAATTGTAGGTAATTTGTACCAGTTCCTTCTGGGCAGCATTAGAATTTGAAAGAAAAAAATCCACAAACTTTGGGCTCATTATAGTGCAGTGACTTTCATTATTCTGTTCTTTTTTTATGGAGCTGTGGAGGGAAGACGAAGAATGTTGAAATTATTCACAAACTATTTATTAAAAAATGTTTGAAATCAAACGCAAGTTGTCCGGGTTGTTTATTGATTCGTTTGGACGTCGGTTCAATCGCTTGTGTATTCATTCATCAATTCATCTATTTATTTATTCAGCCATCCATATATGTATTCATTCATGCATGAATTCACTATTCATTTATTCATCCATTTATTCAGTCAGCCATCCATACATTTATTAATTCATGCATGAATTCAGTATTCATTCATCCATCCATTTATTCAGTCAGCCATCCATACATTTATTCATTCATGCATGAATTCAGTATTCATTCATCCATCCATTTATTCAGTCCGCCATCCATACATTTTTTCATTCGTGCATGAATTCAGTATTCATCCATCAATCTATTTATTCAGTCAGCCATCCATACATTTTATTCATTCATGCATGAATTCAGTATTCATTCATCCATCCATTTATTCAATCATCCATCCATACATTTATTCATTCATGCATGAATTCAGTATTCATTCATCCATCCATTTATTCAATCAGCCATCCATACATTTATTCATTCATGCATGAATTCAGTATTCATTCATCCATCCATTTATTCAGTCAGCCATCCATACATTTATTAATTCATGCATGAATTCAGTATTCATTCATCTATCCATTTATTCAGTCAGCCATCCATACTAATCATTCGTGCATGAATTCAGTATTCATTCATCCATCCATTTATTTATTGTCAGTCATTCATACATATTTATATTATTCCCTCGTGCTTTCATCCATTTATTCATTGTCATTTATATATGTATATTCAATCACTCTAACATTCATCCATTTATTCATTCAGTTAGTCATTTATATATATGTGTGTATTTAATCACTCGAACATTCATCCATTTATTCATTCAGTTAGTCATTTTTATATGTATATTCAATCACTCGAACATTCATCCATTTATTCATTCAGTTACATGTAGTCATTTATATATGTATATTCAATCACTCGAACATTCATCCATTTATTCATTCAGTTAGTCATTTATATATGTATATTTAATCACTCGAATATTCATCCATTTATTCATTCAGTTACATGTAGTCATTTATATATGTATATTCAATCACTTGAACATTCATCCATTTAGTCAGTCATTTATATATACATTTAAATTAATGCACTCAAGCAATCATCCATTTCAGTCAGTCATCCATACATATATTCATTCACTCATTCATGCAGTTTGGTAAGTTTAGTTTTTAAAAAAATTATAAGGAAAAACAAAACAACCATTCACTCCTGCTTATTAAATAAGAACTTGAAACAATAATTTTATTTTGTCAAAATAAGTCTTTATTCATCTTTGAATAGGAATCAATTTATCTTCAAAAAGATTAATTATCGGAAGACTAATTTTGTAACATGAAGATTTGTTTCTTGTTATTGTAGTGAAATCTTGCAGAAGTTGCTTAAATTACACAGCGGCAACAAATAACAGAGACAGTCCAAGCTCTTGGGAAAGTTGCCAAAGTTTCCAAGAAAATTAGTTTTTTAGAGCAGCTGTCCAAAAAGGTGAGTAGGCAGGTTTAGTAATGGTGACATTAATGAAAACGAGTACAAAATTATGCCCCCAAAATAATCATTATTGGAATAAATACTGGCATTGGTAAATTGGCTCATTCCCCCTTTGCTTGCCCTTCCCTTTGATCTCACCCTGGTTTGTCTACCAGCTTTCCTCCTTTGATCCCTTCCCTACTGCTTGCCCTTCCCTTTGATCTCACCCTGGTTTGTCTACCAGCTTTCCTCCTTTGATCCCTTCCCTACTGCTTACCCTTCCCTTTGATCTCACCCTGGTCTGTCTACCAGCTTTCCTCCTTTGATCCCTTCCCTACTGCTTACCCTTCCCTTTGATCTCACCCTGGTCTGTCTACCAGCTTTCCTCCTTTGATCCCTTCCCTACTGCTTGCCCTTCCCTTTGATCTCACTCTGGTCTGTCTACCAGCTTTCCTCCTTTGATCCCTTCCCTACTGCTTGCCCTTCCCTTTGATCTCACTCTGGTCTGTCTACCAGCTTTCCTCCTTTGATCCCTTCCCTACTGCTTGCCCTTCCCTTTGATCTCACCCTGGTCTGTCTACCAGCTTTCCTCCTTTGATCCCTTCCCTACTGCTTGCCCTTCCCTTTGATCTCGCCCTGGTCTGTCTACCAGCTTTCCTCCTCTGATCCCTTCCCTACTGCTTGCCCTTCCCCTTTGATCTCACCCTGGTCTGTCTACCAGCTTTCCTCCTTTGATCCCTTCCCTACTGCTTGCCCTCCCCTTTGATCTCACCCTGGTCTGTCTACCAGCTTTCCTCCTCTGATCCCTTCCCTACTGCTTGCCCTTCCCTTTGATCTCACTCTGGTCTGTCTACGAGCTTTCCTCATTTGACCCCTTCCCAACTGGTTAACCTCTAAATTGTGTACATTTTTTTTTGAGTTGATCCGGGGGAGAAAAAAACATTACTCCTAATGACACTGGCACAATTTTGATTTTTAGTACAAAAAAATAAAGATATAAAATTGGAAGGCTTTTGGAATAGTACACAGCTGAGTAACACATTTCTTTATTGAAACAATTTTTGATTAATGCGATGCCCCGTACCTTTACAGAAATAAACTACTAACTGGAACTAGAAAAATCTTAACTATTTACAGTATGCGGCACTAATAAGACTAAGCCACACGCGTAAGAAAGGCGATGAAAAAAAAAATGAATCCACTTTTTTTTTTTTTTTTTCATTAAGCGACGCAAACAAGACATTATATCTTCATGGCCACTTTTTTTTTTCTTTTTTTCAACTTCGGACCATCCCTTGTGCCTTCCGCAGACACTTGATAAAGTCTGGTCCCGGACTCAGTCTCTGCAGGGATCTGAACGCCTTGAGTCTGTCTGCGGACCTCTCAAAGTCCTGCGCCTTCCTCCGCGCTACCATGACGATCTGCGAACGACAAAGAAGTAAAATACAAAAAAAACAAAAATGTTGCAAACTGCTCACTGACTAAAAGGACCTGCAATGCATACATCTCAAAAGTTAGAGGGTCAGACGTTTCGATCCTAGCAAAACCTTAGGAGGTCCGCCGCAAAGTGGTTCATACAGACGGCAGCCTTGTGAGAGCCTCACCTCGTCTGGGATGCCAGCAAGCTTGGCGGCGTTGAAGCCGTAGCTCTTGGGGCAGGCACCGGCCGCGAACTTGTACAGGAACGTGATGGTCTCCTGACCCGGATCCTCCTCGCTCTCGTTCTCCACCATGCAGGCCTTTGGAGGGAAGGGGGGAAGGGGAGGGGAAGAGACAGGTTAAAGGTCATGGAATGAAAGGTCAAAAGTGACAGAGGTTTGGCCACGAGATTTGTAGGAGGTGCTTTCGTGTGGCGACCGGTGTAATGCTCAACTTCGACAGTGACTGCGATCAAATTAGACTTGTATGACTAGTTCTGACTTGGACTCAACCTGTATGACTTGAGACTCGGACTTTACTTGGATGATCTCTCTGTTCAAATCTCACCACATCGATAATTCGTCGGCAAATCAGGTCTTCATTTCATCACGTTTTTTGTTCGCTAACCTCCTTCCCCCCTTCTCTCTCCCCCCCCCCCCCCCCCCCGGCCGCCTTCGTACCATGTGTCCGAGTCGTATCTTCCTGTCGTGGCCAAAGTCCTCCACCAACGAGTGGTAGTGCGTCGAGAAGAGTGTGCGGCACCGGACCGTCTCCGACAGTTCCTTGACGACCGCGCTGGCTATGGCCGTTCCGTCGTAGGTTGCTGTGCCTCTTCCTGGAAACGCAAGAAGAAGAATTTTTTTTTTTTTTTGAATCATTCCCAAGCCCAGCGGACAATTTCACCAAACTCATTGTACCGTCGATGAGCAACTCAAAATTGGCACTCAAATAGCATTGGCCGATGCGGTCCAATTGACAGACTTCAGCAAAAACGAAACTGAGTTCCTCTCAGACCTTCGGACGAAGATGTTGCCGTGAAAAGACAAGGCTGTCAGAAGATTTGAAGAGGCCTCTTACCCAGCTCATCCACAAGCACCAGGGAGTGTGGCGTGGCGTGCTGTAAGATGCTCGACGTCTCACTCAACTCGACGAAGAACGTACTCTCACCTGCAACAAGAGTGGACGATGATAAAATTCCAGTGAGTTATAAACTCTCACCAGTGGTCACGCAAGGTGAGAAAAAGATTCTCCACGCTCCAGCGCTCTCCACTACAAGTTGTCTGACAATGGGGCGAGTACAGACTGCCCGAAACCTTGAGTTATTCGCTCATTTTTTTTTTAGACATATCCTTCTCGAAAGAGATGACTTCTTCGCCGCAAGCTTTTCAAGCCCTCTTTTGGATTGGCCAAGCCAAACTCGGAATCAGACCAACTCAAGACCTGTCTAATCTCTCTTATCCAAACAACCCTCCCCCAACTCAACGGATAGTATATTATCCCTGGTTCCCAGTCTGGCAAACTACCAGTCTACAACTCACCGGATAGTATAATATCCCTGGTTCCCAGCCTGGCGAACTACCAGTCTATAACTCACCGGACAGTATATTATCCCTGGTTCCCAGCCCAGCGAACTACCAGTCTACGACTCACCGGATAGTATAATATCCCTGGTTCCCAGCCTGGCGAACTACCAGTCTACAACTTACCGGACAGTATATTATCCCTGGTTCCCAGCCT
Source organism: Luidia sarsii (assembly GCA_949987565.1). Classification (NCBI taxonomy): domain Eukaryota; kingdom Metazoa; phylum Echinodermata; class Asteroidea; order Paxillosida; family Luidiidae; genus Luidia; species Luidia sarsii. The sequence goes on from OX465121.1 coordinate 10,062,177, forward strand.
GGCAAACTACCAGTCTACGACTCACCAGACAGTATAATATCCCTGGTTCCCAGCCCGGCGAACTACCAGTCTACAACTCACCAGACAGTATAATATCCCTGGTTCCCAGCATGGCAAACTACCAGTCTACAACTCACCGGACAGTATAATATCCCTGGTTCCCAGCCTGGCAAACTACCAGTCTACGACTCACCAGACAGTATAATATCCCTGGTTCCCAGCCCGGCGAACTACCAGTCTACAACTCACCAGACAGTATAATATCCCTGGTTCCCAGCCCGGCGAACTACCAGTCTACAACTCACCGGACAGAATATTGTCCCTGGCGCCCAGTCTGGTGAAGACTCGGTCGACGGGCGTCAGTCGGCAACCCTCGGCGGTTACATAGCAACCGAGCTGCGCCATGACGACGATGAGACCAGTCTGTCGCATCAGCGTACTCTTCCCTCCCATGTTCGGACCGGTGACCAGCACGCAGCAGCTGTCATCTGATTGGTTCTCAGAGTCCATCTCCATGGCGCTGTCCTGTTCGATTCAAAACAACGCGCGCGATACAGGATTATAGATATTACATGGGTGTGGATAAAGCGCGCCAAATTTGCTTAAGCGTGAAAAATCTTCCTCAGAAGAATCAGGTTGCCAACCAATGTTCCACTTGTATTTCGTGCGAAGCAACCGATATCTAGATTACCAGTCAAAGAGCAACAAGCATCGAGGGAAACCATCAAGCTTTCAACCAGGGAAGAGATTTCTCGCGATTTTCACGCGAACACGGCGACAAAAAGGGGAAAACGGAAAGACGGACTCACGTCTTTAGTTCCGATGTAGGTATCGTTGGGAATGAAGTCTCCTCCGGTGAAGGTGCGACTGATGCAGGGGTGGCGGCCATTTTGAATGGCCAAGAACGGCTGATGGTTAAAAAAGAGAAGAGAAGGTAAACATTTGTGAAAATAAAAAAATTGGCGTGGACCGGGACTTGATCTACAGGGGAAGACGAGGAGTAACGGGGGGAAGGAAAAGGGAAGAGCCAGAAGATGAGAAAGGGAAAGAGAAGGAAGAAGTGGGAAAGGAAGAGGAGGGAAGATGAAGGAGAGGAGGCAGACAGGGATGAAGAGGTGGAGAAGGAAGAGGAGGGAGAGGAGGGGGAGAGGAGAGGGAAGGGAGAGGAGGAAGAGGGAGAGGAGAAAGAGGGAGAGGGGAAGATGAAGAAGACAAGGCAGACAGGGAGGAAGAGGTGGAGCAGGAAGAGGAGGGAGAAGAGGGGAAAGGAGAGGAGGAAGAGGGAGAGGAGGAAGAGGAAGAGGAGGGAGAGGAGGAAGAAGGGGAGGAAAGGACAAGGAAGAGGGGAGCAAATTGCTCCATACAATATCAACATAAGTCACAACGAGATTTGAATCGAGAGGCCTGCAGGGTCCCGGACTCCCCTCCATCGTTTACCTGCATGCCAGGCATTGGCCGGACTATCTCAGGCCGGCACATGGGTCCATCGCCGGCCTGGCTGACGGTGGACAAGCTCTGCAGCACATCCAGGACGGACAGACACTGCACGGCCCGCTCCCAGTCAGCATAGCTGAAAAAAAAGAGAGTCGACGACATCGCGTTCACGCCTCTTTTAGAGAAAAGATCCCGCCATGATAGAAACAGAGGCAGTGAGCTATCCCCCAAATGGGTCAGCGCTAATCCGGCAATTCATGTGGCAACTGAAATAAAAACAGGTCTTTGTCACGCTAAATACTGCCGAAAAGAGTCTATGTAGAAATTAGTGCTGTCCATTTCCGGAAGGTTTCAGTGCTGATACAACAGCCAACTGCTTACTTGACTAAAAAATGACCACAACGTAAATATCAAAAATGAGAAGGGCCTGAGGTTTCGATCCTAGCAGGACCTTTCTCAAAGGCAGAGAGAGAAAGGTCCTTTGACGAAGTTCCCGCTAGGATCGAAAGATCTTACTATAAAACCCACCATCTAAGGGCTGGATAGCTCAGATGGAAGAGCACCGGTACGTTAATCCAGAGGTCTCGGGTTCAAGTCCCGGTCCAGTCAAAGCTTCCTTTGCCAATCGTTCAATTCATTAAGGGATAAACCAGTTAGTTTTGAAGCTCTATACTTTGTTATGAATACCAGAGGGTCTAGGCTTGACAGCGTCTTACTCCTCAGTCCGAAGCCCCCCCCCGAAAAAAAACCCCGCCCCCGTCCTTACCGTTCGTCAAAAGCATGGAAGACACGCCTCATGGAGTCGCGCAGCGCCACGTCCCGACGCTCCTCCTGCACGCAGAGCTCGGCAAACATCTCCGTGATCTCGGCCGTCCAGTAGCGCTTGAAGCCCTTCTTGGCCGACTGGAGTTCGTAGTCTTCGGGCGTGCGGCGGGCGAGGGCGCTCTCCGGCACCTCCAGCTGGAAGCGGTTCTTGCCGGTGCCCCAGTACGTGACGGCCTGAACACAACCAGAGGTCATTCATTTCATACTGAGCAAGCCGATTGATAAGACTTGAAGGTTTGCACGGTGGAAATACTAAGTGGAAGGTTTTGTGGTGACACCGTGTAGCACTTCTCTTTCGAGAAGGAGTGTGGCTCTGAAAAGAGCCGGTAACTCAGATAAGACTTGAAGGTTTGCACGGTGGAAATACTAAGTGGAAGGTTTTGTGGTGACACCGTGTAGCACTTTTCTCTTTCAAGAAGGAGTGTGGCTCTGAAAAGAGCCGGTAACTCAGATAAGACTTGAAGGTTTGCACGGTGGAAATACTAAGTGGAAGGTTTTGTGGTGACACTGTGTAGCACTTTTCGCTTTCGAGAAGGAGTGTGGCTCTGGAAAGAGCCGGTAACTCAATGTTTCAGGTAGTGTGTAATTAGGAACGATTTTAGTTCAAAGATAGGAATGGTTTACTCCTAAATTGTTTTATGAAATAGGACGATTTTAGTTCAAAGATAGGAATGGATTATTCCTAAAATGTTTTATGAAATAGGAAGTTATACTTTGGATTTTTTTCTAGACTTTAGGAATTAATACTCCCAGATAAGAATATTGCAAACTTTGATGAAGTAGAGCGCTGGTCTGATTCCGGACTCACCCGACAACCCAGTCGTTTGCGCTGCCTGTCCAGGTAGTCCTCCAGTCTCTGATTGGCTGACTTCATGCCGGCTATCGCGCCGTCGTACTCGGGGTCAACGCCCTTGCTGGGGACGATGGCACCGGCCTGCTTGGCTTTGTTGTGGTCAAATGCATTCTGGGTAAAACAACGACAAATTATCGACAAACACGCTCATTGAAGAACAAGCTTATAGAAGGGAAACCCTCATTACATCCTTGACGCAAAACGTCATGCTATATCTATGATGCACCGTGGTACCCGCTGCTAAACACTATTCGAATCCGCCGCATGACCTATTCATGCATATTCATGACAATGTGGGGACTGTGTACTGTCATGTGACACATGGAATTTGGCACCAATCTTAAGTGATGGGCGCTAACGACTCCTGATAGGTCAGCTGTGGGTGGACTGGAGGAGGGGGGCTAACATAGCATTTAATGAGGCCAAGATTGAGCTCAACTCAAAGTTGAACAGACCATATGAGGAGTTCTGACTAGTGATATACAAAAATGTTACAATTTATTGACATAAATAACCCAAAATGCAAATTTGATTAAAAAAAAATTACAAGGGCCCGACGTTTTAATCCTAGCGGGGTGCTTTCTCAAAGGCAGAAATTTAAACTGAAACTCTAATTTATTCCAATTTATTCTAATTTATTATATTTTATTCTAGTTTATTCTAATTTATTCTAATTTATTCTAATTTATTCTGCGTGATTTGCATGGTCTTTGGACACTCACATCGAAGAAGGCAAGGTGACCGGTCAGGTCCGGGAAGTGACCAGAGGCTTGGGGCTGACCGTCCGGCGAGACGGGGCTGACTGTCTGCTTGAGGAGGGTGGACCTGCGGGGATGCCGAGGGTCAAAGTGTAAGGGTCAGAGCAGCTAGTGCACGAGCTTTCGCACCCACACCGGTCCCACCTCGTGGAATACCTTACCCTCAGCTTTGAAAAAAAATTATTCATTTGAATGTGATCTAAAAACTCACTTGTTTAATGCCTTCTTCTGGTAATCAGAAGAAAAAATTAATTAAAAAATAGGCTCTGTATTTTAAATATAAATTGGATATGATTTTATTTTATCTGCTTTTAAATTCAACTTTGAATCAATTTTTTTTATGGATGGTCCAGATTTTTTTAAATAGTATTTTTAACCGAATGCTTTTGAATACCCTGTATGTTTAATTTTGTCATTTAATTTTGGCTTTTATCTTTGTGTTCAGCGCTTTGAAGGCTTTGTGTAAAGTTCAGCGTCTCTACTCACTTGAAGTCCGCGGCAGAATTCTTGAAGATGGCGAGGATCTGAACGGCCATTTTGAAACCGCCGAGTGCGGTCATGAAGTCCTGTATCTTGCGCTTGCTATACGTGTTGTCCTCAAAGAAGATGGCGCGACTGTCCGGGTGATCCTGGTTTCGACGGGCCGACCCCAAGGTGTGGATTCTGACCCGCAATAAAAAATTTAAAAAGAGGGAAAAACTGAATGAGAAAACCTGAAACAATTCCTAAAAATATACCCAAGATAATCTGAGCAGACTAGGGTTGGATTTCTCAAAGCCTTAACCCTAACCGGCATTGAAACCACAACTAACCAAACATGGTTTTTCCTGTGGGAGGATAAGGGCCATACACCAGGACATTCTACAGCATGGTTTTTGTGGTGTCATGTGGTATGTGAGCCTTCACCCCTGTGGGCACTGTGGTAAATTGCGATATACAGTGTGTGTCCTGTGTGGGAGGTGCAAAGCGTTAGGGTTAAGATGCGACGTAACATAACTTACGATTGATAACCCATCATAAGTTGTTATTGTTTCTGTGCATCGCTCATCGTCTTGCGATTGGTCGTAAGTTACGAAGAGTTTGATAAAATCGACTACAGATCTTGAAACCTCTGGATTAATGTGCTCTTCCACCCGAGCTATCCAGCCCTTAGATGGCGGCCTTCCCAAACAGTCGACTAGTCTTTGCCTAGTGTGGTGCCGTAGCCGTGGTGGATGGCTGCGTGCAATAATGTGAACTGCAGTCCGGGGTCTAGACCAAAGATGGCCGCCGCTTAAGGACTTCCTAGTGCCTCACTTGCTCAGAAGTCTCTCCAGATCGGGCAGCTTCTTCAAGAGGTCATTGACCTCCGCCATCTTGTCGGGAACGTTTATCAAGTCTTCAACCGCATCAAGCCTGGAGGGAAAAAAAAATAAAAATTACAAAGTAAGCTTTTACAGACAATTATTAGGTGGAAATTGTTACCCATTGCAAAAGTTATTAAAAAAATTTGTAAAAAATAATAAAAAGCTGTCATAAAATAAAAAGGCCAATAAATTGTGCGACTGCGAGTGAGCGCTTAAGCAAACCGAGAGATATCATTGCGAGATTCACGACAGGGGTGCAGGCGCCCTTCAGGATTTTAGGGTTTTAACAGATAAAATGGAGCAGTTTGAGATGCCAGTTTGACATCAAATCCCCCAAAAAAAAATCAAAAAAGAAAAAAAAAATATCACGCAATTTCCGGAAATCCAGAAATTTCCGGAGTGTCGGATACCAACCTGTCATTAATAGAATTGGGGTTACAGAGCGGAGCACAGAGCCACTGCTTGAACAGCCGCTTGCCGAACGGCGTACAGCAGTGGTCCAGACGCTCCAGAAGGCTGCCCTCTAGAGTTCCGCTGGTGCCATTCTCAAGGATGTCCAGGTTGAAGAGAGTGACTCCGTCAAGAACCTGTACGAGACAAAGCGGTCACTCTAGGTAGTAGGCAGACGATCTTTCCCATACAAAAAAAAATTCCACCTTAAAAAAAACCTTAACAAGATTAACTCAAGGGCTGCTCAAAATCATGTACAGTTTACGGTGACACCATGTAAATCATCTCTCGTGATATGGAGTGTGGCTCTGGAAAGAGCCGGTAACTCAACATTTCGGGCAGGAGTCGTCAGAAGACAGTCTCCTGATGACGGGCAGAGTACACACTACCCGAAACGTTGAGTTACCGGCTCTTATCAGAGCCACACTTCTTGAAAGAGAAGAGATATACATGGTGTCACTGCAAAACTTCTACCCAGTAAAAAAAAAAAAAAAAAAAAATTGTTTTTATTAAACTCAAAATTTAGAAATTACCATGTGCTGTCGTCCGGCCGCAAAGTCCACTGTCTCGGCCTCGACCTTGGCCTTGGCCTCCACGTCCAGCGGGGTGTAGAGTTCAATGTTGCCCATGGACAGGAGCTCCTGCTCTAGGCAGGACTTCTTCAGGTAGCAGGTGCATGCCCCGAGGGCGCTGACCGCTAGCTCGCTGCCCTCCTTGGCCGACTGACCCAGGGCGTCCGCTGAGGGCGAGCAGAAAGCGAGACCAAAAAAAAAAAAAAAAAAAGGACCGAGTTTAGAGTCAGAACTGCACTCTTTTCATGACCAAATGTTGGGCCACAAAATTTGGGCTTCAATTTTTCTTTTTTTTTCCGGGGCAGGTTCAGAATTTCACGAAAGAGTCATCACGCTGTCAGCCTGACATGCAAACGTTTCTTGACATCATTACCTGACCGCCGGAACAAAAACAAAATCCCTACTTAAATTTTTTTTCTTTTTAAAGGACCGAGTTTAGAGGCAAATTTGCTTTAAAAAAAAATTAATAAAAAAATAATCGCAATCATCAAAAACTTCACTGAAGTATAAAGTAAACGATGGCGGCTCGTCAGTTGTGGGTAGGAGAAGATACACAATGTAGGTTCTGGCGCGAGACTCACCCTCGGAGATCATGTCTCGGAGGACGGCCGGCATCCGCCCCCTGCCTCCCGGCTCCGCCCCTCCCTCCTTCCCCGCCTCATCGTCGTCGAAGTAGCGACCCTCGGCCAGCGTCTTCAGCGTCCGGCCCGCGTCCCAGAATTCCGAGCCGGAAACGAGCGGCTCCCGGATGACCGAGGGCAGGCTGTTGGTCAGGATCTGCTGGCTCTTGGCCGAGAGCTTGCTGCGCTCGTAGACGACCTTCAGCCAAAAAGAAGAAACAGACCCAGCCAGTTAGCTTTGGACTTGGGGGTTAGACAGGGAGGGGAGGGGGAGAGGGAGAGGGAGAGGGAGAGGGAGAGGGAGAGGGAGAGGGAGAGGGAGAGGGAGAGGGAGAGGGAGAGGGAGAGGGAGAGGGAGAGGGAGAGGGAGAGGGAGAGGGAGAGGGAGAGGGAGAGGGAGAGGGAGAGGGAGAGGGAGAGGGAGAGGGAGAGGGAGAGGGAGAGGGAGAGGGAGAGGGAGAGGGAGAGGGAGAGGGAGAGGGAGAGGGAGAGGGAGAGGGAGAGGGAGGGGGAGGGGGAGGGGGAGGGGGAGGGGGAGGGGGAGGGGGAGGGGGAGAGGGAGAGGGAGAGGGAGAGGGAGAGGGAGAGGGAGAGGGAGAGGGAGGGGGAGGGGGAGGGGAGGGGGAGGGGGAGAGGGAGAGGGAGAGGGAGAGGGAGAGGGAGAGGGAGAGGGAGAGGGAGAGGGAGAGGGAGGGGGAGAGGGAGGGGGAGGGGGGGGGGAGAGGGAGAGGGAGAGGGAGAGGGAGCAGGAGAGGGAGCAGGAGGGGGAGAGGGAGGGGGAGAGGGAGGGGGAGAGGGAGAGCTTTTTGAGTGATGGCACTCACCTGGGCTGGGGTACAGTGAGCGATGAGTGTGCGGAATCTTGAGCAATGGCGGTCGTCATCAAACTGGCCCATCTAAACAACAACAAACAACAACAACAAAACTGTTAACCCAATTCTGAACACACTGGTTTCTGGTCATTTTAGTCCGTCAGCAGTTTGCAATATTTTGGCTCATTACACTGATTCTCAACTAAATTCAGTTCGCTCTTTTGATGATGGGTTTTCAGTCTTATACACACTTTGTTTAAAGTTTAAAGAAGTATCACAAATAAGGAGGGCCAGATGTTTCAATCCAAGCAAGACTTTTCTCGAAGGCAGACGAAGGCTCTTTGGAGTTTCGGAGACTAGTTTTTGTTTTTTTCCCTTTAATTCCAGCAATCCGGCCACTCACGTGGAACTTTCCGATGGAGGTGTCGACGAAGCAGACGCCGTAGGCCCTGCGGTCTCCGCTGGCTTCATCAGAGGCTCTCTCTTTGACGGCCAGGAGATAATTGTGCTGGGCTACGCACGTATCGCCGTCAATGAAACTGAAGGTACGCGTTCCTGGTCAAAATTCCGATAAAAAAAAAAAAAAAAAAAAAAAAATTCAAGACCTAATTGAACGAAAAAAAATAAAATGTCTTAAACAAATGTTGGTGTAATTGTGGCTGTATAATTAATTACTTTTATGAGAAACACAGTTATTCTTGATCTGATTTGATTCTTGATAATATTTTCATGACCAAATGTTGGGCCACAAAATTCGGGCTTCAATTTTGTTTTTTCCGGGGCAGGTTCAGAATTTCACGAAAGAGTCATCACGCTGTCAGCCTGACATGCAAACGTTTATTGACATCATTACCTGACCGCCGGAACCAAGAAAAAAATCCCTCCTTAAAATTTTCGGAAAGGGGACCAAAAAAAAGATGAAGAAATGTTCATACCTTTTGTGGAGATTCGACAGATCTCTCTCTTAACCACCTTGTCGTACTTTGTCACCATCCTCGACACTGGCGACGAAATCAAAGAACGACCAGATTTCAATTAAAAATTACTCCTAATCTACAAAACATAGACGGCATGATGTTTTCAACTTGGGGTTCCAATCCTAGCAGGACCACTTTTAAGGGACTTTGAGAGTTGTCTTCCAAGAAATGTATTTCACAAGTTCAAACAAACGAAGACTCAAACAAATGAAGGAAAAACTGACTGGGAACCCTTGAACAAATTTAAAAATTTGCCAAGAAAACTTTGACTGGACCAGGGCTGGATAGCTCACAAGGTAAGGGCACTGGTACGTTAATCCAGAGGTCTCGGGTTCAAGTCCCGATCCTGGTGAATATCCCCCTTTTTTTCAATCATCTTTAGTCATTTTTGTATTTCCTACAAAAGCACTTATATCAAGCTTAAAAATGTATTTACAAATGCGGCAATTTTTTGGGGAGCATATGATATAATAAAGTGCTTACAGTTCTGACCAATCACATTCAAAAGTGACTTTTAAACATTTGAAATTATCCAATCACAGACTGACGTTTTCTGACTCGTTCCTGCATCATGTCGGGCGTCTCTGTCTGCTCCACCCTGGCCACCCGGTACCCTTTCTGGATGAGCGTGTCGCTATAGCGACCGTAAGCTATCTCCGGGAAACCCGAGTGGGCATTCTCCCCCTAAAAGTCGGGACGAGAAAAAAGGAGACTTTTTTTATATAGAAAAAAAAGCCTTTAAGAATTTTCCTACTCAGATCGAAACACCTGTCACTTAGGTGGGAATTATTAGCAACAATAAGAAATTATGGCCATATTTCATCTAGTTTTCAAATTTCAAGGGTCTGTTTTGATCCTGTTAAAGACAGTCTTCAAAAAAAAATACAGGGAGCCGGTGAAAAACGGTGCAGGGAACCAATGGAAAAGAGGGGCGGGGAACCACTGAAATATGGGCAAGGGCGCCGGTGACAGAGTCTGTGAACCAGTGAAAAGGCGCGCCGGAACCAGTGAAAATGGGACAGGGAACCAGTGAAAAGAGGACAGGGAACCAGTCAATGGAGACAAAGAATCAGTGTAAAATGGTCAAAATTTATTTTAAAAAAATGACAAATGAAAATTGCACAGCCTCAATAGTTGAAGTCCCTGACATTTCAACCCCTGTAGAATCAGTCTTCAAGAAAAAAGAGAATAAAAATTGGAAAATAATATCTCATAAAATGATCTCTAAAACTTACCTTCATGTAAATGAGACCAAGTTCTTTCACACCAATATCCGCATCCATGTGATAGAACTCATAAAACTTCCCCATCTATTGAAAAAAAAATTGCACAAATCATTTTTTGATCATTTTTATCGAACGCGAAATTTGAAATTGGAAGATTTAAATAAAAAATTGAAAAACTTAAATTAAAATTTACAGATTGAACGAGAATCGAAGAGATGACATTCAGAATATGGCAATGAATAAATAAAATGTTCACAAACCTTGAAAAACAAAACGGTGTCGAAAAACTGCGATTTCATCTCCCACCACTGTCGCATCGCCTGAAGGAAAAAAAAAATTAAAAATGATAAAAATCAAATCAAACAAAAGACAAAGTTTTCTTTGCAAATTTGTTCAAAGTTAACGGACCAGATGCATCAAACTTCATAGGACCTTACTAAGACGGAAAATAATTATCACCATTTTCTATGGTGTTTTTTTTTTCATTACTTACCGGTGTGGTTTTGTCCAGGAAACTTTTGGGCACATACAATGTCCTCGGATCGTAGTCCGGATGACCTTGGGGGTGACCTTTGCGGTCCCTTCCGAAAAAAGAAAGAAATATCGGTTGCTATTTTTTTTATCTCGTCTGACAAGACGTGGTCACCCTGCGGTGAAGGATATGGTTGATTATAGATGAGTTTGGCAAGTATTAACCCTAACGCTGTGCACCTCCCGCACAGGACACACACTGTAGACCACAATTTACCACAGTGCCCACAGGGGTGTAGGCTCACATACCACAGGATACCACAAAAACCACGCTGTGGTATGTCGTGGTGTATGGCCCTTATCCTCCCACAGGAAAAACCATGTGTGGTTAAAATTGTGGTTTCAATGCCGGTTAGGGTTAAAGTCAAACCTGGCACAATTGGACGTCTGCGTGGCTTTTGTTATTGAAGCTACTTATTGTTTTGGGGTAGGATAAAAAGAGAGTTTTTGCTTAAAACTTGGAAAATAGCGGTGCCCGGATTCGGAGGGCCCAGTGCACAGCATCACCACTGCCGCTCTGAATTTGGAGTTTGGAGAAGAATTCTCGTGGCTAGCGAGTTTTCGTTTGTAAGCGGCTCAATGAAATCGAGCTCCGGCAGAACACGAGAAGTTTGTTTCAGACTCACTTCCTGTGACCGTCCTTCAGCCAGTCGTAGCGCTGGTGGGGATAGCGAGCTTCCTCACAATCCACCGCAGCAGTAGGTCCTGGACTTGCCTGAAATCACGAAGAGAAAAAAAAAAATCATTTGATGGAGAAAAAAAATCGTCATCAAAATGTCGCTTGACTTTTTGGAAAAATCTACAGTCATCATAAATGCTGCCCAAAATAAAGGAAAAATAAAAGACTGGGAACTTTTGAACAGTTCTGAAAAATCGAAAAATTGGCAAACTTTGACTGGACCGGGACTTGAACCCGAGACCTCTGGATTAACGTACCAGTGCTGTTAATCATTGCTTCTGACTGGTGCCCCCACCCCGGCAAAGACTAGTTGACAAATAGGGAAGGCCACCATACAAGGGCTGGTACGAGCACTGGTAAATTAATCAAGAGGTCTCGAGTTAAAGTCCCAGTCCAGTGAAAATTTTCTTTGCCAATTTTTCAATCAGTTCCCAGTCAGTTTTCCTTCGTTTAATTTTGAAAAATGGCAAAAAAAGACTGTAACCTGAGGCTAGATATTAAGGCTGGATAGCTCAGACGGTAAGAACGTTGATACGCAAAAACCAAGAGGTCTCGGAGAGGCGAAGAGCAACTAGTGGTAAAGTTGAAAAGAAGGGGAAAAAAACAAAACAAATAAGTACCTCAGGAGCGAGGAAACTGGAAAGCTTGGACTTGGTCTTGGAGCTGATTGTCGGCGTCAAGAACGAGCCCTTGGGCGTGGCCGGGGTCGTCGGAGCTTCTGGCGGCGACCTCTTGGCCAACGGCGACCCTCGCGGGTCGGGGGTCATGACCTTGAAGCTTGGCTTCAGGACCTTCTTGGACCGGCCGGTCGCGGGGGTGCTGCTGGATCCGCGCTTACGCTTCCGTGATTTCTGCCGAGGGATGAACATCGAGAAAAAAGAAATTAAAGATCTTGGGTGGGATCTCTCAAAGCCTTACGATGAACTCTTCACAGCCACACTCCCATCTCGAAAGTGTGTCACTGCAAACCTTCCACTTGGTGTTTCCTCAACCCCCCTACTGCCTCTAGTGCTTTCTACTTAGAACCCTCCTCAATCCTTCACAATCCTCCAGTAGGAGTTTGTGCATGAAAACCCACTGCCTCAATCCTCCAGCGTAATACTTTAAATATGACAACCTTCTTCAATCCTCCGCAATCCTCCACAAGAAGCCGGAGGATTATGGAGGATTGAGGAAGGTCAGGGTTTTGTAAGGGTCTTATTTCATTTCAAGTCTTTTATTTTTCAGTCAGACTACCTGCGGAGTGCCAGCCTCTGATTCTGAGGACGGCTCGGAGACGTCGTTCTCGTCCACGCCCGAGCTCATGCTGTCCGACGAATCGTCCAATTCTTTAGGTTTGTATTCGTCGTCTAAAGAGAAACGAAGAGTTGAAACCGTAGACTTGTAACAGCCCTCTCACATAAGTGGAGTATTGATAACAACACATTTTTTTGCGGGGGATGGAGGGTGCAAATTCTTACCGGAACTTTCGTCATCTGATGGGACAACGATGCGCCGTCTCTTCTTTTGGTTTGCGACAGAGCGTGGTGTCTTTCTCCTAGACGACTTGGGGGTGTGACCTTTTGTCTTGTGGCCAATCTCCTCATCCTCATCATCATCCTCTGCATCCCCGTCACTGGTACCAGTCTTATCCGTGCTGGCTGTCATTTCTGCAGAAACAGATTTGAAGTTGCTCAATTTCCCCAAGTTATAATCTCATTGGGTGCCCTAGGATAACTTGGGTGCAGCCTAGGATTCAGTGCTGTCTGTCTTGGGGTATTCTGGGTACAGCCTATGATGAAACACTGCACATCCTGGGTTAATATGGGTATAGCCAATGTTGCAGCACTGCACGGAATTGGGATAATCTGGGTACAGCCTATCATGCAGCCCTGCATGCTCTGGGATAATCTGGGTACAGCCTATCATGCAGCCCTGCATGCTCTGGCATAATCTGGGTACAGCCTATCATGCAGCCCTGCATGCTCTGGGATAATCTGGGTACAGCCTATCATGCAGCCCTGCATGCTCTGGGATATTCTGGGTACAGCAAATGATCAATGACTGTTCTGGGTGACTCTGGGTGCAGCCTATTGCACAACACTACACATTCTGGAATAATCCGGGTTCCTGGGTGCATTTACCATTGTCCTCCATCTCCTCCTCCTCCTCTTCATCCTCTGATTTGATGCACACAACCAGGTTCAATCTCTCCTCAGTCGCTAACTCCAAGGCCTTCTTCGCCTTCTCCACAGATTTGCAGACGTCCGGCTTCTGGGTGTAAAACTTTCCGCCCCGCTCAAAGTCCTTGACGTTGAAAGCCTCCACAAACCTGTGAGCGGCAAAGTTTGAGACGAGTGAGTTTGGGAAATTCTTAAATTTGTTCCAATCATTCTTGAAATTTCATAACCCTAACCGTAGCGCCCTAAGCTGGTTTACAAAACCCGTCCTTGTATAGTCCCCACACAATTTACGGGGTACCAGCATGGCTCAACGACGGTGGTTAAGCGTCATATGTCGGTCCTGTTATATATCTCTAAACCGGAGGGCGGAAGCACTGAGGTCTCCGGTACTTACTTCTCCGCGATCCAGGATCTACTGGGGGGCTCGTCGAAGAACTGCACGTGGACCTGGGCTTTCTTGCCGCCCTTGAGGTGGGTGCCCAATGAGGGATGGTCACAGACCAAACTGGGCCACCATGGGTACCCCTCCAGCTTAGCCCAGACGATGTCGCCAACCTTGAACCTTGCGTCTGTCAACGACAACAGCGAAAACGCGCATGTATATTCAGACGGGTACGGGATAATTCCCAGAGGTTGTTACTGCTGATGTTTTTAAGCATATTCATGCATGCTAAAATCTTTACACTGACATTAGCCAATCAGAGTATAGAGCATTCATATATACATGAACATAAGATAAGGAGGTAAAAAAAACGCAGTGGCTGTTGTTACGGCAGTCGTCCGTGTGGTTCCCTGACTTGATTGTATTTCATCAGCATTGCAGGCTGGTTGAACCAGTCTATTAGCTGATAGTCTGGTTCCAAGAGCTAAACATCCTGACAAATACTGTGAAGTCAGGGAACCACACGAACGACTGCCGTAACAACAGCCACTGCGTAAAAAAAAGGGAGTAAACTAAGGGCTACAGTTACTGTACTAGCTACTACAATGAAAGTTATTTAATTAAAGCTATTAATGTATTATAATTTAAAATTATTATTAATTATTAAGTTATTTTATTAATAATATTTAATTATATTATTTAATTCATCAATACAGTACAAGAAGTACTGTCTGTATTACAACAAACAATACACAGTCATGACAGTGACGGAATGACAAAGAAGAATAAGTTTCCAGTTGACAAGAAACACGATAAACTCCCCGCCACCCGTCACCGAACCATCGGCCTTTCCCCCTACCGTCCATCCCGCCCAATCCCCCGGCCAAGCACCCGCCACCAGCCCCGCTAACCTTGCCCGCCGTTGGACCCCGGACCCTTTGCCGTCTCTTTGGGCGACTTCGACTTGCGATCGCCGGCATCGTCGGCGGTGATGGGCGACGATGCCTTCCTGGCAGCCGCCGGGCTCTTGCTGAAGTACGAGAACAGGGTGTTCTTCTGCATTCTCGGTCGGGAATATGTTGATTTTTGGGGGGTACAGAAGTTGGCAAGTTGCACTTCAGATCGACGGTGGGCGATCCGTGGCCAGGGTTTCGCGGGAAATTTTGTCAACACCAAAGGTTTAAACTGGCTCCCATTTCAACATAACCAGCAAAGGCGGTTTGTGAACACTGGGTACCGTACAGGCAACGTGCGTTTAGTCTTCTTTCCAGCCTGAGTTTCGGTCGTCCCTTCATTATAAACAGCAGAGAAATCGCGCGCCCCCCAAAAATCAGGAGAGCGCCACCAACGTCCATATAAGGTGAGAGAAACTTTTTACCGAATTATTATTTTAAAGAAACAAACAAATAATATGTTTAACTCATCTTTTTAAAATAATACATGTACAACGAAGAGAGAAACGACCAATCAGTTTTTTTCCCTTTGTGACATTTTATTTACAACAAGCATCAAGATTTCCATACTTTTAAAGAGCACTCCAACTTCTTAAAACAGCTTCAAAATATTTACCCTTAACAATCATTACCCCAAAAAAATTATCTTTAATATGTATAAAATAGTTCAAAACCGAAATACATTGCTCACAATAATTGCACATATTTCTAAGCATGATCGTTCAAAGCTGTCAAAAACAATTTTTGTTCCTACGTTTAATATAATTTCTGCCCGTTTTATCAACTTTGACAAAATTTAAGATACTCATGAATTGAAAAATTGGCAAAGAAAAGTTTCACTGGACTGGGACTTGATTTTGAGACCTCTGGATTAACGTACCAGTGCTCTTACCATCTGAGATATCCAGCCCTTAGATGGTGGCCTTCCGTAATAGTCAACTAGTCTTTGGCACATCAGCGCTCTTACCATCTGAGCTATCCAGCCCTTAGATGGTGGCCTTCCCTAATAGTCAAGTAGACTTTGCCAGGGTGGGGGCGCCAGTCAGAAGCAATTCAACAATTACTCATAAATTGGGAGGGCCTAATTCTTTGAGGCTGACATTTTGATCCACTCTGTCTTTGAGAAAGGTCCTGCTGGGATCGAAACAACCCCCCTAACTTGATGACTTTTTGCATTTTGGCCATTTTAGCGAGCTAGCAGTTTGCAACATTACTCAAAATCTAACATAGTTGACAAAGATTAAAACAATGAACATCGTTTCATTTGAGAGTTGAGCTTAATTTTCTCACCATGATTTTAATGATAACGACTCTCTAATTTTGCTTCAAGTTTTCATGATTTTGCTAAAAAGGAGAAAATATGAATGCTTTCTCATTAAGATAAATAATCAGGAATGACATGATTAAGACATTTCAAGCAATTGTGCTCATAAATAATCCCACTTTTAAAAAAGATATTCCCACCAAAAAAAAAACTCACATGAGGCAGTTTTAATTACACATAATTATCAAAAACAATTTAGTACTTAATGAAACTTGGCCTCTCGCATCGACAAACTCAGAACTAAGCGAAGCTGCTCATTTTGTCTAAAAAAGCTTGACACGTATCAAATCTTATTTACAAAGGCAGGTAATAAAAAACCTCTTGCACGTGTTAATAAATAATAACGGTAAAAAGCATTGCAGATTTTTCAAGCGCTGCTCCAAATTTTTTCCTTCAGTTGCCCACAGTGAATGCAAAATCGGTCGCTGCTAAAAGTTGACGCCTTTGCTAGAAGGAATCGTCGGCTCAATGAAAGTAAACACAAAGTGTCCCCACTTCGTCCCCAATTCGTCGTGAGTCTTCAGCCTTCGTCGTCCGAGATATCCACAGGTTGCCATCCTCGGCTGGGAAAAAGATCCCCCTCTAGAAAGCGAAACAAATAATCATTGCCATGACAAGTGACACTGACACTTTGTCAGTTTTTTTCTAATGGGATGGAATGATATCAAGTGGTTGATTGTTGTATGTCATGATTCCTCACTGTATAGGGGCCTACCGGTATATATTATCTGTGTCTTTATATTTCCTGTTTATATTTGATATTTTTTATATATAAATGTTCAAAGGAAAATATTTGTATGTGTAAATGTATAATGCAAATGGTGAACTAAAATTACAAAAATGCAAATCTCAAAATTTAGTGGGCCTGACGTTTCGATCCTAGCAGGACCTTTCTCTGCCTTTGAGAAAGGTCCTGCTAGGATCGAAACGTCAGGCCCTATATATATTCTGTGTGGTGGACATTGATGTTGTAATACTTGATATTCTTAATTTTGTTTTTTTAATGTATTTTTAGCACGAGAGCCAATTCAATTTCTATTGTGGATTTAAATATGCAAATAGCAATAAATTAAATTAAATTAAATGTTTTTGATTTATTTTAAAAAAAAATTGTTTTTTTAAATTGACCTACCAGGGAGATCTCTATCGGTCCGTCGGACTGCGGAAGGCCTGGGTACCGGTTTGACGAGAGGCGGTGGTCTCCTAGATGCATCCTTCCCTCCTATGGTGTCGGCCGTCACCCGGCTATCGTCCG
Organism: Luidia sarsii; assembly: GCA_949987565.1. Taxonomy (NCBI): domain Eukaryota; kingdom Metazoa; phylum Echinodermata; class Asteroidea; order Paxillosida; family Luidiidae; genus Luidia; species Luidia sarsii. The sequence continues at coordinate 10,079,336 of OX465121.1, forward strand.
GCAAGTCGTCCACGTTCTGGGCCCACTTGGGCCGACTGGGAGCCGGATGGGACGACGGCTTGTCCTCCACGACAATATTCTGCCCCAAGGGAGATACGGAAGAGAGTCACAAAAGTATGTCTGAGAAAAAATCTAGATCTCAAAAGTTGGTCATCTTTATTTTTTTATCTCAAAAGCTAGGACCTGATGTTTCGATCCTATCAGGACCTTTCTCAAAGGCAAAGACTTTGCCGTTTAAACCATGTTTAAACCGCTTTGTTTAAACCATGGGTTCCTGACAGGACCTTACTATAGCGTCCTCATTTTTTGCCTTTGAGAGAGGTCCTGCTAGGATCGAAACATCAGGCCCTAACTTTTGAGATAAAAAAAAAGATGACCAATATCTGACTCCACTAAAAAGAAAAAGAAGATTGACAATTAATGTTTGTACATTTCAGATCCCTAGATGACAGCAGAAAATGAGCTTGACTGTGATACTTATTGCAGAGACCCTTTAAGGCCGGGTAGCCCCGGGGTGGGGTGGGGGGAGGGGGGAGGGATCCGTACCGACGAGGACTTGGTCCTCTTGAGTTTTCCGGCCGCGCTGACCGAGGCCTGGCTCTTCTTGCCCGACCTCTCCGGGTCGCGGGTCAGATTCGAGGCGGAGGCCGAGTTGCTCCTCTCCCTCGACTGTTTCTGCCTGTCCATACGCTTCTGCCTGGGAGGGGGAAGAGAAAGGTAAAATATAATGCGTCTTTGAAGGGAGTGCTCGAATGAAAAAAAAAAGAACTCCACATTTCTAAAAAGAGCCACAATTAGCGGGATTCAAATGCTTTTCCGTGAGACAAGTGATGAGTTTGGGTAATTTTTGAATTTGTTCCAAATGTGACTGCTGTTTACCCGTGCAGGTGTCTTAACTTAGTAACTAGCGGACTAACGAGCTGGTCCATGTTGTAGCAGTATCAATACTCGTTAGTTTACCGTCCCTAATTAATCATGTATGCACACGTCCACATATCCCAGCATGCATCTGTGTTAACATGGCTGCTGTCATGTCTGTGCGTGGACAGAAATAAAACCTGAAGTGTACTCGACATAATCCATCTGTATTGGAGGCAATACCCTCCCCTACCGATACCTTTGCATCAGAATCTCGTCCGAGTTGTCCAGGTAGTTGTTCTGGATGCGGGGGTCGGCCACTGGGTCGTTGGCCCGCCAGGGCTTGTGGTTGAGCGGCTTGGGGGGACGGCTCTTCAGCTTGGGGGTGGCCCGCTTGCTGGCCTTGTCGGCCTTCTGGCCGGCCGCCTCGCCATTCACCTCCTTCTGACTCGTCTCGGCCGATACTCTCGACTCCTGTCAGATGCAGTACATACCAAAAAAAAACTGTTGCAAACTACTCCCAGACTAAAATGACCTGCAATACATCAATACTGCCCGAAACGTTGTGTTTACTGGCTCTTTTCAAAGCTGCACTCACATGGCAGGTTTTTTTTTTCTTTTAAGCCCCTATTTTTACCCTTTTTTAAATGCTATATATACAAAAGCAGAACTATTTTCTTTTTGTTTTTTTGGGGAGACACCTAAAAGCGCAAATTATGCAAGATCGCCCCAAAACAAGGCTGAAAAGCCACTCAAGGTTAAGGGCTAGAGAAAGAAGATAGAGAGGGACTCGGGAAGGCCTGAGATAGGAATTGACATTCCTTAAAAAAAAAAAAGCAAGATCGTAGGCAGGGGGAAAGCAAGAACCAGGAAGGGAATTCCAGATGGAGGCAGAATGAGGGAAGAAGCTGTTCCGATACCTCTCCGTTGTACACCTTGGGATAGATAGAGTGGGTGTGGGTGAGAGGAGGCAGACCTTACCTTTGGGTTGACGTAGTGCAGGCTGCGGACATTCTCCAGGTAGTGTCTCTTCCACACTCCCGTCTCATAGGGGCTTGGGGAGAAGCTGAGGTACCAGCCTAGTCGGAGGGCCTTGGGCATCCAGACCTGGTCCAGCTCCGTCAGATACTTCCAGAACCAGCAAACCTACCACAAAGATATCAATCTCAAAAGTTAGAGCAAGCCTCGCGCATAAGGTTTTTGTTTACTAGCCTACCGGGCTAGTAAATTGAGTTTCTTACTAGCCCGTAGTAAGCTTTACTAGCCCTGTCAAATTAATATTGAATTTAAAACAAGGTTATCAGTTCAAGTAAAACAAATTATTAGTTTCTACTTTCATATCCCTGTCTGGATAATTTTTTGCCGCCACACTGCTGTCTACTTTTTACTAGTCCACCGGGCTGGCAAAGTGGGTCATTTTACTAGCCCGCGGCTGTTTTTAATAGACAATGACCGCCGGGCTAGTGCTAAGGTCGAGCCCTGGTCTCTAGGCCGGACGTTTCGATCCTAGCAGGACCTTTCTCAAAGGCAAAGGCAAAGAAAGATTTCAAGGGAATGGTACAACATTTGTAAAGTGACAAATTTTTTGACATTCCAAAATTGAGAAATTATTTCCCGGACACTGTGATCTTATTATACCGCCCTCTTGCAGTTTCACTTGGTGGAGCTAACGAACAACCTAAGCCCCATGCTTTGAGCAGCCATTATTTGAGGTTACATTTTCAACCATGATTTGATCATAATTTAATCATAATTAAATTATTATAACATTTCAAGCAATCATACTCATATATAAATAGTTTTTCTCTTTGATAAAACTTTTAAGATGTAAATACAGTTAAAGGGCCTGACGCTTTGATCCTAGCAGGACCTTTCTTGAGAGGTCTTTGAAAGGGTGTTGCCTTTGAGAAAGGTCCTGCTAGGACCAAAACATCAGGCCCTCTAACTTTTGGGATTTCTTTTTCTTTTCGTTTTCCGCAGATCTACTTTCCAGGACACGACTTTCCCGCGACATACTTGGGCACATCGGCAGAGACTCCTCGGGTCCAGGAAGGAGAAGACGTACAGGCAGATGGCCCTGGGAAGCTCCCTGGTGAAGTCCTGACTGACGACCGGCAGCTTGCCCATGGCAAGCCCCTTGACGAACTGCAGCTGCGACAGCGTGCAGCGTTCCATGATGTCGACGATGGACGCCCTCCGCTGCGAATCACTCCACCTGTCAAACTGTGCCGGACCAAATTACGATTTTCAAAACAAATTACCCAGAATTTCAAAAGTAATACTAATAATAGTGCATATTGATCTGACAACTGTATTCCTCACACAAATGCTATTCAGCCAGTCCCTTACACTGATTGTACAAGTACAACTGCCATTTATGTCATGCTGGCTCTTTTTTCCGACAGGTTATTCACAAACGACCTCCGGCAGAATAACCTTTCAGGCATGAGAGCCGGCAACACATGATGACGATTGGCCAAGTAAGGGACCAGATGAATAGATTTGCGGGAAGAATGCCGTTGCCGGGTGAATTCATAACCTGCCTTTGAATGCTTAGCTATAATTTCTAAAGAATACAGTCTTGGAATGTGCAAAGGTTTGTTATTTATTTTTATAAATACATCATGTATAAATAATATTAATTGAACTTTATAACAAATATAAGAAGGAACATATATTATATGTTTTTAGTTCACCTACCCATTTTCGTAATACATCCTTTCTTTCCTCGTACACCTGTTTTGTGGCAAAGGGGACAATTGAAAATTGAACTTTGAAGTACAGTTAAAACTAGTTTTATTCAAAAAGTTTGCCATTTTTAAAATTTTTGGTAACAAGACGAACTCACAAAGTTTGGTCAAAACTCAAATGCAGCATCCGAGCATCGGAGTGAGATGTAAGGAAACAAAGCTTAACTTTAGCTCAAAGACTGGCTGGAGTAATAAAACAGGAATGCCAGAATAATTTTAAAACTTCAATTTTTTTTCACGGCTCAACTTTTATTAATACCTTATCATTCGTCGGCGTGTGGTTCATCGGAGTCCACGCGCTGAACCGAATTTTTGAATCGAGATTCTTTTTCTTGTTCTCGAGTCTCTTCTGCTCTCCGGACCACGCCATTCTTGCCTCCCTGCCCCTTATTTGTCCCGATAGTGTCTCAGATCCACACAAAATATCGCTGTTTTGGGGAAATCCTTCTTAAAATATCGTGAACTCGTCCGTATCCAATGTACACAACCTCTCGCGTAAGGCGGCATCCATCTTTGTTGCGTTGCATCATGGGAATCGGTTTCTCCTTTTGCTCTATTGATTGTAGATTGCAGACTGCTTGTTTAATATTTATATGGGGCGCAGGTAAAGTCTTTTTTATCCCAATGCGGAAATTGGTACAATGGGCGTTACATGTATGATATTATTTTTGAAGAACATTTTCTTTACAGCAATACGGGTTACTTCACGTGAAATTTGTGTAGCTTAAAAAAATAAGAGATATAGAATTTAACTGTCTGATGAAAATGATGGTATCGTCCTAAAACAAAACGATACTATAGCTGTTCCTTATTTGTCTTTGAGTTCTCTTCCATACCTGTGTTGGAAATTGAAGTATACACAGAACAATTAATTCCTGCCTGCTGTAGAAATAAGAAATATTTATGCAATGTGTATTCATAAATATTATTTTTGGGGGGTTAAATTTAAAAATACAAACAATTTTTTACTATTCTGATTGTGGTGCTAATTATTGCAACTCCATAATGAATCATGAAATGTCTAGAAAATACTTATTAATCTCTTGAATAATATGTTTACATGTTATCATTAATTTTAAAGCCAATTGTATTAACATTAATTTTTCGTGATTAGAGGCCATTTGGTTAAAGAAATTGTTACGTTTTGCACTCCATACACATTTCTAACATATCCTTTGCGATAAGAATATATTTACACGCAGTTGGACTGCCGAAAAATTCTTCTTGAAAGACGAATTTTTGATGAAAATACCTCAAAAAGTCTCAAATCGAAGCCCTTGAATCGGATTATTTAGTTTAATAATACCAGTATTAGCTCAAAATGATTGAAGATTGGGGATATTTAAACACCATCTGCACGTTGGATATTTGAAAAGGGGGCAGTGACGTATTTCCCTGAAATACATGGGTTATAATGAGTGCGTTTTACCAGGTCCGCTACTTCTCAGCTCTGTTCTTGGGTTCTTCAGATTACGGAACACACGTGTGTCCTTTTTGCACACAAAGTTTTTCTTTAGTGTTTGCCAATGTATTGTCTTTAACCCCGGTACCGCTCACAGGCTTGGATCTGCAGGTTACGTGGTTTCAAGTTTTGGTGTTACCGAAAGGATTTAGAAGGTATAACGGGGTGATTTTTTCGGTTGTAAAAGGGGGCTGTTCGTTTTTGGTTTTGCAGAAACTCTGTGCTGTGTACACATTGCATGCACTGTACTGTGTACATGTGTTCGTATGCCAACCTATGCAATACAATGTGTCATGGCGTCACATGTAGGCCTATTTGTTTTTTTATTTTAACGAGTAAAATGTGCTCAGACCATTCGCTTGTTCTTGTCAGCAGTGCTTGATTTTAGTTTTTGAAATATGCTTTTCAGTTTTTGTTATTCTGCACTTTAAATTTAATTTATTTAAAACATTTTCAAATATTACAATTTCTTTACATATTTCAATTATTTTTTAATATTTGTAAATTGTAGTCAGTTGTGTAGGCCCTAGCCCTATTTGGAGAAATCTGTATTTGTCCCAATTGTCAAACTATTCATAAAACTGTGAAAAGGTTGATGCATATTTCTTTTTACGCAGTGCCTGTTGTTACGGCAGTCGTCCGTGTGGTTCCCTGACTTCACAGTATTTGTCAGGATGTTTAGCTCTTGGAACCAGACTATCAGCTAATAGACTGGTTCAACCAGCCTGCAATGCTGACGAAATAAAATCAAGTCAGGGAACCACACGGACGACTGCCGTAACAACAGCCACTGCGTTCTATTTACTTTGAATTGAGGCCATTTTCAATTTCACTTTTTCAGCTCTTGAAATTGACTCAAATGTTTTGTCTCCGGCAGCAAATCTTGCGATCATGTCCCACGCGTCATCCCATCCGGTGGCCAGCGGCCAGATACCCGTGCGCAGTCCGGGTAGCGGGGCCGCCCCCACTACGCCCAATGCCGCCAATTCTCTGCAGTCGTCGTCTTCGTCATCGGTGATGGCTGGTCAGATTGTGCAGCAAGGCCCTGCCGGGGCGGCTGGTGCAGGTCCAACTGAGGTAGGGAACCGGTGAAAAAAAGGATAAAAGTCAAGGGATCCGGTGAAATAGGGTGCAGGGAACCACTGGTAAAAAGGGGCGGGGAACCACTGAACTATGGGAAAGGGTACCGGTGAAGGAGGTTGTGAACCAGTGGAAACGTGAGGGGGAAAAGACTACAGGGAATATCTAAAAAAAGGGTTGCAGGGAACCATTGTTAAAAGGGAACAGGGAACCACTGGTAAAAAGGGGCGGGGAACCACTGAACTATGGGAAAGGGTACCGGTGAAAGAGGTTGTGAACCAGTGGAAACGTGAGGGGGAAAAGACTACAGGGAATTTCAGAAAAAAGGGATGCAGGGAACCACTGGTAAAAGGGGGCAGGGAACCACTGAAATATGGGAAAGGGTACCGGTGAAAGAAGTTGTGAACCAGTGGAAACGTGCAGTGGAAAGACTACAGGGAATTTGGGAAAAAAAGGATGCAGGGAACCATTGGTAAAAGGGGGCGGGGTACCGCTGAACTATGGGAAAGGCCACCGGTGAAAGAAGTTGTGAACCAGTGAAAATGTGCAGTGGAAGGACTACAGGGAACTGGTGAAAAAATAATGCAGGGAACCACTGGTCAAAGGGGGCGGGGAACCACTGGTAAAAGGGGGCGGGGAACCACTGAACTATGGGAAAGTGTACTGGTGAGAGAGGTTGTCAACCAGTGAAAATGTGCTTGGGAACCAGTGGAAAGATGCATGGGAACCTGTGAAAATGGACAAATGATGTAATTCGTCTGTAATTCATCTGTCTGACTGACTTGAAGCTAAGTCTGTCTCCCTGTCTGTCTGTCTGTCTCTGGTCCAGATGAACATGGCAAACACCAAAGAGAAGACACCCATGTGCCATCTTAACGAGCTGGCTCGCTTCAACCGCCTCCAGCCCCAGTACGAACTCCTGGAGGAGACGGGCCCAGCCCACGAGAAACAATTCACCGTCAAACTGGCCCTAGGCAATCAGAAATTTGAAGCTAAGGTGAGTGTCACACACAACCCCAGGAAAGTAAGCTCACCCTGTGAGCTGTAACCGGTAGACAGATACGTAACCCACCAAATAAAATAATCAATAGACCCTTTTCTTTAGTACTTTGGGCAACTAAACAACTATCACACTCAAAAACCAAACAAACTTGCATTACAAGAGAAAATTGTCAATGACAGCTTTTCAAAAAATAAAACAGAAACACACTATATGCCAGTAGAACGAATATGACATTTACTTTATCATGATACAAGAAAATCTTAGATATCATGAACCATATCAACAGAACAGTGGGGTAACAGTCATCATTTTCACAAACCTGAAAATAGAGTCCCACGGAATTTCACTTAGTTCGGGTTTGCAGCTTCACGTCCTACGAGGTTTTTGGAACATTGACTTGAGTCGCTATCATCATTTTTTGGCCGGTTCCCCGTCTGCAGGGCACCAGCATCAAGAAAGCCCAGCACAAAGCGGCTGAGCAGGCGCTGCTGAACTGCAGCCTGCCGGCGCCCAAGCCGCGCCTGCCCCGCGCCCCCAAGGCGGCCCACCCCAACCCCAACGCCCTGACCGCCACCGTGGAGCTGAACAGCAAGGCCATGAAGGCGGGCGTGGTCATCCACTACGCCCCCATCGGTCCCGATGCGGGCCCCGCCTCCTACCACCAGCACCACAACCAGCACCACAACTACCACAACTACCGGGGCGGGCGGGGCGGGTTCCGCCCGCCGCCGCCCTCGCGCCCGCACGGACCCCCCATGCCGCCCATGGGCATGGGTGGGCCGGGCGGGATGCGCCCGCAGGGGCCGGGCATGGGCGGGGAGCCCCGTGGACCGGGCGACTTCAGGGGACACGGACCACGTCACCATTTCCATCCCAGGTAACGATTTCAACCCACTTCTCAAACAAGCGAAGTACGATTTAGTAAAACAAAACAAAAATTACTTGGAACTTTTGCAAACAAAAATTTTTTTTAAAGAAAAATGGTAAAGAAAACTTTGACTGGACTGGGAATAGAAGATTGACTGAGAAATTTGAAAACTATCCATCAAAAAGTAGCAAAGTCAAAATGAACCAAATTTTTAACTCCATTTGAACTAGAAGAAGAACATTAGAAGAAAATTGTGTTTATTGTGATTGAAGTTTGAAGGTTCATGGTCACTCGGCCATCTTAAAACCATGGCCCCTTGGGTCTAGGATGCTTGTGTAGCACTGGTTGGGTGTAGCGTCTAGTGGCTCGATAAGAAGATTTATGACAGGCAGGGAAAAGCAGGCTTCTGCCAGGATTTGAATCCAGAGACTCTGCCTTAACGAAGTAGCCCCGAGCCTTCAGGCCATTCGAAAAATCGCAGACGCCAAAGAAACTGTCTATCTGATGACGATCGAGTTGCTGCTTTTCCCCCCACCTCGGTTTTCTGTCAGGTACCCGGGACCGCGCCCGACTTTCTTCGTCAAGGTGACCGTCGGCAACCGGGATTTCATCGGAGAGGGGCGCACCCGGAAGGACGCCCGTCAGAACGCCGCCCTGATGGCCCTGAAGTCCCTGGAGGCTGACCCACTGCCCGAATGCAAAGACGAGGTGAGAGGGGTAGGGGGTCATGGACCAATTACCCCCCCCCCCCTTTTGCAAAAACTTAACCTTCCTTGGATTATGCCACTTAATGACGATCCTACCGAACTACCAAAAATAAAGAATTTCCCAACCATGGAACCTCCTTCTGCCTGCCCGTTTGACGAGGCGTGGACACTGAATGACCTCTTGCTGTAATGTCTCCACCTTGTCCACAATTGAGTTGTACCTGTGCTTCTCCCACGTATTCACTAACCCCTATGGCAGTCACCCGACCGTACCCCTGCCTCCCGCCCCACCTCCCCTCCTTTTTTCAAAACAACTTCAAGTGTTGTATTTTTTATCCTTCCAGGCTATCAGCACTTCAGATCCGCCAATTAACTCAGGTGAGTCACGGGATTTCTCTCTCCAAGTTCGGAAGTTAAGATTCAAAATTCTCCGAAATCACAAAATGCTAACACGGCCCGACGTTCCGATTCCTAGCAGGACCTCACTCGGACATACCTTGCTATGATCTAAGACCTCCAATTTTGAAGATTTCCAGACGTTACTTTTTCGTTTTTTGTTTTGAATCAAATCAAGGTAAGGTGAAGCTGACTAGCAACTTTTTTTTAGGGGGGGGGATGAAATTGTCAAAGAAAGACTGGGAATGGATTTCAACCCAAGACCTCTGGTTTCATGTACAAGCGCTCTAACCATTTTTTTTGTTTCTCTTGTTCTCACAGTCAAGGCCAAAGAAGATGATGGTCTGAAGTCGGATATCAGCGTCGTGTACGAGAAGGCCCATCAGCACAACTTGTCCGTCAACTTCAAGGTACACGTTGTCTGCATGCATTGGCCTTGTTATGCTTTCCTTTTCAATTTGCTATTTATGTTTGGGGCTGTCCGTATTGAATGTATAGGTTGAAAAATCGGCAAAGAAACCTTTGACTGGACCGGGACTTGAACCCGAGACCTCTGGATTAACGTACCGGTGCTCTTCCATCTGAGCTATCTAGCCCTTAGATGGCGGCCTTCCCTAATAGACAATTTTTCAATTCAAGTCAAACTTTTGAACAAATTGAATGGATAAAGATTTGAGGGTTTGCATGGTGGAAGTACCAAGTGGAAGGTTTGCGGTGACACCATGTGAATCGTCTCTTGTGAGACGGGAGTGTGACTCTGAAAAGAGCCGGTAGCTCTACGTTTCGGGCAATACGTACTCTTCCCATCGTCAGGAGACACTTTGAGTAGTTATTTCCATCAATCTCAAAAGTTACGAAGGCCTGACGCTTCGATCCTAGCAGGACCTTTCTCAAAGGAAATAGGTAAGGGGGCCTTTGAGAAAGGTCCTGCTAGGATCGAAACGTCAGGCCCTCCAACTTTCGAGATTGATGTATTGCGGGTCATTTTAGTCAGTGAGCAGTTAGCAACATTTTTGGGAGGGTATTTAGTGATTTCCATGTCTTTGTCGTCTCTTTTTCTTTTCCGCTTGCAGGTGACCGAGGAGAAGGGGCCGCCCCACCTGAAGAACTTCAAGGTGGAGTGCCTGGTGGGGGAGTACAAGACGGAGGGCTCGGGCAACTCCAAGAAGAACGGCAAGCGGAAAGCGGCAGAGGCCATGATCAAGAACCTGCAGATGCTGCCGGCCATGCCCAAGGTGGAGCGCCTGCGCCCCTACTTCCAGCTGAAGAAGAAGAAGAGCAAGTCACTCATCAAGGTGGGCTGGAGGTGGTTTCTTTCTTCTTTTTTGAGGGGGGGGGGGTTCAACCTCCAGAAGGCTCAACTTCCAGAAAGAACTCTAACCTGTGTTTTCAGCTTTTGGAAAAGGTCAAATAATAATAAATGCTTCCTTTTTGGAGACTTTTTTTTTTTTTTTTTTTCAACAAACAAAAAGTGAAAATTGTCTATTTGTCAGAGTTAACTTTTTTTTTTCGAATGTGATTAATTCGGTTGTTAATTTGGTAATTAATTTGGATAAATGGGTCGGTCGGCCATTTTGAAAAAAAAGAAAAGGAAAAAAGGGCCTCTTTTTTTTCCCCAAAAGGCAGGACGCTAAACATTTAAAAAAAATTATTTGGCCTAATGGAGACGAAGCCAAAGCCTAAGCCAGGTTTTTGAAAAAGTCCCCTTCCCTTTTATTCATCTTTTTTTCCCCATTCCTGTTTCTCTTTATCTCCCTAAGACTCGGGCCACCAATCCGGAGTACGAGGCCTCAGGCCTGAATCCCATCAGTCGCCTGGTGCAGATCCTGCAGGCCATCAACAAGAAGGAGCCGGTCTTCAGCGTGGTTGAGGACCACACGGTGCCCGAGCACAGCGCCGGACGACAGGCGGCCCGCAATCGTCGACGAGAGTTCACCATCCAGGTGCGGAATCATCAAAACTTCGAATTCAAACGAAAAATGTAGAGGGCACAATGTTTTCCCATCTTCGCAGGGCCTTTTTTCAAGAGAACCAGTGAAGAAGGGGCAAGGAACCGGTGAAAATGGGAAAGGGAACCATTGAAGAAGGGGGCGGGGAACCGGTGAAAATGGGAAAGGGAACCGTTGAAGAAGGGGCAAGGAACCGGTGAAAATGGGAAAGGGAACCGTTGAAGAAGGGGGCGGGGAACCGGTGAAAATGGGAAAGGGAACCATTGAAGAAGGGGCAGGGAACCGGTGAAAATGGGAAAGGGAACCATTGAAGAAGGGGCAGGGAACCAGTGGAAAAAGTGGAAGGGGACTGGTGAAGGAGTGGGAAGGGAACCAGTGAAAAGGGGAAGGGGGAACCGTGGAAGAAGGGAACAGGGGGACCAGTGAAAAAGTGGAATGGAACCGGTGAAAAGTGATGAGTTCAGGCTAGCCTTGCGATTGCATGGTTATGTCGCTGTGATTTGATTGGTTAAAAGCTGATTGTGATGGAGCTTTTGATTGGCCATCTTAGGTGACTGCCGATGGCAGGACATGCATCGGGAAGGGACCCAAAAAGAAGGCAGCCAAACGAGCCGCCGCTGAGGAGATGCTGAGAGAGATGGGATATTCCTCTGTCCCTCCGGCTCTCAAGACCAGTAATGAGGTGAGATTCTAACAAGAATCCTCCTACCTACTACCTCTTTCTCCTACTCCCACTCACTCTACTACTACTCCTACCTCCTCCCTCCTCTTCCCTCCTCCTCCCTCCTCCTCCCTCCTCCCTCCTCCTCCCTCCTCCTCCCTCCTCCTCCTCCTTACTCCACCTGCTCCTCCTGCTCCTCTTTCTCCCCCTCCACCTCTTACCTCGTCTTCCTCCTCCGCATCCCAACTATTTTGGGGGGTAGGGAACTGCCACATATTTTAAACAAAACCCTACCTTTTATTGTTTTCAATTTTTTTTTTTCTGTGATTCAGGGTGAGGAGACTACCAGCAGTAGTAGCAGTGAGCGCAAGGTCACCTTCAAGGAAGATATGGACAGGAAAGGTACTCTACTTTCCTTCTTTATGGGGACCTCCTCCTCCTCCTACTCCTCCCCTTCCCCCTCCTCCCCCTTCCTCCTCCTCCCCCTCCTCCCCCCCCCCCTCCTCCCCCTCCCCCTCCTCCTCCTCCCCCTCCCCCTCCTCCTCCTCCTCCTCGCCCTTCCTTCCCCTCCACCTCCTCCTCCCCCTCCTCCTCCTCCTCCCCCTCCCCCTCCTCCTCCCCCTCCCCCTCCTCCTCCTCCTCCTCCTCCTCCTCCACCTCCCCCTCCTCCCCCTTCCTCCTCCTCCACCCCCTCCCCCTCCTCCCCCTCCTCCCCCTCCTCCCCCTCCTCCCCCTCCTCCCCCTCCTCCCCCTCCTCCCCATCCTCCCCATCCTCCTCCTCCCTACTTCTTTGGCATTTTTTTATTTTTTATTTTTTTTGATTGTCTTTTTCCCTTCCCTCAAGCAGTCGGAGAGAAGAAGAAATTGGAGTCTCCTATTCCCGGCCACAAGCTCGCCCCCGGTCTCCTTCCCATGATGCCCGGCGTCAACACCACCGCTGGCTTCCCTGGCCCCACCACTCCGCCCATCATTCAGAAGCCCATCCCCATAGGTGAAGATCATTTTGGGCGAGCCTTTGTAATATCGACGATTTCCGGCTGTCCATTCGCATTCAGACATGTCTTTTATTCAGATGGAAACTAAATTTTTTTTTTTTTTTTTTTTTTTTTTTTTTATGTTATAAAATTCATCTCTACAACCACAAATGTGACCCGGGGCAGCAACATGAGGAATATCCCACCAAAACACTTTTCGAGTAAACAACGCCTAAAGTCAAATTATCTTCCCAATTCGATTAAAAATCTATTTTATTTTATTTTTGTATTTTCGGAAAGTTAATGTATTGGAGGAAATTTTGATATCATTTGAAAGCTAATGGTACACTCTTTCACATCATTAGAAAATCTCAAAATCGCAAAAGTGTGGGTTATTCCTCATTATGATGTTCAGCGTCACAAATTAGAGTTTATACTCCTAACATTGATCCGGAAAGACAATATCAAAATGTTAACGTGAAGTTAGTACATCAACTGTTGCAATATACTCATATACACAGACAGTCGGTGTACATTACATCCCACTCCCTTCCCTTTTGTCCTTCCTCTGTAACGTGTGTCGGAGCTTCCCCCGACTGTCAAAACGGCCGGCCCTCGAACTTTTGAAATTTAAACAAAAATGTGAAAGTTTTTTAATGTTGTACATGTATTCCAGACTGTATCGTGTATCATGTATCCTTTCTCTTACTCTGTCTCAGGTCCTGGGTTGAACCGTGCCCCAGGGGCGCCGGTCAGCGGGCAGCCCGTCACCAAGAAGGCCGGCCCCGTCCTGGGCAACACCACGGCCGACATCGCCCGGGAGCTGCTTACCCAGGGCGCCTCGCCCACGGCCAGCGCCCTCGCCCGCGGTCGGACCGTCGGAATGGGGGTCGGGGTCGGGGTCGGGGTCGGGGTCGGGGTTGGGGTCGGGGTCGTTGGCGAGAAGAAGCTCGCCAGTCCCAGGCAGCAGCTGGAGTTCCTGGCGGCGGTACAGGGGCTGTCCATCCAGTTCACCGACTTGGCGGAGGTCAGTTTGAAAAATGCCGACACCGTCCCCAAGCCTTTACCATAGAGCTGCCGGTCGGCGGGCCAAGTTGTCGACCTGTCTAGTTGTCGACCTGTCTAGTTGTCGACCTGTCTAGTTGTCGACCTGTCTAGTTGTCGACCTGTCTAGTTGTCGACCTGTCTAGTTGTCGACCTGTCTAGTTGTCGACCTGTCTAGTTGTCGACCTGTCTAGTTGTCGACCTGTCTAGTTGTCGACCTGTCTAGTTGTCGACCTGTCTAGTTGTCGACCTGTCTAAATGTAGACCTGTCTAAATGTAGACCTGTCTAGTTGGTGGGCCCTGGTAAACTGGTCTCGCTCTTCTGATTGAGCCCAGGCGAACGACAACAACTTGAGACAGCAGCACCTCTAATTGCTGCTTGCCTCATACGCAGAAGTATTGATAAGGGCTCATGTTGTCGACCTCCTAGTTGGTGGGCCCTGGTAAACTGGTCTCGCTCTTCTGATTTGAGCCCAGACGAACGACAACAACTTGAGACAGCAGCACGTCTAATTGCTGCTTGCTTCATACGCAAGATGAAGAAGATGCCAACCATTCCTATTTTAGAGGAATTATTCCTCTTTTTTGGCAAAAATGTATCACTTTTTACAAGCTCTTGACAACAGATTTCAATTTTCGGCTTGGAAATACACATGTATTCCTTTGTAGTTTGCTTTGTGATTCCTCTCTTTTTTTTAGCAGAAGTATTCCTAATTTCCTTTAAGATGGATGGCAGCAATGCTTTTAATTTTTGTGTTTAAATTTTTTTTTTTTAATATATATTCTATTTTTTTATATGGAAGTATATTTTCACCCGACAATTTTTCCTTGATGTCATTCCTGCTGATATGCATATTGATAACCCTCTTTACTCTGATTGGCCAACGTCACAGTATACATTGTATAGAGCATACATGAATATGCATGAACATGATGTAATGACAGGTTTTTTCCCCGGTACTCTGCAGACTAGTAAGACGGAGAGTCTGTCGCAGGTAACCGTCCTGATTGAGCCCAAGCTGGTGTGTCATGGCGCCGGCCCTACGCTGGAGGCTTCGCACGACGTGGCCGCCATTGCCGCCCTTCGCTCGCTGGCCGGCATCGACCACGACGACGAGATGGCCAAAAAGTCGCAGAAGTGAGTCGGCCGGTCTGGGATTGATGGGATTGTGTGGAAGAGTTGCAAGTGGCTTGTGGGATGGCTTTGTAGGCTGGTGGAAACCGTAACTTTCCCAAATCCTTCAGAATCCCATTGTCCTAGTGTAGGAATGTATAGGATTGAGGGCATGTGGAGTTTTTTGGTCACTGTAGGAAATTGCAGGATACAGGTTACATGGCCCAATGTGATGGAGGACGATTCTGTAGGATTGAGGGCATGTGGAGTTTTTTGTCACTGTAGGAAAATGTAGGATACAGGTTACAAGGCCCAATGTGATGGAGGATGATTGTGTAGGATTGAGGGCATGTGGAGTTTTTTGTCACTGTAGGAAAATGCAGGATACAGGTTACAAGGCCCAATGTGATGGAGGATGATTCTGTAGGATTGAGGGCATGTGGAGTTTTTTGTCACTGTAGGAAAATGCAGGATACAGGTTACAAGGCCCAATGTGATGGAGGATGATTCTGTAGGATTGAGGGCATGTGGAGTTTTTTGTCACTGTAGGAAAATGTAGGATACAGGTTACAAGGCCCAATGTGATGGAGGATGATTCTGTAGGATTGAGGGCATGTGGAGTTTTTTGTCACTGTAGGAAATTGCAGGATACAGGTTACAAGGCCCAATGTGGTGGAGTATGATTCTGTAGGATTGAGGGCATGTGGAGTTTTTCTTTGTCACTGTAGGAAAATGTAGGATCCAATGTGATGGAGGGCACTTGGTAGTAAAAATAAACATTATCACAAAAAGGACTAGGTACCAATGGTCCAGGGAGACACTGTTGGACTGTCAGGTTTGGGGCTTTTAACTGAAGGATTGTAGGATTGTGCAGGATTCAGGTCATGTGCTAGAAACAAGTGGTGGATGGTTAGGGTTATTAACCCTAACGCTTTGCACCTCCCGCACAGGACATACGCTGTATGCTGCAATTTACCACAGTGCCCACAGGGGTGTAGGCTCACATACCACAGGACACCACAAAAACCCCGCTGTGGAATGTCCTGGTGCATGGGCCTTATCCTCCCACAGAAAAAAAACCTGTGTGGTTAATTGTGGTTTCAATGCTGTTAGGGTTAATGAATGGGATTTACGGATTTGTGTGCTAGTGAATGCATTTGTGGGTGGATAGGTCATTGATAAATGTCTTTCTTGATTGCTATGTTGCTGTGGAGACCTTCATTGCTTAAAACTCTATCTATGCTTTTGTTTCTTTACTCTTTTTCTTTTGTGTGCTTTTCTTTTCTAGCGCAAAGCGGGTGCCAGTCGCGGTCCAGTGAAGAGATTGTTGCCGTAAGTTGGCTGCCCAAAAAAAAAAAACACTTCTCCCAATTGTTCCAACCTTCAAATAAAAAAAAGAAGATTTCACTCTACGTGTTTTCGTAAACTAATGCTAAAAAAAAATAATTTAAAAAATCAAATACTCGTTTCTGTAAATGTTGTCAGATTGGAAGTGTTCTCATCTGGGGGGTTAAATATGGAAGTGCAGTCGGATGGAATGAAAGATTCACGGTTTTTCTTTCCTTCTTCAGTATTAAAAAAAAAGAAAAAGTAATTGCTTAAATTAAACAGTGCTGACCACAAACGTTTGAATGACACAAATCGGAGATTGTTTGAAGAAAAGTTTGTTGTCGTACGCGGACTCACTTTGAAGTTAAAAACTAATTGTCAGCTTCAAGATGAGTCTTGTTTAGCCGGTGTATTATGGAAACAAAATATCTGGTGAGTTTGGATTTGGACTTGAACCTTGACACAGTTGCTAGGCAACGCATCATCTTGTAAGTCGGTGACTTTGTGAACCCTTTGTAGATAGCCATTTTGACCGAGTTACGAGATGGTGAAGGCGTTGCCTTAGTAACGGTCTCTAACCTCGCCATAATAAACGTGTCTGATTTTTCTAACTCACAAGATGTGAATGTTAAAAAAAAATGTCTGTTTTCGGGGTTTTGGGGATTTTTTTCCAAGGAGAAATATCTGTTGATGTCTTAGAGAGAAGAATAGTGATAAATTTGCGATTCTTCCCAATAATTAATTTTTTTTCTTCAGAATGCCTATTGTTGAAATAATAACGCATTTTGATGTGTCCTGTTACAAAGTTTCCTAAAAAAAAAAAAACCACACAATTTCATGTCCTTAATGTTAGCACAAAGTGTATGGCTTGTTCTGTAAATCCTTCAAAATTTTCAAGGGCCCCCCAAAAATGTTTAGTTTTTCGTTAAAAACTGATGAAAAAGGCTCTGTTATTTCAGCGTTTGGCTGATTCTGAAAATCGGTCCAAAAGCTCTCTCAACTAAGTTTCAATGAAAAAAGCAAACCTGAAGGTGCTAGAAAAAAAGGACTACCCCCGTATTTGTAACGGGCCATTCTGAACCCCATTCTCCATCCCCCCACAAAAATAGAGAAACTCTCGCCTCTATTTTTTTTTGTGGGGGGGTATTATCATTATTATTATTATCATTTTTTGTAATGATTCTATTGTAATTTAGTAAACGTGTTCCCTCCAGTTTTTGATAGGAGACACTTGTGGCCACCAATTTTGGAAATCGGTTTTACACACAAGGCCTGTGTAACGCCCAGATTTCCACTGGTGGCAGGAATTAAAAAATTAAAAATTTTACAAGAACTTAAAGAAAAGTATCAAAATTTTTTGAGCTAAAATTCACTGTCTCGTCCCCTCAAAAAAAAAAAATTAACAAAACCTGTATCACACAGAAACCAATTTGAGTTCTTGTACTATTTAGTCTTTAATATTAAGCTTATTTGGCCAAAATTAAACGCTACTACTAGTGGTCTGCAGTATTTAAACTTGGGAGATTAAGGGTTTGGTATTGTTCGTACAGTAGTTGGTCAATCTTTTAAGGATTCTTTTCTTGGACTTATAGCTGAGTGAAGTGTATTTTACGAGGTCAAATGTTGCCGCACTGAAAAACTTGACACTTTATTTCTTCCGAATTTGATAGATTTTTTTTTTGCAGTTGCAAAAAAAAAAAAAAAAAAAAAAGTAGAAAAAATTACTCTAAAGCAACATGTAGTTTCTAGTAGTTAAACACAGCATGATATTTCTTGCAGTTTTTTTGGTGACAAATTGCTTCTTCTTTTTTTGTCCTGTATTGCATGAACGAACAATTTGGAAGGTTTTTGCTTGGATAAAGCATGGAGGGAAAAACCAAAATACAGTCGACTCAGAAATTAAAAAAAAAAAACGTTTCGAGAATTGATCCTAAATTCCGACGGAAATTTTGTCGCCTAATACAGTAGTCAGTTGAATAGTTATTCTCTTTGAGAAGTAACCCCAGCCAATGTTGTAGACGTAATTCCTAGTTTTGAACAGGTTTTGGGGGGAAGTTTGGCTTTGCGGCAGTTTTCTCTTTCCATTCCTTCGTATCTACCGTGGCGTAAACAGGATCCCCACCCTATGGTGTGGCATTTGTTGGATGAGCAGCGCCCTCGCTTGACACAATTATGTCAGGTTTTGACCCAAGTTTCTCTGTGGCCTCTGATGTTCAAGCATGTGTCGATGACGTTCCTTGCAATTTCATTTTCATTTTTTTTTATATTCAACCAATCATTTGGTTTGTCGATTGATTGCATACTTGAGTATACAGCTACCACATCAATGGCATGATACCGTGAATACCAGTTAACAATATGATGTTTTTTCAGACAAAGACTGTCTCGAAAATCTTAAATAGAAAAACAAAACGGTTGTCAACTCTTAAAAATAATCTTTCAGAAAAGAAAGAATGAGCAAACTTGAAGGTTTTTCCTTTTTTGGACAAAAGAGGGCGCTCTTTTGTAACAAAAGCCACATCATTCTCCATAGTATAACGTACATGTATGTATTATAAGTGTGATTACGTTCCAGGGCTGATTCATTTGAAGTGGGATTTTGACATTTTGTTTCATGGCAAAGTATGACCCTAGATTCCAAAAGAATCCCATAGGATTCCATAGGATCCCATAGGACTCCATAGGATTCTAAAGGAATCCAAAGGAATCCCATAGGATTCCATAGGATCTGATAGGATTCCATAGGATTCTAAAGGAATCCAAAGGAATCCCATAGGATTCCATAGGATTCCATAGGATCCCATAGGACTCCATAGGATTCTAAAGGAATCCAAAGGAATCCCATAGGATTCCATAGGATCCGATAGGATTCCATAGGATTCTAAAGGTATCCAAAGGAATACCATAGTATTCTGTGGGAATTTGACCTTCCCGGTGGGGGCTTGGGTTTTATACAAGTTGCATGTTTTTTCCCCACCATTCAAAATGAAAAGCCAAGGTCGCTCCACACATCGCACAATCCCATCCTCTGTCTATGTCACGCAGAAAAACCCTCACAAATCTCCGATTTTGAATAATTTGCCAATTTAGGAGGCAGTTGGTGCCGTAGGCAGATTCTCAGATTGTAAAAGTGTGTGGTGCGGCTTAAGGTCCGTCTTCATTTTAGAATCTAAGTGTTCTACCTTTCATCCCAAACCCTTTTTGTCGGCCCTTCCCCTTTCCTTCAACTACTCAACCGTTTCTAGTCTAATATTAGTATTCTTTAATAAGGCCAAATAAACTTACAGTACGCAATGTACACCTGTCTACAAGGCTCGAGTCTGTGTGTCCGTAGACGGTCAAGTTGTCTGCAAGTTTGTGTAACATGAACAGTTACTCGTCTTGCCTTAGATTTGACTCAGTACCTTTAAACAAACTTTTTTGGGCCTTTGAGAAACAGAGAAAGGCCCTGCTAGGATTCAAATAACAGACACCGATACTATATGCAGTATTAAATAAAGAATTCATGCATAATCATGTTTTATTCAAAAACTAATTTACAAGGGAATACGTTTTTTATATATTTTAATGGAATATCAGCACAGATTTTTAAAAGGACCTTAATTTCAGTTTAATAAACAATTTATCACTTTAAACAATTTATCAATGGAAAAATTAATTAAATCAAAGAAGAAGAAAAATAGAATACAATTTTGGCACTTTTACATTACATTTTAAAAATGATTTGGGGATTTTATTGCAAACACTGCAAACAAAACTGAAAATGCTGCTTGATTCAGTTGGAATACAGATTCTTAGATAATTAGTAAATTCATTTTGCTTTGAATTTAATCATTTGATTATAAAGGTTTAGATGAGATGGCCAAAAATTCATGATTCATTGAAATGCCAATTAGTTGAGTGATTTGATTGATCCAATGATTTTGTTATTAATTCACTGATCTACTGATTGATCTTTTGATGATAGATTGATTAATTCAATCATTTGGTTGATTCATCGATTGATTGACTGATTGGTTCATTGACTGACTGGTTATTAATTGACTGATCGGTCTATTAATTGATTGACCAATCTGTTGGATGATTGATCGATTGATTGATTGATTGATCAATTGACCAATATTTTGGATGATTGATTGATTGATCAATTGATTGATTGATTGACCAGTCTGTTGTTTGATTGATTGATTAATCGTTGATTGATTGATTCATTGATCGTTAATTGATTGATTGATATTGATTTGATTGATTACAGCCTATGTCCTCATCTAGTATACTTTCATTGATGCCTCAAACATTGCAGCCAAATCTCCTTCAGTCTGTTCCCGAGGTGCAAGCTTCGTCACGCGTTTCTAAAAAAAAAAAAATGAAAATCAAGCAATTTATTTTAGATGGAATTTTAGACTGAACTGAGACTTGAACCCGAGACCTCTTCACTTTGCGCACCAGTGCTCTCGGTATCAGAGCTATCCCACCTCGCTGACAATTCTCTAAACTAAAATGACAATCTCAAAGACCTCAAGGGGCCCTTCCTCTAAAGCCTTTGGGAAAACTCCCGCTTGGATGAAAAGTCCAAAACTCTGGGCCCTCTTCTCAAAGGTCTCAATTCTGAAGATAACGACAAGCACAACGAACCAGTAACTAAAATTACATGTAAGCTCGACTTGCAGACAGTGGTTGGGGGTTCGCATCCCACCTCACGGCCAGGCCGCGCTTACCTGGGGCAGCGTTCCCCGGACCAAGTCGGGGATGTCGTCCTTGTTGTAGCCCAGCGCCGCCAGTCCGTCATCAACCTCCAGGTCGTACATGTACTGCCGCATGACGTCCGCAACCACCTTGCCAGCATCTTCCTTCCTCACGTTGCTGACGTCGGCTCCTGAATTTATGAAGGACCAGCAGGGAAGAATTTTAAGTTTGACATGAATTTTAAAAATTAAACAAAATAATTTTTAAAAATCCTTAAAAAAAAATAAAAATCTGGAAGTCTTACATCCCTGAGTAAGCAAAAAATCTTATTTAATGAGGGTTTACCCTATTCAATATGGGTTTCAGTGGCAACTGAAATTTAATTTAGAAAAAAAAACTGTCGCTTACCTAACGTCTCGGCGGCCATCAAATGTCTTTCTGGGCACATGGGGGCAGTAAACTGGAAGACGGCAGGTGCTGTCATGACAACGGACAGACCGTGGGGCTGCGGGGAAAGAAAAGCATTACCACGGTTACGGACATCTTTCAAAGAAAAAAAATGTCTGTCATCCATGTCCCTGTTAATCTCCCCTTCCTATTTCTTTTGTCCCAGCCACCCTGCATTCGAGAAAGGTCCTGCTAGGATCGAAACGTCAGGCCTTCCTAATTTCTTGAGGTAAACCATGATGTGAAACTCTTAAAAATCCTTGGCGAAAAAACTTGTCTGGGAGAGGATGGGGTCGGGAAAACTTACGACGATCGGATGATCCTTCCTGTAGTCACTGGACTGGTATTTCTTAACCATTCCAGCGATTGGGTAGGACATCCCGTGACTGTCAGAAAAAGAGAAAACAAACCTCTATGATTATGAGACCGAAGTGGAACTATAGCTAACAATATCACTGCTGCATTTGTTACACAGTTATCCTTGCACAGCGACAGCAGAAGCCAACCAACCAACAAAAATGATTCCACTGTTAACCGACGCACGTAGTTTCATTGTGCACAGTATAAATATTAAATCTCAAAGATTAGAGGGCCTGACGTTTCGATCCTAGCAGGACCTTTCTCAAAGACCTTTGAGAAAAATCCTGCAAAGATCGATACGTCCTTTGAGAAAGGTCCAGCTAGGATCGAAACTTCAGGTCCTCTAACTTTTGAGATTTATGTATTGCAGGTCATTTTTAG
This sequence comes from Luidia sarsii, assembly GCA_949987565.1. Lineage (NCBI taxonomy): Eukaryota > Metazoa > Echinodermata > Asteroidea > Paxillosida > Luidiidae > Luidia > Luidia sarsii. The sequence goes on from OX465121.1 coordinate 10,101,405, forward strand.
TCAGTGAGCAGTTAGATGTTTCTATGTATACTTCATTATGAATATTTATTACAATGCTTTGAACCATAGAGGGCAGCAAACTCTTGCACTGTTATCCTGAGAAACCTTGGGCATAACACCTTGTATCCCCGAGAATTCTCGGGCTTAGCGGTGGAAGTGTTGGGAAGGTTTCTCGGTGATACTCACCACAGGTGGACCCCGGCGTTGCCGAAGCCGACGCCGGCAAAGACGCTCGCCAGATGCATGGCCGAGCGAGCCTCAAAGTCCTCTGGATCCTGCACCGATCTGTCGAGATGGGAGGTATTAGAGTGGTGAATGGAAGGGGCTCAGTGGGCTCGAGAGGGGGGGGGGGAAATGGGTTCCAGTTGGGGTGCAATGGGTTCCTGGGGGGTTGCCATGGGTTCTTTCGGTGCAATGGGCTCTGGGGGGCCTAGGGTGCAATTGCTTTTGGTTGGGGGTGCAATGGGTTTTATAGGAGTAAAAACGGTTCTGGGATACAATAGGTGCTGAAGGGATGGAATGGGTTCTGGAGGGGTGAAGTGGGTTCAGGAGAGGTGCAATGGGTTCTGGAGGGATAGAGAGGGTTTGGAATGGGTTCTGGAGGGGTGAAGTGGGTTCAGAAGAGGTGCAATGGGTTATGGAGGGATACAGAGGGTTTTAGTTGGGGTGCAGTGGGTTCTGGAGGGGTGCAGTGGGTTCTAGAGGGGTGCAGTGGGTTCTAGAGGGGTGCGGTGGCTTCCCTCCTCACCTCCTGAAGTACTTCCTGATGGTCCTCATGGCCTGCAGGGACCAGATGTCACTGATGGGGTTACTGCCTTGGTACGCCGGGCGCTCGATGGGGTTGCTAGGACGCGGCGTCCGCTCGTCGTACGAAATGGCCGTGTAGGACTCCAATGCGTGACTGGAAAGAGCGAAAAACCACGGAATCAATCGTTGAGAGAGACTTCCGAAGAATAAAAATGGGCAAAGAATCGATCAACGCAGAAATCGAGATCGTGGCTTCGTCTTACCAGAGGACGTCAAAGCCACTGTAGGTGGCCACGCGGTTGGGCATGTGCATGACGTGCAGCGGGTCCACAATGCCCAGCAGCGGTCTGATCGCGCGACTGCCGATGCCTGGAGGAGGGAAAGGAACGTCGTACGGGGGTTCAGGATTGTAGAGTCGTCATCGAGCGACAGCCCATGGTGTCACAAACGACAGTTGGAAGTGTCTCGGGGGTTAAGTCGAAGGCGGCCTTCAAAAAAACAACTTTGTAGACCCTTTACACAATGAAGGGATAGGCTTGGGGTACGGTTTTTGTCTGTTGGACTCCTTTCATCAACACGAGGCAATTTCAGAGCTGGCCTATTGATCAGAGATTCCTGGGGGACTACTCTGTGCTAAACGGGACAACAGGTCTTCAAATTCAACCACAAACAACACCCTAGATTTTCAGGGTTTTTTCATGTGCTGAGGGACAAGGCCTGAGGCTGAGAATAATCTTGCAATTCGTAGTATCTCCGGACTCACCCGTCTTGGCTCTGAGGGGAAGATAATCAAAGATGGCTACCCCTGTGGTCTCACTCCCTGTGCCTGCCGTGGTCGGAACTAAACACAAACAACAACAACAACAGCAAATCAGTAAGTCACGTGACATTCGTATAAGGGTCTTGTGACGCTCTCGAGACAGAACTGTGAAGGTCACATGGCTGTGAAGGCCAGTTGCAATTCACGTGGGGTCATGTGAAGACCATGTGACAGCAATGTGGAGGTCAAGTGAAGATCATGTGACAGAAATGTGGAGGTCAAGTGAAGATCATGTGATAGTAATGTGGAGGTCATGTGAAGACCATGTGACAGCAATGCGGAGGTCATGTGAAGCTCATGTGACAGAAACGCCAAGGTTGTGTAGACAGTAATGTGAAGCTCATGTGGAGCTCATGTGGAGATCACATGGGGATCACATGGGGATCACACGACGGTCATGTGACGGCCATTGCCCAGACTCACCAGCCAGTAGCGGCTTGACCGTTCCCCTGACAGGCAGGCCTTTGCCCACGGGAGCGTTCACGAAGTCCAGGAAGTCGGCCTCGGGGTGGCTGGCGTACAAGTTGGCCGCCTTGCACGTATCCATGACAGAGCCCCCGCCAACGGCAAGGTAGGCGTCGTAATCACCGGCCTTGGCAAAGGCGATGGCTTCCTTGAAACTAAAAAAAAAAAGAAGAAGAAGAAAAAGGCAAAAAGGAGTCAATTACCTTGTGGGAGTTTCTCAAAATCGCAAATTTTTTTAGCCCGTTTTCCCTCTTCCGTGAGAGGGGAGCCACTCTATACCTGACATCCGTAGGCTCGACGCGGACGTTTTGGAAGACGTCGTGATTGACGTGATGCCGCTGCATCGACTCCAGGACGGCCGTCAGGATGGGAAGGCTGGCAATCTGCCAAAAAATAAACAAGCATTTTCGTAAACAAGAAAACAAATAAACATACAAAGGGCGGGGATGAAAAACTAAAAAAATAATTAAATTGGTCTAATACGTACAGGAATGGGCAAGAACCATTTGACACAGGTTCAAAGCCCATTCTCACAATCTGAACGGGATTTTGAAAGTTCTTTCCTCCAAAGTTCAACAAAGTCGTCGGAGAAGGAGAGCATTCTGTACCGTTTCATCCGTCATGATGCAGACTTTCTTTGCTCCCAGATTTTGGAAATCCTGAAATGGAACAAAATAAAGGTAGTTAATTTGTTGTACAACGACAAAACAATATCTAGCCCGTCTCAAACTCGGGAAAATCCCGGGCTTTTTTACCCCAACAACACCCCCCGCAACCGTTCACATTGGACCCATTTTGGTAACTCCCAGGGGAGGGGGACACTATTTCCCGGGAATATGCACTGGTCGTTTCACACTGGCAATCAAATCCCTGGAGAATGTGTAGGTAAACGGACATTCACACTACCGGTAGTTGCTTTTCCCTGCCCAACACAGCAGTCGAATGAAGGGTGCTTAAACAGGAGCATTACCATTCCGACTTCTTGCGTGACCCCTTTGCCATAACGGATGTTGGAGCAAGCCATCTGGAGAGAAACAAAATAAGACGATGAGATTTGATTTACACTGCAACAAATTCCACTGAGAATATCAGCTCAAATTTAAGACTTCGCATAATTATAGATTGATGTTTGATGGACACAAGTAGTCATCAGTAATTCCGTTTTAAAACGACCGTTGGAAATTCATACAAAATTAAACTTTTCATGAAAATGGCAGCATTCCAAGTGCTAAACGTTCACAGCATGTCTGATACTGGTATTTACTTCCACTTGAGTAAGTCACTTTAACCAAATTTGCAAGGTCGAAATTTGGATTTGTGCAAATGGTGCAGGGGGCTTTAAACTGGCCTGCTGGCAAATACAGACAGATATCATTTGGCTACTGCACCACACCGCTACATTCAAACTCTGACCGTCACGAGTATCGTACCTCGAACGCATATTCGGGCTTGCTCGCCGAGCCAGTCGAGCATGCATGCTTGTGGACGGTCGGCTCGTTCAGACCGAAGGCTTGGGAGTGGGCCGGACAGCGACAACTTCAGGAGTGAAAAGAGAGAAAAGAAAAATTCACTGTCAAAGAAGGGATGCTTGAGGGATCTTTTCAGACTTCAGAGAGGTCCTGCTGGGATCGAAACGTCAGGCCCTGTAACTTTTGAGGTGTGTGTATTGCAGGTCATTTTTAGTCAGTGAGAATAACAAAGACTAACAGTACACAAATGGCCATGTTTGGATGATTTGACCCTCCATGGTTTGACCAAGAACTGTAAAAACCTCCCATGCCCCTGCAGCCTACAACCTACAGTACAGGACAATGCACCTGTCCACGATGCACGTGCACCTGCTACGATCACACACTTGTTAGCACCCTCCCCCTTCCCGAATTCCCCGAACTTCCATTTCCAACTCCCCTTAAAAATCCATGCCCACAAAATTGTTTCCTAACTAAAAAAACAACAACATAACAATGCACATTGTACTCACGCAGCCTTGCCGACGTCCTGCAAGAGGCGAAGGACGTTTCTAGTCTGCGATCCACCTGCCATAATTAATTGATTGTTGCTCGGCCAGTCACAGAAAATAAAAGACCGCAGGAATTGGTGATCGCAGAGGAAGTGCTTGACCACCGCATGTTATACAACATTGGCATTGCATATATACATGTACGTGTCGACGGTGCACAAAGTACACGGGTAATCCTAGACGTTTCTCCAGCCGCTAAAATGCAATTTTTTTTGTCGCTCAAAAACTTATAGTGTTTAATTTTAGTAATTAATATGCAAATATCTTGCAAAGTGCTTGCTGACTAATATTACCAAAAAGAGAATATCAAAAATTAGGAAGGGCTGTCATTCCGATCCTAGTAGAAGGACCTTTCTCAAAGGTAGAGAGAGGTCCTGCTAAAAGTAGGACCAAAACGACAATCGCTCCTGAAATGTCGAATTCCTGAAGTTTTTAATTTTGTTCGTCCTTATTCCTCCATGGTTTAATTCAATATTACACTTTCTAAAATGTCTCTCAGATAACCATATAATATTTTGTATACTTGATCCGACTTTACAAATAGCTCACTTTTTCCACCAATGGGGAAAATGATAAATGTAACATTTTAGGTAGCAAAAACCAAAATTACTTCCATGTCATTTCAAATTCACCTTACTCTGAATGTGCTCTGAAATAAGCCGATTATTGCTCAATAAGGACTTCATTACGTAATAATGCTAATCGAGAAAATATAATCATTTATATCAGTACAATGAAACAATGGACCTTATAACCGTTATGAAAAAACACCTAGTTCTATCATGAAATGTACGCTCAAAAAACGGATAAAAAAATCCCTTTTAATAATGAGTTCCTAAAGGTTTTTTTCTTTGAATTTGACGTTTTCGAATTTTCGAGAAAAAAATCTTGGCGAAATATCGCTTTGCTCATGCCATGCTGCAATTACAAATCAAATGAGCGATTGATAAGTGTATTCATGGAGTTAGCTTTTTGTGTTGATTAAAAGTTATCATAAAAACATTCGATCGAGTTTCGTGATTGTAAAAAAAAAATTACAAATAATTTTTGGAATCACCCTTTTTTTCAAGTCCCGGATATGAATTCAGAAAGCAACCACAAATATTTTCGAAAAATTAATAGGAAATTGAAAAATTGCCCTTTCGAAAAAAAAAACCCAGCAAACTTTCTGGTTTTAACTCGATGAAATGTGGTTATAAAATCGTGGGAATCCTTTTTAGTTGACTTTCGGAGTTTCATATCCCCGCCCATGATTTGCAAAAAAAAAAAAAATTAAACAGAAATATAATTTTTTACGGTAGAACGAGAGAGCTGAATCAGGTTCATTGAACCATGATTGAACCACTATGATTGAACATTTGCTAAACAAAATAGTGGGGCCTAGTACTATAGTCTGCTACAACTTAGTACAAGACAAAAACAGCAAAGACATTATGTCAAATTGGGACTGAAGAATGTTTTCCATATATTTTCGTACAAAGCATGCAGATGCTTTATTGTCAAAAAAGGGGAAACTTTTGAAGAGAAAAACAAAATAGTTTTCCAAGAGCTTGAGGGCGTGTTGTGAATAACCTTTGACACCAGCATGTGATGTCATCGACTACTGTGCTACGGACGAGTTCCCACCTCGCGACACCACGCATCATGGTGAATTAAAACACCCGGTTTCCGCTATTTACCGTCCGACTTTTGGCCCCCATATCCCGCCAATTGCGACCCTCGACTACCATGGTTTGATCTGGGGGGAACGGACAGCTGCCCCAACGTGTCAGAATGACGTCTACAAGGTAGGAATTGTAGAGGTTTTCACCCCAGAAATACTAGGCCCGTATGTAATGTGTACGTGGTGTAGATTTTGTACATAGATCAACACGGATGAACATTTTGTACACAAAAACTCGATGTCCATTGAGTGCTGTTTGTAAAATTGTATTTTTTGACACGAGGTCCTTCAACTTTGGACTTTGGACTTCTGTTTTTTTGAAGGAATTCTGAAGATTTTGCTGATGTGACGTTGTTTAACTATCGTTGTAGCCACTCCTGTAATTTGACAATTGAAAACCAAGCTTAAAAATAAAAAAAATAAAAAATTTGCTTTGACCTGCACTTGAACAATTCTTAATTACTAATTAGTTAATAATGGTTCAGGAAGATTGTAAATTGTATTCCCCTAATTAGTAGTATGCTTTTACCATTCAGTGAATGAAACGTTTGTTTTTCCCTCAGTACAGACAGTAGTCCTTACTTTCCTGAAACCTGTGGTAATGTTTGGTTTGTAGAAAGTGCAACTGGGAACTGGACAGAAATACGTGTCTTAAGAAAATGTCAGATGTTATTTTTAGCGCCATCTCAAAAGCCTTGCTTCCCAGATTTTTTTTTTGTTTTCATGAAAAGAGTGAAGTCTCAGGTCTCAGTTCTGATCCAGTCAAGGTTTCCTAAACTAGGAACAATGCAGTACTAGTGTAAACATTTTACATTGTATTTTATTTAAAATATTATTATTATAGTGTGTGCTAAAATGAAATTTTAAAGAATTACAGGTTATGGTGTACGTTAAGTGCACTAATTTGCCGTCCAAAATTGATCCCCCCCCTTTTTGTCTTTTGTGGCAATTCCAAATGAGGGCGCTGTTCATGATGTCAATAAAGGCAGAGAAATCCAGACAAAAACCTCTCAATAGTCCAAGACCTCTAGGTTCCATTTTTTTTTTCTTCAAATTGCTTTAATTTAAAACTCTCCAGTCAGATTGCCTGAAAAATGTCAAATTTGAAACATCACTTTGACTTTGTCAACGATTTTAATTTTAATTTTTTTTTTAAATGAGGAATTACCAGAAGCTAGGTGACTCATTGACTGCACATGTTGTTTTCCCAAAAGGAAATACACATGTGTATTGTAAGCCCCTATCCATTTTTCTGGTTTTACATTTCCATGTCCCTGTAACCAAATACATGTACCATTGCTGAATGTGACTTTTTGCAATTTGGTTACAGTTATTAAACATGTACATGTATGTAACCATTAGCCAGTGAAATCGTTCAATTATTTTTGACGAGGAATACACATAATTTTGCACGCATACGTGTATCATGTGATTAAGACCACCATTTGAAAATTAGACCTTCTTTTTTTGGAACGACAACTACATGTACAGTATCTCAGTAATTTGGTTGGTTCAAAGAAAACTTTGATTGGACCGTGACTTGAACGTCTGGTTTTGCGTGCTAGAATATTCATAGTTTGCTGCAAATGTCGTTACCTCAAAAGAACTACCCTGGGGTTGATGATGAGGTCGTGCAGCCCTCCTCCCCCTTCCCCTTCCCCTATCCCCTCCCTCTCCCCCTCCCTCTCCCCCTCCCCTCCCCCTCCCCCTCCCCCTCCCCCTCCCCCTCCCCCTCCCCCTTCCCCCTCCCCCTTCCCCTCCCCCCCTCCCCCTCCCCCTTCCCCTCCCCCCTCTGGCTCATGGTCGTCTCATCAATGACTGTGATGTGACCATGGTGGCAGGTTCGTCCTGTCAACTTACTGAACTTTGATAATCCTGATCTGATGACTTACATGCAGGACTATGCTACTGTACCCCCACTGTTTGATACCAGTAACTTTTGAATACCCTATCTCATAATTGACATATGCTCTGTGATGATGCAGTTGGCAATAATGGCATACAAAGTAATGGTAATCTAGAAACTGTGGTCAGAAAGATTGTAACTCTAATGGATGTCAAACAAATGTAGGAGAAACTGACCGGGACAAAAAAAATAAAAAAAAAAATTGGCCAAGCACACTTCAATCGGACCGGAACTTGAACCCTAGACTTTGGGTTTTGTGTACCAGCGCTCTTTACCATCTTACTGTTTGTGGAACTATTGATGCGTTAAGAAAATTAAACTGAAACCTACTTATATGTATGTAGGCCGAAGCTTTAATTTCACAAGGGGTCTAGGATATACTAACCAGAATAACTTGTATCCATTTGTATGTATGCATGTAGATTGAGCTGATTAAAATGCATCTAGTAGAAGTTCAGACGGCAGGGCTGTATTGAGGAGCAAGGGCAAAATCTGGAATACCACTTTGGGGTTTTGGTCAGGAATGCCAACCAGTCCCGGCATTTGAGCTCGGACATGCCGACCGAGCAGCTATTTAGAGATGGCGGCATGATCGCAGACCACATTGCCCCCCCCCCCCTCACTCCCCCATATCATTGGTTGCGGCTGTTTCTACGGGCAACACTGCCCCAGCCTGTAGTAGACTGCCTAAGGCACCAGCCGTAGCCTTAGCCACAAGTATTTCTGTCGGCAGTGGCACCGTGCCCTGAAGCCGTTAGCGCTGATATTTTTCAGCTTTTTTTTTTTTGGCCAAAACAAATCCAAAGCCTTCCAGGTGTTGACCCCTGACCCCCTTTTTTTAAGTTCAGCAAAAATGATATCCTTTGCAGTTTGGAAATTCAAAGAAAACAAACCTACTGTATGGTGACATGCAAGTCTCAAGATTGGGGGGGGGGAATTCTTCAAGGCTTGAAAAACCTTCAAGATTTGAATGTGACATCTGAAGATATTGTTTGGTTCTCAGGTGTCTTGAAATTTGAGCGACGAGGAGACATTGATCATAGACTATGCCTGCTGCCAATCTATATATAGATATATATTGGGGGTTCAGGGGTCGTGACCCCCAGAGGTCAGCTGAGGTCAGGTCAGATTGCGTTCAAAACTGTTGTCTTGATGAGTACGAGTTCGGCGGGTGTCTATTTTTTTCTTGATAAGTGTCTCCACATGTCAACTACATTGTAGCCTCTTGTTTTGGCTTTCACCTGTCACCTGTCTGTCTGCCTTTGTACGGTCACTGAATGTGAGCCGAGTTCACACAAGGGATACGGTAATTTGATTCAGAAGTTGAGAGGAAAAAAGAAAATCATTCTCAGCTTTCTGCCTCGAGACCAAAAGGTCACCTCTACGAGGAAGATTAAGTTTTTCAGAAAGTTGCCCGAAGAAACTTGAGAAGAATGAAAAGTCGGACAAAATGGATGCTGTTGATTGACCGAAACCCATTTCTAAAATTACTTGTCAACCGGCAAAAATGTAAGAGAATGTAAATGTGCCTTTCAGGGAAAGATTGTGCTAGATGTACATTTTTGAAGACCTGTTCTTTAATTAATCTTGTGATTCAAAATCAAAATGTGATCAGTTACACACATGTATTTCCCAAAAAAAACTAACAAGCAATTGAAGAAATGAAAACTGCCCATGAATTGTTTCAACAATTTGTTAAAATGGTAGAGAATACATGTATATCAAAATGGTAGAGAGACAGCTTTGCTATTTTGAGAGCAAAATTTATGATTTTTGTTTGTTTTACAGTACAGTCACCAAAAAAGTCTCACATAAATGATACAAGAAAATAAAAAATTCAGTCAGCCACACAATGACCTTGCATTGAATTTGGATCTTTCCATGTTTTTCCTGAAATTTTGGGCTAGGAGCTGATAGCATTCCTTAGTGGTACAGCCGTTACAAATGGTAGAAAGGTGGACTATAAGATAAGGCTTTGGGACAAGCAGGCCTGAGGGTTAATGATTGCCTGCCAGGATGACTGCCATAGATATGGAATGAGTAGCTCACTCCATAGATAGAAATCTGCTGATCAGATGTGGCATTTGATAGTTAGAATATGATTATACATGTACCGTGTACATGAACTTGGCTGTGGCTGCAATCACTGCATGCATTTTTGCAATTGTCTTTATACGCAGACCAGTTCATGTGCATCTACTGTACATGTACATGAATGTCCAAAACAATATACCATTACATCGTGGTTTGTCGTGGCACAATCTATACACAGGTCATCTCATTTTAAAGGTCTAATGTTTCGATCCTAGCAGGGCCTTTCTCAAAGGCAGTAAGCAGATTGCCACATTTTTATGTTCTACTTTGAAGTACTGTACATGCACATGTACATTGGTCTCGTGTGGATTGAATTTTTTTATTTTTTTTAAGACCTTTTTAACTTTTCAAGAAATGCTCCGAGAAATAGAATTGCATTGCACATACTGTAGTACATGTACGTATGTAAGAGTCATCATCATCATCATCATTTGGCTACGTAGCAAGCGACTACAAACTTTCTCCAACTGCTACGGTCTTGGGCCAGAGAAGCAATTTGGTCTGGTAGCAGCATCCCTTCAGTATCTCCCCAAGAGGTGCTGGACATACAACGTACATGTACTGCAAGTACCGGGGTACAATGTGCGAGGCTGTCCCGGTTTCCTCTTCCCATGTATAAAAAGTCCCGGTACATACTTCCATTGACTTCTTACAGAGTTCTAATGACTCCTTTTGTTGGTCTTTCTGTCCTTCCCCTGTCTGTTTATCTGTCGGTTGCAGTCAGTTGAAGAGGTTGAGCGAGGAGAGCTTGACGAGGCAGCCAGAGGAAGTCTTCGATGTTCTGGAGAAACTTGGAGAGGGGTGAGTGTAGTCAGCATCATCAATATATTTTCAATATATCGATATCAGGTCAATATCAATATTGCCGATACGCAAGAAAAATTGATATATCGATAATATCAATATTTTAGTAGTGAGTACTGATATATTGATATTTGAAAACCCCCGATATCTACGATGCCTACATGTAGAGTGCAGTCAGCCAGCGCCTTGAGCTGTGGTCTTTGGATCGTTAGAGCTACGGCTGAGACTGAAGTGCTGTTATGTGCTGCCTACGCTGTGACCAGCCATAGCCCTTGCCAAAGCCCCAGTCAATGATTTTGTTTGGTCTGGTACCCCGCCTCCTCTGTGCACAGGTCCTATGGCAGCGTCTTCAAGGCGATGCACAAGGAGTCCGGTCAGGTGCTGGCCATCAAGCAGGTGCCGGTGGACACGGACCTGCAGGAGATCATCAAGGAGATCTCCATCATGCAGCAATGCGACAGCCCCTACGTGGTCAAGTACTACGGGAGCTACTTCAAGAACACCGACTTATGGGTGAGCGAGGAGTGTACAATACGGGCACATGAGACACGATGTGAGGCAGAGAATTCAGGCTTGCGCAGCGCTACGCAAGCCTAACACAACTGGTATCCTGCTTGAGCCTGTAGTGCAATGTATTTCCGTGTTACCAATGAATATTCTGCCTCAAATCATGCTGGGTATAACTGGTATCCTGCTTGAGCGTGTAGTGAAATGTATTTCTGTGTTACCAATGAATATTCTGCCTCAAATCGTGCTGGGTATAACACAACTGGTATCCTGCTTGAGCGTGTAGTGCAATGCATTTCCGTGTTACCAATGAATATTCTGCCTCAAATCATGCTGGGTATAACTGGTATCCTGCTTTAGCGTGTAGTGCAATGTATTTCTGTGTTACCAATGAATTTTCTGCCTCAAATCATGCTGGGTATAACTGGTATCCTGCTTGAGCGTGTAGTGCAATGCGTTTCCGTGTTACCAATGAATATTCTGCCTTAAATCAAGCTGGGTATAACACAACTGGTATCCTGCTTGAGCGTGTAGTGCAATGCACTTCTGTGTTACCAATGAATATTCTGCCTCAAATCATGCTGGGTATAACACAACTGGTATCCTGCTTGAACGTGTAGTGTAATGCATTTCCGTGTTACCAATGAATTTTCCATTGTTGTAAGTCAGACACAGGAAGTGTCCTGAGAAGGTTGGTTGGCAGTCTTGTTTTAACCGAGGACGAATTTTTCCTGATCACCAGAGTTTCCGTGCTTCTCAGATGTCTTTTCGTGATTGCAGATGCACAGATAATGCTATTTACGCTGCACTATCGACGACGCGTCATTCAAATGGTTGCCACGGTAACTTAAAACCCCTCTCCTAATTGAATTCCTTTTTAGATTGTGATGGAGTATTGCGGAGCAGGATCTGTCTCAGACATCATGAGAAGACGAAGTAAAACGGTAAGTGGGCAGAACAGCCAGAGTAAGGATTTTTTAAATACTTTCATTTCATTTGCATTTTTTTTTTTTTTTTTTGACAAATTTCAAAATTTATATACAAAAGCGTTGCAAACTGCTTACTGACTAAAATTATCAAAATGCAAATCTTGAAATTTAGTGGGCCTGACGTTTCGATCCTAGCAGGACCTTTTTCAAAATTTTCAAAATTTTCAAAATTGGTTGATTTTTTTGTGTGTATTTGTTTTTTTCCTGTTTAGCTAACCGAGGATGAGGTAGCGACCATCCTTCAGTCCACGCTGAAAGGCCTGGAGTATCTCCACTTCATGCGGAAAATTCACCGGGACATCAAAGCAGGAAACATTCTCCTGAATAACGAGGGCTTCGCAAAGTTGGCCGACTTTGGCGTGGCCGGCCAGATCACGGTGAGTTGCGGCTGCAGCTTGGAGTAACACAGGAGTCTATGGTGTATCGACTGCTGCTGCTTGCATAGGCTCGTGTGGAAATTGAAGCCGTAGCCAACATATTTGAAGTAATCGGCTGTGGTTTGGATTAACACAGGAGTCTATAGAGAAATTGGGCTGCAGCTGCTTCCATAGGCTCGTGTGTATAATTGAAGCTGTAGCCAATAAATTTGAAGTAATCGGCTGCGGCTGGGAATAACACAGGAGTCTATGGGGAATTTGCTGCAGCCGCTTTGGCAGTGGCTTTCATACACGTGTATATATTGAAGCCCTAGCCAATGAATTTATGTATCAAAAATGTCAGGCCCTCTCGGTTTTTTTTAATAAATTTTCATACCAAACTATTGATGACTGGAAATATCGTTTATAAAGCTGCATCCACTTTCTGTGATCCCCGAATTGCTGTAGCCAGGTTTGTTATACGTTATATAAGGCTGAATGAGAAACAATGGCGTGATACCTGGAGATAAACTTGCAGAAAATGGTTGAATGTTTCTGACTTGCACCTCCCACCACCCCAGCAAAGGCTAGATGACTATTTGGGAAGACCACCATCTATGGGCTGGATAGCTTAGGTAGCAAGAAGCACTTTTTGCTCATAAGTCCCGGTTCCTGCTGATTTTTCTTCTATTTGTGCAGGACACTATGGCCAAGCGGAACACGGTCATCGGTACCCCGTTTTGGATGGCGCCCGAGGTCATCCAGGAGATTGGTTACGACTACAAGGCGGACATCTGGTCACTGGGCATCACGGCCCTGGAGATGTGTGAGGGGAAACCGCCCTACGCCGACATCCATCCCATGAGAGTAAGGAAGAAAATTAAATCAACGCGGAACGCCGGTCGTAGCCATTTTCCAATGGGCCACTTATTGCCACCCATGACAACCACACTTTTTTTGTTTTGATAATGTGCCAGTTTCAAAACTTTTGCAAACTGCTTATTGACTAAAATTGACCTCAAAAGAAGTTTCCTACTAGGCCCTGCTTAAATACCTTCTCCGTAAATGGGTGCGAAAAATCCTCAACCCAAAATGAGACCACCAATTGTCATATAGACAATTTCCATGGTCTGCAACAACCACTCAACTAAAATAATTTCAAAACGACTGTCCTCAGTTCGTTGCTGTGTACAAAACGTGCACTTCACTACTAAAATCCTGTTACAAAATCATGATTTTTGGGAAAACTGTATGCACAATTTTTGTTCGGCAAGTGGTTGTGACAGACCATGGATATTGTCTACATTACAATTGGTGATCTAATTTGGGTTTTGAAATTTTTTATTTTCAAGACTTTTGCAGTGAGGGTGTTAAACTCAAGTCTTGCCCGTTTGTCAAGTTCAAATCCTAATTTTGTTTTGGTATTTTTGTCTGATTTTTTTTCCAGGCCATTTTCATGATTCCTACCAAGCCACCTCCCACATTCCATGACCCGGAGGGCTGGTCCCCCGAGCTGATCGATTTCACCTCCAAATGCCTCATCAAGAATCCCGATGAACGGGCGACGGCCACGGAACTCCTGCAGGTGAGACAGAGCCTACTGTTGCTTTCCGGTGTCTGTGGTTCAAAACCCATCGGTGGACGATGGTTGGTTTGGGGGGATTGGGGCCTTACAGGAGTGTCTGTTCTTGTAGTCATCTGTCTCCTGACGACAGGCAGAGTACACACTACCCGAAACATTGAGTTACCGGCTCTTTTCAGAGCCACACTCCTTCTTGAAAGAGAAGTGCTACATGGTGTCACCGCAAACTTTCCACTTAGTACTTCCACCTTGCAAGCATTCAAGTCTTTGTCTTTGTTTATTGTCATTTTAAAGAACAAGGTTTTGACCGAGGTTTGCAGGTGAACGCTCTGTGCTGTACAGAACAACGAACCTTCAAATTCAGTCAATGAATGCAGTGTCTGTGGTTCAAATCATATCCGTGAATGATGGTGGGGTTTTTTTTTGGGGGGGGGGATTTTGGGGCCTTACTGAAGGGTTTGTTTTTGTAGCGTTGTTAGACGTTGGCGGTTAGTCGACGCGATAGTCAAGTACTTTTTTTTTTCACGAGTGTGCCTTCTTGATTTTTTGCATTCCTAGCATCCGTTCATCAGGAATGCCAAGCCGGTGACTATTCTCCGTGAAATGATCACCGAGGCCAACGAAAACAGGGAGAAGGAAAAGCTGAGACTACAGGCACAAGACGACGAGGACGACGAAGATGCAGACTCGGTGAGATATCCTCCCTCCTCCTCCTCCTCCTCCTCCTCCTCCTGTTCCTCTTCCTCCTCCTCCTTCTCCTCCTCTTCCTCCTCCTCCTCCTTCTCCTCTTCTTCCTCCTCCCCCCTCTTCCTCATCCTCCTCCTCCTCTTCCTCCTCCTCCTCCTCCTCCTCCTCCTCCTCCTCCTCCTCCTCCTCTACCTCGTCCTCCTTTTCCCCTTCCTCCATCTCCTCTTTCTCCTCCTCCTCCTCCTCCATCTCCTCCTCTCCTCCTCCTCCTCCATCTCCTCTCTCCTCCTCCTCCACCCCTCCTCCCCCTCATCCTCCTCCTTATCCTCTCCTCCCTCTCCTCATCTCCCTCCCCCTTACCCTAATTTTGTTTTGAGTAAAAGTAGAAGATACTCAACAAACAAACTACTGTAGCAGTAGACACGGCATCATGAATACCGAATGGCGCCCTCTACTGAGCACTGCTAGGGATAGAATAAGCCATCGCATCAACCACTATTAACCTCTTCATCCCTCTCTCAATAACCACCACTCTCTTCCAGGTCGTTAACTCCTCTTCCGTCTTTCCATTGTCTTCTGTCCTTTGTCATCCCCCCCCCCCCCCGTCCCCATTAAGGCCTTTGTGAAAGGTGACGATCACGCTATGTACACCATAGTGGTAAGCTGGTCCCTCCCCCTCCCCTCAAGGCATTTGCATATGATTTGCATATGATTGCTACTGAATTATTCATGAAGCATTGCTCCATTTTGCATATGATTACTACTGAATTATTCATGAAGCATTGCTCCATTTTGCACATGATTGTTACTGAATTATTCATGAGGCCATTGTCATTTGCATATGATTGCTACTGAATTATTCATGAGGCAGTGTACGCCACTGCCACAGTGCACGCTGCATCATTTGCAAGCATCTTTCCATTGGAAATTTCCATTCTGCGTTATAAATGATTGATTCGTTATACCGCCACGATATTGCCATGTTTGAATTGAGAACTTTTTTGTACATGTATCTTAGTTATTGCATGATATTTTTGAATTGCATATTCACGCAATAAGTGCTGGATGACTTTTGTTTGGTTTGAGTTGCTGTTTATATTTCATTTTTTTTTCTTTTTTTCTATATGTTACGTACTTGTACTTTGCATCTTGTATAAACTTCTATGTACACAGTGTCCATCAATTTCAACTCTTCACTCAGCATAATTATACGCTTTTTCTAATGTGCCATATCACTGACACGTTTTTTCCCTCTTGTTTGGCAGTTCAGAGACACATGCCATCGTTATTTGTCTAATCAAGCACACCTCTATTTCTAGTGATGAAATTGCTTCCACTAAATGGAGTTCAGTTCTTGCGCTGAAAATTTGATCCTGGTTTTTGTATCCCTTGCGATACTTTTTTAGCATTTCAACAGAGTTTTTCTCGTCACTTAATCCTAGTCTCCGTTCATTGAGTCCAATGGGACAGTGTTTTCATGTCACGATTCTCATATGAAGTGGTCTACCTTTTGTTTGATTTGACCTTTGACCTTACCGCGGACAGGAAGAGGACGAGGTGGACAGAGGTGTTGCGGTAAGCTGCCGTCACGTGACCGTCACATGACACTCACATGCATGGGCAAATCAAAAATGCGGAGTCACGCTTTTATACTCTTAACCCTCCCCGTCACAAGCCTAAAGTGCGGATCTGAAAGTATGATATGATATTCGACTGGCAGAACCATGATTTTTTTGTGAAATAAACTTCATGATGTCATTTCTAAAGGGCTCCCTCGTCTGTCGGTCAAAAGAAGGGCAGCTCGTCCTTTCCTGTGTGCCACAGATTTTCCTTCCAAAATTTTTTTCCCCACTTTTTCAGAACCATGTCACCTCTAAGATTGCAGAAATTGATGAAATCAGTGCATAAAGTCTGTAAAAAAAATTATAGAATTTTGAAAGAAATAAACAAGAGATGTTGCCAACTTCTTGCCGACTAAACTGACCATAATGCAAAACTCATCAATTCAGAGTAGTTGACATATTTTATTTGAGCAGAATTTTTCCCAAAAGCAGAAATTAGAAAGTATTGAATCGTCAGTCGATTAACAATTTGTGAGAAAAATGCCCAACTGGTTCTTGTCATTTTTTCCCCAATATCAGATCATACTTTGGAAGGCCCGATTCTGTTTTAATTTTGTTCAGTTTTGTTGGTTGGACTTTCTGTTAAACATAGCTTAGGCTCTGGCTCCGGCTTTGTCTTCAAATACTGTATGGGTACCAAAGAACTACAGGCCTTTGACTTTGGTTTTTGGTCAAAGATTTTTTCCATTTTTTGAAAAAGAAAAGAAACAAATAGACTGTCACTCCCATAGGTTGAACTTCAGCAAAGAACCCGCAAATCTAACTTTTTTGGGACAACAGAGACAAAGCCAAAGCTGGAGTCTGAGCTAGGTTTTTTGGGAAAAAAACAAAATACCGGTTCAGTCAACGTTTTCTTTGCCCTTTTGTTACCTTTTATTTTTCAATGTTGTTCGGATCATAGCAGGACCTTTCTCAGGGGCAAGATTTAAAAATGACTACTACTGGGCAGGCTGGTCTCAAACGTCAGGCCAACCAATTTTGTAAGATGATGAAATTGATGATAAAATGATTAAATTGATGACAATTTATTGAAAATTGAAAATTGATGAGAAAGTTAAAGAGAAAATTGATGAGAAAATTGATGAGAAAATTGATGAGAAAATTGATGAGAATTGATGGAAATTTATGAAAATTTATGAAAACTGATGATAATTTTAATGAGAAGATTGATGAGAAAATTAATGAGAAAACTGATGAGAAAATTGAAAAGAAAATTGATTGACAAGATTGATTGACAAAATTGATTGACAAAATTGATTGACAAAATTGATTGACAAACTTGATTGACAAAATTGATTGACAAAATTGATTGACAAAATTGAATTGAATATTGTCTGCAGCCCAGCCCCATGAGACTTGTCCTTATATGTACTCGCACAGCTTGGTTGCCTCGGTGACAGCCCATTCCTTGTCTTCCTGTTGCCATGGTTTTTGTTTCCTCACAGCTTGGCCACAACTCAGAGCACCGTGCTTGAAAGAATCTGTGTTTTTGTTTCAGTTTGCGGTCATCTGTCGAAAAAAAACAAAGCTTTCCTGTTTATTTTGGTATTTTTTTTTTGCTGCTTTATCACCATCGGTGTTTTTCGTAATTGTCATCATTTTTTTTTGTCCTTTTTTTTTTGTCCATTATGTCCGTCTAGCAAATGAGATCATTCCCTACTTTAGTTGGCATTTTATTTTGCAACTTTTTTGATGGGGAGACCGTTAGAGCAATTTTGATGTGGAAACCACGATTACACCGTTATATTTCTTTCGGATTCCAACTTCTTTTCAGAATTCAATTCTCTTACATGTCGCTGGACTTCTCTGCGATTTCAATGATAATGTCGGTAGTGGCATCATGGTTACCAAGGGAGACTAGTCGCCGGGCGTGGCAGACTCCGCCCACGGCAACCGTTGCCGTGCTGTGGCATTCCTTCCTTCAGGCCGACTCCCCATCTGTGGCATTCAAATGGCTCGTGCTTATTTATTGGCCGGGCCATTCTTAAGAACGCAATGGTAATGATGGTGATGGCACTGCGGTTGCTAGGGACTAATTGAAGGGCGTGGCGGACTCCGCCATGGCAACCACTGTCGCTGCAGTGACACCTGTTTTCTTATTCGTACACTGTTTGACACTCAGTTATTTGTTTGTTTGTTTTTGTTTGCTGTGGGGTGTTTTGGCTCATTCTAGGATGACGATGATGTTATCGACAGCGGCACCATGGTCGCTAGGGGCAAATCGTCGGGCGTGTCCGGGTCGTCGTCGGCCGCCGCGGCGACGGGCGCGGAGACGGACTCAGACACCATGATCATGCACGACAGCGGCACCATGATTGAGCACGACAGCGGCACCATGATCATGCACGAGGACCCCGGCACCATGATCCGGCACGAGGACTCGGGAACGATGGTGCTCCACGACACCGACGACACCGACGGCATGATCGAGAACGACATGGGCACGATGGTCATCAACGACGACAAGGAACTGAACGGAGACTCGACCATGAAGAGTAAGAACTCAACTCCCTCTCCCACGGGATTTTTTGAAAATCTAATGTGGCAACAAAATACTGATTCTAGATGATATCCTAGCTTGTCCAAGCTACATGTACTTTGATTTTCAGACAATTGCTATTTTGATGTCAAATCAATAATTATTTTGATGTCAAATCAATCAGTATTTTGATGTCAAATCAATTAGTATTTTGATGTCAAATCAATTAGTATTTTGATGTTCAATCAATTAGTATTTTGATGTCAAATCAATCAGTATTTTGATGTCAAATCAATTAGTATTTTGATGTTAAATCAATTAGTATTTTGATGTCAAATCAATTAGTATTTTTATGTCAAATCAATTAGTATTTTTATGTCAAATCAATTAGTATTTTTATGTCAAATCAATTAGTATTTTGATGTCCAATCATTTGCTATTTTAATGTCTTAAAAAAAAAAAAATCCCAGAATTTGAAATGTACATTGTAATTCTTTAAGATAAAATCCCTTTGTCATTCGATTTTTCTGATGGCTTTCTTGCCCAATCTGCAGGACTAGAAACAGACTCGTCCAGTCAGAACTACCGACCCCTCTTCATGGACCATTTCGACCGGCAGATTGAATCGAAGCAGGGCAAGGCGGTTGCGGCGGCGGCCGACGCAAAACAGCAGCAGCAGCTACAACCACAGCAGCAGGCCCTGGCCATGCCCCGCCTGCTGCCCCCGGCACCGCCGTTTACCCCGCAGCAACTGCAGCAGCAGCAGCAGCAGCAGCAGCCTGTCCCGCCCCAAGCAAGACAGGTCACGCCTCCCAGCAAGCCCGAGTCTAGCCGGCCCTTCCGCGACATGGACTTTGACTTTGTGAGTCTTAAAATCCGTTTCACAGCCCCTCAAAAAAACACAAACAAGGTTTTTTTTCATATTAATAGAGGAAATGGTAAAAGGTTTTTGTAGTGACTTTATGCAAGGTATCTCTTTCCAGGGTTGCTGTGGTCATGGAAAACCTGGAAAAGTCATGGATTGAAAAAAATAAAAATAGATTGCAGGTTTTCCAAAACTTAAAGTTAATAATGATGGTGACGATAATTGTGTATTTATTTCCTTTTCCACCCACCCAACCAACCCCACCCCATAACCCACCAACCCAATCCCAACCAACCCAACCCCACCCATCACACCCAACCCAACCCAACCCAACCCAACCCCATCATCCCTAACCAAACCCATCCCATCCCCATCACTCCCAACCCAACACAACACTACCCAACCAACCCACCCCAACCCACCCCACCCCAACCCATTCCAACCCATCCCAACCCATCCCAACCCATCCCAACCCATCCCAACCCATCCCAACCCATCCCAACCCATCCCAACCCATCCCAACCCCAACCCATCCAACCCACCCCACCCCAACCAATCCCAACCCATCCCAACCCATCCCAACCCACCCCACCCCCAACCCATCCCAACCCATCCCAACCCACCCCAACCCACCCCACCCCAACCAATCCCAACCCATCCCAACCCATCCCAACCCACCCCACCCCCAACCCATCCCAACCCACCCCAACCCACCCCACCCCCAACCAATCCCAACCCATCCCAACCCACCCCACCCCCAACCCATCCCAACCCACCCCACCCCAACCCATCCCAACCCAACCAACCCACCCCATCCCACCCCACCCCTTCACCCCCAACCCATCACACCCAACACAACCCCATCAACCCAACCCAACCCATCCCATCCCAACCCAACCCCACCCTACCCCTTCAACCGAACCCCATCACCCCAGCTCAAGCAGCTCAGCTATGATGACCTTCAGGGCAGGCTGCAAGCCTTAGACCCCCAGATGGAGCAGGAGATTGAGGAGCTGCGTAAACGCTACCAGGAGAAGAGACGGCCCATCATTGAGGCCATGGACGTCAAACGGAAACGACAGCAGAACTTTTAGGAGTCTCCCTCCGTTCGTCGCATCCCCGGATTTCGTCCCGATCTTCTCCAAAGAAACTTCACTTCAATTCGGATGTTTTGTTAAAGGACGTCATCTCGGGTGACATATTTCAATTTTTTTTAAAGAGATTTGGTGTCAATCTCAGACAATGCATCATGAGTTTTCTTTTATCAAAAAAAATAAAAAATTGTGCGTCCTTTGGAATGTCTGCAGGCAGTAATCGACATTGCCATGGCAACCCCCTCGGACTGGTCACGTTCTCGAGAGGAACCGAACATCCGCAGCCTTCAAACCCAAACGCTGATACTTATCGGAGATGGAATGAGACTGAGATTCTCGCGAATGATGAACTCCGACGCTTATGGAAAAAAAAAACACCTGCGAAAAATTTGAAAAATCCCCCCCCCCCCCCCAAGTGTGCTTGAGACTTTGTACCTCTTTGTACCGCGAAGATATAGCCCTGTTTGGCCCAAGGATGCGGCCGTTATACAGGTTCGAATCCGGCGCACGAGCTCGACCAGCTCGGTGATCAATGTGGTTAAGATGTCTGCTCAACAAGGTAGGAGTTCTGGGTTCGAATCCCGCCCTCCGAGCCGCCTGTGTATTTGTCTTTTTCCAGCAAGCAGAAGCAATTTGGGCAAAACACTGAGCATACATGTACGTCGCTAATTGTGCGCGGAATTGCGCAAACCCAATCAAAATGAATCGGTTTCATGAAAAGGCAGAGGTGCATACATATTCATGACCCACTTTGTAAAGTGGAATACTGAGAGCTTATTCGTCAATTTCTGGAAATGTTCCCGCAAAAAATAATTCATTGTTCTTTTGTTGTCTTTTATATGACTGTATCAATGGCTTGGAAATCTGTTACATTTTTTTCAGATGCTAACATTTAAGACTCCATTTTAGATTCCTCTCCAACTTTTTTTAGGAGATTTCTAACAATTTCCTGAAAGATCTCAGTGCCACAGTTACTCCAGATTCATCAAGTTTCAAAAATCCTCATCTTGAAAATCTTCTTTCCTTTGAGTTTGAATGAGCCGCTAGATGTCCAAAGATACATGTAGTCTGGTGACAAGGCTCCAGCCTTGATATTGTGCACACTCTGCAGGTAGGAAGACAGGGAACTAGACTTCTTACTTGTTAGATGGCCACAGATAGTCTGGTGACTGATATTTGTGCACACTCTGCACGTAGGGAGTCAGGGAACTGGACTCTGGCGACGAGCATGGATCAGATACCAAAAACAACCCAGATTTCTCACAAATATCTCACTCCAAATCATGATGCAACTATTTTATTGTTAATTGTTTAAGACTAACATTATTGCATGGTGTGTGAGAGTGTACATTGTAATTTGTTAATTCGTTCTCTTTTTTTAAAGTAATGGTTACAAAGTTATCAGAATCGTACTGTGAAACCCAAAAATTAAAACTAGTTTTGTTTTAATTTAGTCATCAGAGTAAGCTAGCTATTAAGTAAGTTTCTTTGGAAGAATCGGTTTTTTTATTTGTGCAAACCGTAAACAAAAACTGGATGTTGATTCAGTATTTTTCGTCGGAACTTCACACAGTATGATTCTGATTTTTGCAGTCGACTAAGTTTAGACAGAAAATGGTTTCAAAAAAAAGTGTAAATATTGAGATATCTTCGCAAAATGCTATTTTTTCAGTAAAAGACATTTTTTATGCCTACCACGTCGACCTTGCGAACTTGTAAAAAAGACAAAACCTTGAACTCTTCAGGAATCTTTTGAGGGTTTTTTTTCCTTTTAATTCTCACTTCGCCTTGGGACTGGATGGTCAAAATTCTGAGACAATAGTTTATCTATTGAACTGTATCCATGGTGATCTTTGGTTTTCTTTCTCTGAATTTATCCCTCAAAGTGTGATGACCTACTTCTATATTACAGACGGTTGGTTACAAACTGTTGTTTAGGATAAATAGCTAAATACAAATAAGAACTTTTTGAGATCTAGAGTGTAGAGAATCCTTAAGATTGTGTCATTTTTTATTTATTTTTAAGTGTTGACGTTTTAGAGTAAGAATTGGTGCTTGAATCTTGACTCCTTCTAGCAGTTGTGATAGGCAATATATGATGTAGGTCTGAAATTTAAAAAAAAATTAAGGAGTTTGGGTAATTCTTACAGATTGAGTTCAAATTTGTATACATGTGTATATGTGTATATATATTGTGCATAAGAATATTATTATTTGATTGTTGATCTACACCGTGGGGAGTTGAGGTCATGAATATGTATCACAAGTGTGTCATGAATATGCATCATGAGTGTGTCATGAATATGTATCATGAGTGTGTCATGAATATGCATCATGAGTGTGTCATGAATATGCATCATGAGTGTGTCATGAATATGCATCATGAGTGTGTCATGAATATGTATCATGAGTGTGTCATGAATATGCATCATGAGTGTGTGTCATGAATATGCATCATGAGTATGTGTCATGAATATGCACCGTGAGTACATGTATGTGTCATGAATATGCATCATGAGTGTGTGTCATGAATATGCATCGTGAGTATGTGTCATGAATATGCATCATGAGTACATGTATGTGTCATGAATATGTATCATGGGTATGTGTCATGAATATGTATCCAGGGTACAGTATACTTTGAATATGCCGTGCCTATTTATGATTTAGTTGGTGTCATTTTGAGAAGTGTCTGAGGACTGGTCTTTTTATGAGCAGAGTGAGAAAGGATTATTTAGCATATGCAAAAAAAGATTGTTTTAATAATTGTACATCAAAAACATCAGAAGAACTGACAGAATTGAGATTAGGCTTATTTGCATACATGATTACTTGTCATGAATATTCATAGATATTCAAATGTGAGACAAGTCTAAGGATCGATTTAATATTTGAAATAGAACACGAGCAAGGTTTATTTTGATTGCTGATGGCTGACAAGATGGCGGCAAAAGTATGGGGGACCAAAGAGGACATGTACTTGGACTTGTCCCATAATTTGAACTATGGAGAGTATGTTGTCAGACATTGTTTGTGTTAGAACAATTGCAGTGCCTTCACACAGAGAGTGTCGGTCTTTATTTGAATTGAGTTTGAGCGTGTCCCGGCACGTCCTTCATCCCATTTTTGTTCTAGACCCTTGGGTCCTCTTCCCAAAACTTGGCTTAGGCTCAGGCTCCGGCTTTGTCTTTCTTTCTTTCGTCCATTTTAAAGTAGAAGGCGAGAACATAGGAGGCCTTTT
This sequence comes from Luidia sarsii, assembly GCA_949987565.1. NCBI lineage: Eukaryota > Metazoa > Echinodermata > Asteroidea > Paxillosida > Luidiidae > Luidia > Luidia sarsii. Next base: position 10,125,346 of record OX465121.1, read on the forward strand.
TTCTTAATGCAAATTCGCCCAAAACAAGGCTGTAAAGCCACTCAAGGTTAAGGGCTAAGGAAGGAAGGAGATAGAGAGGGACTCAGGAAGGCTGGAGATAGGAATTGACATTAAAAAGGGGCAAGATCAGAGGCTTGGGGGGAAAACATGAACCAGGAAGGGAATTCCAGAGAGAGGCTGACCGAGGAAAGAAGCTGTTCTGATACCTCTTTGTCCTGTTTTTTTTCTGGATGTTGTACAGCGTTGTGAAACAGAAACAACAGCTTGAATTTCAACAAAGGTCTCTAACCAGTTTTTGTCAGCTTTTGGATAGTAGATAGGAAGCCCGAGCCAAAGCCTAAGCCGGGTTTTGGGAAAAAAAGTCCTGGTTAGGTTTGAGACTTAGCCCTGTCCCTCTTGGTTGCCTATCTGTACCTTGTCCATGCCTGTGTCCCTTGCATCTTTGACATGAGTACTGCTGAAATTCCTCTCTTCTTCTTTTTTGTTTTTTAAATTTGAGCAATATCATTAAATTACAGATGAAGTTTTGTTGTTTTTTTGGAACAGGATTTTGCCCCGAGTGATTTCTTTTAATCTGCCTAGGATTTCCTGAAGGTAGAGATGGGGAAATGATTTCTGACCTTTGTGATTTTCTTTTCTTTTAGGTTGGTCGTTAAGATTTCGCTATTTTGTTGACAATTTTGTCAGATTTTTCTCAGTTGAGCTGCTGTTTGTAACCAAATTTGGCGAGGGTCGTACCTTCCCTAATAGAGTTGGAAATCATGCTAGGACCATAGAAATGACTTCTAGGGTTCACAAGGGGTCTCCAGAGGTCATTTCAAGTAAATATCGAATATGAAATTATGGGTCAAAATTTGAGGAAAATTGCAAGAGGTTAGCCTTGCATTTTGGGCCAGTTTGGGCCAAAATATGACCTTTTGGAAACAATGTTGAAAGGCATGCTTAGACCCCCAGAAATGCCTTCTAGGGGTCACAGGGGGTCACCAGAGGTCATTTCAAGTCAATATTAACTATGAAATTATGGGTCAAAAATTTAGGAAAATTGCAAGGGGTTAGCCTTGTGTTTTTGGCCAGTTTGGGCCAAAATTTGACCTTTTGGAAACAATGTTGAAAGGCATGCTAGGACCCCCAGAAATGCCTTCTAGGGGTCACAGGGGGTCTCCAGAGGTCATTTCAAGTCAATATTAACAGTGAAATTATGGGTCAAAAATTGAGGAATATTGCAAGGGGTTAGCCTTGTGTTTTTGGCCAGTTTTGGCCAAAATTTGACCTTTTGGAAACAATGTTGAAAGGCATGCTAGGACCCCCAGAAATGCCTTCTAGGGGTCACAGGGGGTCTCCAGAGGTCATTTCAAGTAAATATTAAATATGAAATTATGGGTCAAAATTTGAGGAAAATTACAAGGGGTTAGCCTTGTGTTTTGGGCCAGTTTGGGCTAAAATATGACCTTTTGGAAACAATGTTCAGAGGCATGCTAGGACCCCTAGAAATGCTTCCTAGGGGTCATAGGGGGTCACCAGAGGTCATTTCAAGTCAATATTAACTATGAAATTATGGGTCAAAATTTGAGGAAAATTACAAGGGGTTAGCCTTGTGTTTTGGGCCAGTTTGGGCCAAAATATGACCTTTTGGAAACAATGTTCTGAGGCATGCTAGGACCCCTAGAAATGCCTTCTAGGGGTCACAGGGGGTCTCCAGAGGTCATTTCAAGTCAATATTAACAGTGAAATTATGGGTCAAAAATTGAGGAAAATTACAAGGGGTTAGCCTTGTGTTTTGGGCCAGTTTGGGCTAAAATATGACCTTTTGGAAACAATGTTCAGAGGCATGCTAGGACCCCTAGAAATGCTTCCTATGGGTCATAGGGGGTCACCAGAGGTCATTTCAAGTCAATATTAACTATGAATTTATGGGTCAAAAATTTAGGAAAATTGCAAGGGGTTAGCCTTGTGGTTTGGGCCAATTTGGGCTAAAATTTGACCTTTTTGGAAACAATGTTGAAAGGCATGCTAGGACCCCCAGAAATGCTTCCTAGGGGTCACAGGGGGTCTCCAGAGGTCATTTCAAGTCAATATTAACTGTGAAATAAGGGTTCAAAATTTGAGGAAAATTGCAAGAGGTTAGCCTTGTGTTTTGTACCAGTTTTAGCCAAAATTTGACCTTTTAGAAACAAGGTTCAGAAGCATTTTATGACCCCAGAAATGCCTTCTAGGGGTCACAGGGGGTCTCCAGAGGTCATTTCAAGTAAATATTAAATATGAAATTATGGGTCAAAAATTTAAGAAAATTGCAAGGGGTTAGCCTTGTGTTTTTGGCCAGTTTGGGCCAAAATTTGACCTTTTGGAAACAATGTTGAAAGGCATGCTAGGACCCCCAGAAATGCTTCCTAGGGGTCATAGGGGGTCACCAGAGGTCATTTCAAGTCAATATTAACTGTGAAATAAGGGTTCAAAATTTGAGGAAAATTGCAAGAGGTTAGCCTTGTGTTTTGTACCAGTTTTAGCCAAAATTTGACCTTTTAGAAACAAGGTTCAGAAGCATTTTATGACCCCAGAAATGCCTTCTAGGGGTCACAGGGGGTCTCCAGAGGTCATTTCAAGTAAATATTAAATATGAAATTATGGGTCAAAAATTTAAGAAAATTGCAAGGGGTTAGCCTTGTGTTTTTGGCCAGTTTGGGCCAAAATTTGACCTTTTGGAAACAATGTTGAAAGGCATGCTAGGAACCCCAGAAATGCTTCCTAGGGGTCATAGGGGGTAACTAGAGGTCATTTCAAGTAAATATTAAATATGAAATTATGGGTCAAAAATTAAAGAAAATTGCAAGGGGTTAGCCTTAATGTTTTGGGCTAGTTTAAGCTAAAATATGACCTTTTGGAAACAATGTTAAAAGGCATGCTAGGACGCCTAGAAATGCCTTCTAGGGGTCACAAGGGGTCACCAGAGGTCATTTCAAGTCAATAATAACTATGAAATTATGGGTCAAAATTTGAGGAAAATTACAAGGGGTTAGCCTTGTGTTTTGGGCCAGTTTGGGCTAAAATATGACCTTTTGGAAACAATGTTCTGAGGCATGCTAGGACCCCTAGAAATGCTTCCTAGGGGTCATAGGGGGTCACCAGAGGTCATTTCAAGTCAATATTAACTATGAAATTATGGGTCAAAATTTGAGGAAAATTACAAGGGGTTAGCCTTGTGTTTTGGGCCAGTTTGGGCTAAAATATGACCTTTTGGAAACAATGTTCAGAGGCATGCTAGGACCCCTAGAAATGCTTCCTAGGGGTCATAGGGGGTCACCAGAGGTCATTTCAAGTCAATATTAACTATGAAATTATGGGTCAAAATTTGAGGAAAATTACAAGGGGTTAGCCTTGTGTTTTGGGCCAGTTTGGGCCAAAATATGACCTTTTGGAAACAATGTTCTGAGGCATGCTAGGACCCCTAGAAATGCTTCCTAGGGGTCATAGGGGGTCACCAGAGGTCATTTCAAGTCAATATTAACTATGAAATTATGGGTCAAAATTTGAGGAAAATTACAAGGGGTTAGCCTTGTGTTTTGGGCCAGTTTGGGCTAAAATATGACCTTTTGGAAACAATGTTCAGAGGCATGCTAGGACCCCTAGAAATGCTTCCTAGGGGTCATAGGGGGTCACCAGAGGTCATTTCAAGTATGGGTCAAAATTTTAGGAAATTTACAAGTGGTTAGCCTTGTGGTTTGGGCCAATTTGGGCTAAAATTTGACCTTTTTGGAAACAATGTTGAAAGGCATGCTAGGACCCCTAGAAATGCTTCCTAGGGGTCATAGGGGGTCACCAGAGGTCATTTCAAGTAAATATTAACTGTGAAATCATGGGTCAAAATTTGAGGAAAATTGCAAGGGGTTAGCCTTGTGTTTTGGACCAGTTTTAGCCAAAATTTGACCTTTTGGAAACAAGGTTCAGAAGCATGTTATGACCCCAGAAATGCCTTCTAGGGGTCACAGGGGGTCTCCAGAGGTCATTTCAAGTAAATATTAAATATGAAATTATGGGTCAAAAATTTAAGAAAATTGCAAGGGGTTAGCCTTGTGTTTTTGGCCAGTTTGGGCCAAAATTTGACCTTTTGGAAACAATGTTGAAAGGCATGCTAGGACCCCCAGAAATGCTTCCTAGGGTTCACAGGGGGTCACCAGAGGTCATTTCAAGTCAATATTAACTAGGAAATTATGGGGTGAAAAATTGAGGAAAATTACAAGGGGTTAGCCTTGTGTTTTGGGCCAGTTTGGGCTAAAATATGACCTTTTGGAAACAATGTTCAGAGGCATGCTAGGACCCCTAGAAATGCTTCCTAGGGGTCATAGGGGGTCACCAGAGGTCATTTCAAGTCAATATTAACTATGAAATTATGGGTCAAAATTTGAGGAAAATTGCAAGGGGTTAGCCTTGTGTTTTGGGCCAGTTTGGGCCAAAATATGACCTTTTGGAAACAATGTTGAAAGGCATGCTAGGACCCCCAGAAATGCTTTCTAGGGGTCACAGGGGGTCACCAGAGGTCATTTCAAGTAAATTTGAAATAAATATGAAATTACTAGGGGCATCAGTAAAATTCACTGTGAGATGAGGGTATATTCATAACACTGGCCAAAACTGTGTACCGTTGTTCAACTCAACTCTTGACTGACAGGCAATCGACTCTTTAAAAGCAACGTAACAGAAACACACAAAAATACATACGCCAGGTTTTCAGACTCGTTAGTTTTATTTCAAGCGCAAATTGTGGTGACGTACATTTACAGTGATTGTATAACCAATGAGGCGGTCGTACATTTTTCTTTTTTGAGATCTTTTTTTCGTCTTTTTTTTTGTTACAAAAATGAGCACAAACCCTTTATTATCATTATTTTGTGTTTTGACCTAATAACGTATTTACAGCTAATACTATGGCCAATCATGGGTACATGGATGACCCAATGCTGTAACCACACCACCAGAGGGCGCCCTTTAAGCTAAGCATTACGTAAGAATCTCTAAGTAATCAATCGTATAGGGGCTTTAATGTTGTGTTTTTAGTAACACCGGCTACCAACCAAAAACATGCAGTTGATACACGTTGCTGGTACCTTGCTTTCATTCTGACTAGCATGTACACGACATTAATTTTTCATTCACAGCCCTCACATTCCTAGGGTTAAAACCCGTCCAAAATAATGTTAAATCTTTTCTTGAGGCATAAAAGCGTCAGTTTTAAATTTCGTAAGAGGCAGGCCTAACACTTTAAGTTGACAGGTTACATGACCTTTGACATGGATAACAGCCATTTTTACCGACAAAAAATCCCAAACTGAGAATATCGTTGATTAGGAAATTGATTTCGATTCAAATTAAAAGAAATTCAAGGGCCCCTTCCTTGGTTGTTCATTCCTGTTGGCTAGAAGAATTTAAGTTTTTCGGAGAGGAGAATTTGAAGACACTATCTATTATATGAGAGGCTTAAAATCACGAATGTTTTTCTTTGATAAGGGGCAGATGGATAAAACTAGAGAAGTCACAGTCCGAAAAAACGAATTCCAGTTCTCAATCTGGACCGTGCTTCGTCAAAAGCCGTGATTCTCGCTTGATCTCGATCACTTCACTTTGATATTTCGGCATTTTGAAGTGAAGAAAATTTTTGTTGTCTTTCTGTCCATAACTTTCTGATTTTCTTCCCTTGGACAAGAGGGTGGTGCAACAAAACACTGATCACTGCTGAGGGTAAATTTCTGTTAACAATTTAACACTTTTTTTCTTTCTTTCATTGGTTAAAACGTTCTACACTTAAATACTGGAAATGATGATCTTCCAGCACCCTAGAAGATCAAAATGCAGACCAGGCACTGCAAAAAGGTTGATATTAAAGTTAAAAAAAAGAACCAGCTACATTTACATACAGCAGAAGGTTCAATGGAGGAGCAAGAGGCTGTAGAATTGAATTTAAACTCAATACTCTCCTCTGGACTAAGGTCAGGGGTCGTACAGATTGCACAGCCTGGCACTTCCCAATGAAGCAAATGGAAACCATAGTGTCTCTGTGGGTGACTGACCCAGGCTAGGTTATCTCACTCCACTAGCATGTTGTGTAATGTGTTAATATCATACAAGGCTATGCTGCCACTGTGCATAAACTTACCACTCTAGAAAAATAAGTCCTAATTTGTTAAAATGCAATTAATAGTTTCTTCTCCAGACGTTAATGATTCTGGAACTAATTATTTTTTTTTAGAAAAAGAGAGCTAAAGTGAAGCATAAGGTGACGCTTTGCGAGTATATTTTGTCTTCTATGATTCAGAAAAAAAGTGCAGACAAAGCAACAAGACAACCAATTTGTTTATAAAACAACTCAGAAAAGAGACAGAGAGAGAGTGACTTTCAATTTCTTCAAAGAGCAAGGCATTTCCTTGAGAAACATCTCATGGTCCCCCCCCCCCAAAAAAACCTCTCGCATCAAACATGAAAATAACAGGCCAGGTGGGAAAGTTTGGAAGTCACGGGAACGACCTACAAATATAAATAAAAAGGTGTTTTTGCTTGCTCTATTTTCTTGTTTTTTCAGTATTGTAACTTTTCAGGCCGTAAGTCAACTATTTTCTCACCACAGCTAGCCAAGCAGAACAAGACATTTACAAGTTTATTTAAACTGAGGCCTTACTTTGTTTCCATTTTTTACAAATCCTTCCGAGGCACTGGTTTTATTTGTCAACATTTATTATCCCTCTACTTTTTGGTTAAGTAACCTTTTTTTCTTTTTTTTCCTGGCTGTTGTTCAGTTCTTTAAGTCGGACGCATTAAAATGACATACTATAAAGTCACACACGATCTAACTACAGATACGGACATACCCAAACCTTGCCTGCGATTCTTCTCTCTTTTTTTTGACAGTATGAGGTATCAAAAAAACAACCATTAGTTTATACACACCCAAGGCTAACAAACTCTTAACCAAAATAATCATCAACTTTCAGTCTATCCTTAAAAGTCAAGAGGTTAACATTAATAAAAAAAAGAAATCTGACAAAAGTACATACAAATGTATTATTTCTTTCTTTTATTTTGAAAATGAACTGTCTAAAAAAAAAATTATACGCCTACTTTTCAAAAAATTTCAGAGTCACGAAGATTGGAGAAGAAATCTTCTTACATTGATTGGGATGAAAAATCAACACAAGGGTTTAAGATTTCCTTGTTTCCAATTCGATACAAAATCTACGTGTACACAACCGAAATAAGCTGACCTACTTTACACGGCTTAATATTTCTTGTGGTTAAACTCTTTTCGACATGTACAGACAGATGAACGAGAAAGAAATGAACTCCAAAGGAAAGGGCCAACAAAAAATGGGAAATAAAATACGGTGAAAAGTGATGTTTAAGTTTGTTATTCATGTGACACATAATAATATTGTGAAGTAACTATCATACAATAAAAAAACCTGAAGATCTGAAGACAAAAAAACACACAAGCATTTTCACACTCATGATTCAAGGGCAACGTTGGTTCTATTCTCACTGATTGGAGAAACGACAAAAAATGCCGCAAACCAGTTTCGGTTATCTCAACTTGCCGGAGCTTTGAAGTGAGCAAAAAAAACCGTCGACGATTTCAACGAGAATTTTGCTCTAAACATTCGATGTTAGCGTTATAGGCAAGGTGCTTTGGTGTTTGGGAAAACCATGCAGGCAGCTCCGGTGGGATTCGAACCTGCAACTCCTGCTTTCCAGTGCAGACATCGCAAACACTTGACCATCGAGCTGGTCGAGGTCGTGTGGCGGATTCAAATCTGTCTACATGCAAAAGCAGGCACGGCGTTGCAACATAGATATATTATGATGTATTTTCAATAAGTAGTTATTCAATCAGGCTTTTAATATGCTTCACGCACAAAATAACACTGTAGGCCCAGTGCTTTTGATAACGGGAGGGTACCAGACCATTTATCCACACAATATGAATGGCCCAAAGGGACCCGACTATTCTAGAGCAAGTGGTTGCTAGGCGTTTGACTCGGAACGAAATCATGTGACATAGCAACGGGGGGATTTCAGTCAAAGGAGGGGTATTAATAAAAAAACAAATTTAAAAAAAATGAAACAATCGTGCGCAATGTGCAGTGTGTGCATTCTGTAGTTCAAGTCAAGCCGGTACTCACTAATGGGGAACCAGTTAGATTTGAGGTTCAAATATTCTGTGCAACGGTATGAAACCCCACGGGATGGAGGTGTTCCAAATTTGACACATCCACACCAAAAAAAAGAAAAAAAAGAGACCGCTTCAGAGGCCGTCCCCAGCAATGCTAAAACTGACCATTCTCAAATCTCCTTTTTACAGGTGGACTAGTTGTCCCTTCCCTCAATCAGCCTTCCTGAAAAACAAAACCTCTCCCCCCAAAAAAAATAACTCCAAAGATTGTTGTTGCTTTGCTTTTTCCTGTACATGATCCAACTCAGATGAAAGCTGTCAAAGCTAAGACTAAAAGTAAAAGAGAAAGTAGTCGCTATTCTTCTTTTAAAAAAAAATCTTTTTACAAATCAATCTTACGTACATTCACCGGCGCCCTACATTATAAAGTTTAACCAACTCCCATCTTTCAAACTTGTTTACTTTGTGTTTGGTTGTAACCACCATGCATAGAAAAATACTCATACAAACTTATCTATAATGTATTCAGGTCAACTCATTCCGGCTTAGATAAACAGAAAGATATTAAACTCAAGTATCAGTTGTTGCAGTGTTTCGTTTCAAGGGTTAACATCATCTTTAATCCAAAGTTCTTACCCCTAGTCCAGATTACCCCAAAACAAACAAACAAACAAACAAACACCCCAACAAACTCAAAACAAAGCTCATGGTGACATTTGATGGATTGAAAGTCAACATGAGTCCTCAACGCGCGAGGAGATTTGTTTGTGCAAATATTTGACGGATTTCAGCAAAAATAGGGGATTATGGGGAGGGGGGTTGAATTTACTAATAGGCAGCACCAAAACCCGACCAAAAAAAAATAAAAAATCCCAAAACAAAACAAATAAACAAACACCAAACAATGTTGGAATTTTCTTCTCTTTTTTTTGAAAGGAGCAAGATGATTTTTGTTGGCCCCCGGCCAGAAAGGCCGAGGAAAAACTGGAGTCAAATTTGAATCATTCCAAGAAAAAGAAAAAAGGCAAAGAGAAAATGTTTACGGGATCGTGGACTTGAACCCGAGACCTCTGATTTTTAACGGCCAAGTTTCCCTGTCTGGTTTCTCTTCCCTTGAAAGATTCAAAATTGACAAGAACCAGTAAAAAAAACCTTCAGGAGCTATCTATTACCCCTTGTCAAAACCCTTAAAAAAAAATTTAAAAAAAAAAAAAATTATGATAAAACACGCAACAAACGTAACTGAACTTGTTATTTAAAAAAAAAAAAAAAAACAAGGGAAAAAAAAACGAAACCCAAGATAAATTAGTTGAGGAAAGAACGTTGAGGCGAAACCGAGAGATTCGGTCTTCATGCATAGAACTCCTTGGTGTCCTTCCAGTAGGTGGTCGGGTCCTTGACCTTGTGGGGCTCGTCCAGGGAGTAGCTGCCCTCATCCTTCTTCTTGACGCGGTAGATCATGAACATGACGATCAGGATGACTGTGATGAGGGTCAGTACCACGGCTCCAACGAGAGCTGAGGAGGGAGGAGGGAGATGGAAGAGAGAGGGGAGAGGGAGGCAGGAGGGAAGGGGGATGGGAGAGGGAGAGGGAGGGAGGGAGGGAGGGGAGAGGGAGGGGAGAGGATGGAAGGGGGATGGGAGAGGGAGGGAGGAAGAGAGGGGAAAGGGAGGGAGGGGAGAGGGGAGGGGAGGGAGGGAGGGGAGAGGAGGGAAGGGGGATGGGAGAGGGAGGGAGGAAGAGAGGGGAGAGGGAGATGGAAGAGAGGGGAGGGGAGGGAGGGGAGAGGAGGGAAGGGGGATGGGAGAGGGAGGGAGGAAGAGAGGGGAGAGGGAGATGGAAGAGAGGGGAGGGGAGGGAGGGGAGAGGAGGGAAGGGGGATGGGAGAGGGAGGGAGGGGAGAGGAGGGAAGGGGGATGGGAGAGGGAGGGAGGAAGAGAGGGGAGAGTGAGGGAAGGGAGAGGGAGAGAAAGGAGAGGAGGAGGAGAGGAGAGGGAGAGGAGAGCAAGGGGAGAGGGAAAGGAGAGGGGGGAGAGGGATGGGGGAAAGGGAGGGAAGAGGAAGGGAGAGAAGAGGAGAGAGGGGAGAGCGAGGCAGGGAAGAGGAGAGGGGGAAGAGATCATACAGAAAAAGTTAGCAGTGACACCATAGCATCGTCGTAATCACCGCAAACCTTCCACTTTGTATTGCCATCGTGCAAACCTTCAAGTCTTATATGAACACGAGTCCACATTTCGTTGCGGTCTAGGTTACAGAACCCTTCAGGGTCTCTCTCGGTTCCTGCCGTGAGCTTACCGGCCAGCAGCAGAGGGTTGCCCAGGATCATCTGGAAGAAGTTGTCGCTGTCCTTCTTGTCCTGCACGCCCAGGCTGTTGCCCTTGTCGCTGTCGACACCGCCGCCGTTGCCGATCACGTTGGACATGGTGGTCTTGCCCTCCTCGACGGGCTTGGCGGCCATCGTGGTCGGGAAGAAGATGTCGTTGTCTGGCTCCTTGGGCTTGGAGGTGGCTGGGTTCTGGGGAGGGGGGGGGGAGGAGGAAAGATGGGGGTAGGCAAGGAGAAACCAAGGGAAGAAAAAAACATGCATGATTGATAATGGATACTCTCTTGAAAATGGTTATTCTCTTGATTGATAAAGAATACTCTCTTAATTGATAATGGGTAATCTCTTTCGGAGAGCAAGGGAAGGGAAAAAAATTGCATGATCGAGGAATGGATAATCTCTTGATAAGACGACTGCACTAGAGAGCAGGAGTCTGGGGTTCGAATCCAGCCCGAGCTGCTTGAATTTTGTTTCATCAGGCAATTGGGCAAAGCACTCGGCATTCAGAGCAGGGCAAACCCTCATTGAATTCATCTCTTGATTGATGACATATAAATTCTTTCGGAGAATAAGTGTGTGGTTCCGAGGGCTTGGGGCATGGCTGCGCCAATTGTCAAGAGTCTTGAAGTCTAATCAAATCGCTAGCTTAAAATTTAGTGGGCCTGACGTTTCGATCCTAGCAGGACCTTTCTCAAAGGCAGAGACAGGTCCTGCTTCGAGAAAGGTCCTTGGAGAAAGGTCCTGCTAGGATCGAAAGGTCAGGCCCACTCAACTTTAAGATTTGCATTTTGGTAATTTTAGTCAGTAAGCAGTTTGCAACATTTTTGTATATCACAAAAACAGCTAGCTCTCTCTGCCTTTGAGAAAGGTCCTGCTAGGATCGAAAGGTCAGGCCCACTCAACTTTAAGATTTGCATTTTGGTAATTTTAGTCAGTAAGCAGTTTGCAACATTTTTGTATATCACAAAAACAGCTAGCTCTCTCTGCCTTTGAGAAAGGTCCTGCTAGGATCGAAACGTCAGGCCCACTAAATTTTAAGATTTACATTTTGGTAATTTTAGTCAGTAAGCAGTTTGCAACATTTGTGTATATCACAAAAACAGCTAGCTATTAAAGCTGAAATAAGATTTTACTTTTTTGGTAGAGGGGGGGGGGGGTTCAGAATCCCGTTCCTGTGACACACCCTTGTGACACATCAACAAGAGTCTCGTCTGGTGCTAAGATGTCTTGGTCCGTGAAAGGGTGGTGGAGACTAAACAAGTCACCCTACCCCCTCCCCTTCTCCTCCTCTCCCCTAGGTTCAGACTAATCCCCAGTAAATCTCCGGGCTCGTCGGAGGGATCTATCACCACGGCAACCATTCACTAAACCCCCCCCCCCAATCCTTCACCCGTCCCCAACTCAAGACTCCCTCGTTGGTTGCCCACACAAACCACTGATGGATGATTTGTGAGCAGTGTTTTGCAAATCGGTCTCAGGGAGGGGTGGATGGGGGAGTTCGTGACCCCACGATCAGACGGCAGATATAAATCACAGTTATCTAACTGGACTGCGGCACAGGGAACATTGCATATGAGATTTGAAGGTTTGCTCCATGGTGGGAATAGCAGGATAGATAGGTTTGTGGTGACACCATGTAAATTCTCTTTTGTGAGTAAGTGTGGTTCTGAAAAGAACCTGAGGAACTCGACGTTTCGAAGAGTGTACTCTGCTCGTCTTCGGGAGACTGCTCAGAAAGAGATTATCCGTTATTACATAGGTGCCAACCTACATGTATCTCAAAGGAAATTAGGAATACTTCAGCTAAAAAAAAATCGAGGAATCACAGAGCAAACTGAATACATGTGTATTTCCAAGCCAAAAATCAGAATCTGTTTTCAAGAACTTGTAAAATGTGATACATTTTTACCAAAAAAGAGAGGAATGATTCCTCCAAAATAGGAATGGTTGGCAACTATGACATTGGGAACGGTTTGTCAAACAGTGATGGGGGGGGGGGGGTTGGCGTGGGTTAACTTTAGGGCTTTTGCGTCCCTCAGGGAAGGAGAAGGTGGAACCAATGTTCTCAGCAACACTCATCCGGACATTGGAAATGATAGCCCCAAATCCGCACGAACTTCAGACTATCGGCAAGTTTTGGGATGAAAAAAAAAGAATCGCCGAACAAGGGCTCTCTGAGAAGGAAGACCCAGGTTGTCAGTCGAGATATTTACCTCTGGCTTGTTTTCCTTTGTGGGTTTGTCTGTGGTCTCAACGATGACATCTGTGGGACTGGAGTCTGTGACAGAACGAGAGAGCAGTGCAAAATTACAAAGGGGAAAAATTGATAAGCAGAGCGAAAGAGCAAAGATAGAGTTGATTACTTGGGGAAGGCCCACACCTAACTTTAAAGACTTTTATTTGCTTGATTTCAATTAAGCTGCATCCACTTTGTGTTGTGCAATGCCCGAACTGATATAGCCAGGTTTAAAAAAACAATTGGTTTTTGCATTCCTGGAGATATGCTGCAGTTAATGGTTGAACTGCTTCTGACTGGCGCCCCCACCCTTACAAAGACTAGTTGACTATCAAGAAAGGCCACAATCTAAGGGCTGGATAGCTCCGATGGGAAGAGCACTGGTACACTAATCCAGAGGTCTCGGGTTCAAGTCCCGGTCCAGTCAAAAGTTTTCTTTGCCAGTTTTTCAATTTGTTCAAAAAAGTTTTGTCAGTTTGTCTTTTGTTTGTTGGTCTTTCCTTTGTTTGATTTTTTTTTTTTTTTTTTTAGCTTCATTTTCGTGCACAATACTCTTTCCTAAACCCGTGGACGCACAACCAGGGTTTTAAAAGTTATACAGGCAACGGAGTTCTACAGACGAAGACCTAAATCGAAGACCCATCTCTTGTGAACGTCCCTCCCTCCTACCTCCCTTCCCTCGATGGCGCGAGCAACCCACCTGATTTTTTTTTTTTTCAGATTTTTTTTTTTTTAAGTTTCATTTTGTTGCACGATACTCTTTCCTAACCCCCCTGAACGCACAACCAGGGTTTTAAAAGTTATACAGGCAACAGAGTTCTACAGACGAAGACCTAAATCGAAGACCCATCTCTTGTGAACGTCCCTTCTTCCCTCCCTCCTACCTCCCCTCGATGATGCGAGCAACCCACCTGATTTTTTTTTTTTTTTTTTTTTTTAAGTTTAATTTTGGTGCACGATACTCTTTCCTAACCCCAGTGGACGCACAACCAGGGTTTTAAAAGTTATACAGGCAACAGTGCTACAGACGAAGACCTTAATCAAAGACCCATCTCGTCCCTCCCTCCCTCCCTCCTACCTCGATGATGCGAGCAAACCCACCTGAGGTGCTGGGGACGACGGCAATGCTGGACGGGTCCACGCTCAGCGAGGTGGTGCCGTCGGCCAGAGTGCGGCCGTTCAGGCTGCCCTGGATGGCCCCCTGGACATCCGTGGATGAGGCCGACGAGCCCTCGGGCAGCGTGACCTTGGTGGTGACCACCAGGCTGCCGTCCGTGATGGACACGCCCACGCAGGTTTCCGTGGGAACCTGGTTCGCCTGGAGCGAGTTTGACACCTGAAAGTGAAAACAATAAATAAATATAATTCGATGAGTGCTCGGTGCTTTGCCCGATGCCTGATGAAAAAAAACAACAGGCAGCTAGGGGTGGGATTCGAACCCGCGACTTCAGTTAATATATCTATGAATAAATCTCAAAAGTAACAGGGCCTGACATTTCTAGCAGGATCTTTCTAAAAAGGCTCTTTGCATTTGAGAAAGGTCCTGCTAGGATCAAAACGTCAGGCCCTCTAACTTTTGAGATTGATGTATTGCAGGTCATTTCAGTCAGTGAGCAGTTTGCAACAGTGTTTTTGGTATTAACTTATGAATAAATAGTAATATTTTTTTTTTTTTTTTTTTAATTGTCAGCCATTGCAATTACAATTGAGCCTTTCAGTACGACAGACAGACAGCCAGGCAGACAGAGACAGACAGACAGACAGACAGAAGACTTACCACGGAGCAGACTGTGCTGAACACCTCCTGCGACTCCGCAGAGTTGGGGTCACTGTACTCTGCAATGAAGACGGCCTTCTTGTCGCCTATCTTCATGATGCGGATGGTGTTCTCAAACGTCGGCTTGGCCATTTCTAAACAAAGACGGAAGGGAGGGGAGGGCAATAATAAAACCCAGAAAAATATGAAAAAACACATCAAATAACGCAGATTGGGGACCTTTCACCCCTCCCCAAACACCCCCCCCCCACTTAATCTCAGGCTCCGGCTTTGTCTTTACTTCATTCATCCATTTTTTTTTTAAGTGCCAGGCATGGACATGGGATGCCTTTGATTTCAGTTATCAGAAGAAAATTCTCTAATAAAAAAAAATAATAAAAAAATAAATCCATGCATTTATTAGCAACAAATTCATTTTCAGCTTTTTGGAGACAAAGCAAGAGGCCGAGCTAAGGTTTTTTGGGGGGAGAAAAAGAGCCCCCCCCCCCACTCCCCTGTGTAAGTTCTCTTCGAGCATGGCCAAGTCACGGGCAAGCTTTGCAGAAAAGCATGGGAAGCCTTCTTGGCTATCCAATATCCAGCAGTTGCCTCAAAACAGTCCTGAGCACAGCACACGCATACACACATGCTGTCCGGAGAAGCGCTTAGCAACCAGCTTCATCTCAGAGCTACACTCAAGATTTTTTTATTTTATTTTTTTAAAGAGATTATCATCAAAATTTGGAGGGCATAATGATTTGATCCTAGCAGGACCTTTCTCAAAGGAAATTTTGTTGCAAATAAATGCAGGTGAATTTTTCTGCCTTTGAGAAAGGTCCCGCTTTAGGATCGAAACGTCGGGCCCCCCCAATTTTTGATATTCCTTTTTCGGTCTTTTTAGTCGGTGAGCAGTTTGCAACATTGTTTGCATATTTTTTTTAGAAGAGATCATTTGCGCATTGGCCACACTGCACAAATGAGAACATTCCGAGCCAGACGTGCAAACCATGAGACCCAATATGCACCAGATGAAACAGTTTAAAAACAACAACAAAATTGTTTGAGCACTCCAATGGTAAATAAACTCTCTAGCACCAGGCATGCAACTTGAATTTGAACAGAAAAAAATGACATTCAGAAATCTTCAAGCGATTCCGGCACAAGCCAAGGAAACTTGGATTTGAACAGAAAAAAATGACATTCAGAAATCTTCAAGCGATTCCGGCACAAGCCAAGGAAACTTGGATTTGAACAGAAAAAATTGATATTCAGAAATCTTCAAGTGATTCCGGCACAAGCCAAGGAAACTTTGATTTGAACAGAAAAAAATGACATTCAGAAATCTTCAAGTGATTCCGGCACAAGCCAAGGAAACTTTGATTTGAACAGAAAAAAATGACATTCAGAAATCTTCAAGTGATTCCGGCACAAGCCAAGGAAACTTTGATTTGAACAGAAAAAAATGACATTCAGAAATCTTCAAGTGATTCCGGCACAAGCCAAGGAAACCAACGGGGTATAATTTCATAGAGCCGCTTAAGCGTGAAAATCTGCTAAGCAGGAAAAGTCTTCCTTGTGTATAAAAGCAGGTTCACAAACTGCATTGCGATGTGATTTTGACTTGTATTCCACTCTTCTTTGCTTAGCGCGAATCATCAGTGAAGTTTGGGTGGGCAAGGGGATCCTGTAACCCATGACTTTTTGTGCTTTTAAAGCCGCGTCCGCACTGGACTTAAAATGGGTAAACTAACCGAGCAAATGGGCAAATTGACCATTTTAAGTCCAGTGCGGACAGCCAGAAAGTTTTCCTCCCAGGTAACTTACCCGACTCCAGTGGGTAGTTTAACCGACCAACTTCTGCCCGGTTAAATTGACCAGGTCAGTTTAACCGAGCCGAAAAGTCCAATCCGGACACGACGTCTCGGTAAACGACTCGGTAAAAAACCACATCCGGCGCCCCGCATTGCCAGAGGCCCTAAATACCACGTGACGTGCCATGGTCCCAATACAACAATGTTGTTTACTTTTCGAGCAGGGTCGACGTGTCGTAGTTTTATGGTATTTACATCCGGTGAAAGGTCACCACCATAGCGCCCTCTTGCGTTTATACGCGCCAGTCGGTTAGTTTTACTGCGTCGTCTCGGTTAGTTTACCCGAGTCGAAAGTCCAAGTGCGGACGCCGGGAAGATTTACCCATTGGAATGTTACCCACGGGCTCGGTAAAAAATAAGTCCAGTGCGGACGCGGCTTAAAGCACATTTTTGGCGCTTGTGTGTACGTTAGCGGCTCTATGAAAATAGCCTCTGGTCTGAAAAGCAAGTTGCATGCCAGCACTGAGACACCGGAATGATGGTAAAGCCAGTATAAAACTCCAGATGAACACAAAACCAAATCGATCGGCGCTTTCACAAAATGGCAAATTAAGCCAAGTTAAACAAAATTGTAGTTTCTCATCCGAACTTTTGTTTAAAAGGAGGACGCCTTTTCCAAAACGTTTTTTTTTTAGTTTTTCCTAAAGACGGGTAGTGTTATTTCCAGTCGTTTTTAAGTACGGTACGATATGTAGGCTTTGCATGTGCGAGGGTTCAATGGCTGGAAACGGCACAAATCAATTGAAATTTTGTCTAAAAATAAAATATTAAAAATGACTTGATGCGGCGGCAAAAAAACGATGCAGACAGGGATGAGAAACATTTTTTTTACTTGGCCTTGGCCTTTATCTAGAGTGCAGAAAAGATCGCTTTTTGAAAGTTAGCATATTTTTTTTCTTATACACTGTTTCTTTCCCCATCTTGAAATGGGTACTAGTGTAAATGTGTTTTTATGATATGATTACCTAGTGCATGTACCTCTTACAGTGTACATGTACCATCTTCAGGTTTTTTCACGCAATTGGAGTTTAAAATCTTGGAAAAGATAGTTGACCTCTTGGAAAGGTCGCCGTTAGTGGGCTGGATACGCGACGTGTTAAGCCCAGGTGGCTTGAGCGCTGGTACATAAAAACCGGAGATCTCCAGGGAGGTTGAAGTCTCGAGACTCCGTATACAGTCAGACTCCAATTGCAATTACAGTCAGACCAATGAGTTTGCCACTTTGTGAAAACGCCGCTCGAGATCACCAGAGACAAATAAAGTTTTGCCAAAGGTGATATCAGTCTATCCTTGCAAGCTCGAAAAGAAAAGAAAAAATGATGCCAATCAAATGAAATTCAAAAAAGGAAAGAACGGGTTAAGGGAAAATGATTAATATCCAATAGGAATCCATACAATCTAAGGGAAGGTTGAGGTCAAAACCAAAACAACAACCGAGAAATTAATGGGGACATGCGGGCTGGAGGAGGCATACACTGGATGGGAACTTGGGAAGACACAAGCACAAAACAGTACCATGGACACACTGCATGCACTCAGCAGCTACAGTCTAGAAACTAGCACAGCCAATTCTATTGCCTAATTCTAGATACATCTTGCTAAAGAGTGCACTGATCTATTCTATTCTATCCCTTTTTTGTGGTGAAACTATTGGCTCTAAGTTCAGTAGTACTTAGATCTTTAACCTATTAATAAATAAGTAATAAATCTATTGCTTATTCTGTAGTAAATCTTGCCTATACATTAGTTCTGTAGTTATTCTATTGCTTATTCTATAGTAAATCTATTGCCTATTATTCTATAGTAAATGAATTGCCTATACAGTAGTTCTGTAGTAAATCTATTGTCTATTTTTTCTGTAGTA
The DNA here is from genome assembly GCA_949987565.1 of Luidia sarsii. Taxonomy (NCBI): domain Eukaryota; kingdom Metazoa; phylum Echinodermata; class Asteroidea; order Paxillosida; family Luidiidae; genus Luidia; species Luidia sarsii. The sequence goes on from OX465121.1 coordinate 10,143,549, forward strand.
ATTCTATTGCCTATACTTCTGTAGTAAATCTATTGCCTATAGTTCTGCAGTAAATCTATTGCCTATTAATTCTGTAGTAAATCTATTACCTATTAGTTCTGTAGTAACTGTACTGCCTAATAGTTCTGCAGTAAATCTATTGCTTGTAGTTCTGCAGTTAATCTATTGCCTACAATGCTGTGACAGACAATGCCGTGTCGAGAACTTTTAATGCAAACGGGAAATGTAGGGGTCAACTCCTCTGAAAGTATATCCAAAAGGAAGGACAGATTTCCGACACAAACATCCCACTCCTCTCCAAAGTCGGAAACCCAAACCGGAAAAAAAAATGAAATTCAAAAGCTCTGTAGGTGTAGACGGTGTCATGCGGTGGAAGACATTGTGCTGTGACCACGTAAATAAAACCCAACAGTTGCAGCTTTTTTGGCGACAAAAAAAAATGTGTCTGCCAGTTCTTGCATGCGATCTTCACGGGGAGCGCTTTATTCATGACGCCTAAACACCTTTCTCAAGTGTGAACGGCACCTGTAAAACTTCATGCGACGCAAACATCTCATGTTTTGGGGAGTGGCGGGGTTCTTTTTTAAAGGGTTCTGAATTTGGCTGTGACTCAGTGGCACTGTGGCCAAATGACAGTTGAAATTGTCTGAAGGCCAGTTGAAGGCCATCCATGAGGTTTTGAATTTGGCAGTGGTATTTTTGGGCAAAATTAAAGTGGAAATTGTTTAAAGCCAGTTGCAAGTAAGCCTTCTTACATGTACTTAACCACTTCGCGCCGGGACCTCCGAATCCGGAGGTCAATTGGATTGCCTTTGCAACGGGGCCCTCCGAATCCGGGCACCACTATTGTCCACATTCTAAACAAAGACTCTTTTCAGCTTAGAACAAAGCATTATGAATCAGTACAAAGACCCTTTTTGACGCACGTTGCCACATGAATTGCAAGATTAGCAGCAGTAATTGTGCAATTGTGGGACTTTTACTGTGGAGGATCGAGGGATACCGCGCTGCAGCTGAAAGCACGCGGGGGACATTGTCTTTGCATGCCACACAGCCCAACGGCCGTCGGTCTGGCATTGGAATTCCCCCCACATTCTTTACCGTAATCTGTACGCTCGTTTGTGGCCGACCAACTCGAAGATTTGACTGCCTGGAGTGGAGGCTGGAGTCTGCGGTCAGGGATTGTCAGCAGCGTACACGAACCCACACACACACGTCCGTTACGGTCCATTGACGACGCACAAAGGGCCCTTTTTCGAACGGATAATCTCTTGACAAAGGCCACAACGACGTCCGAATTGTGCCAGGTTTTACTCTCTTGTACCCATGGTATACCCTTATTGATTTATTTCACAGAAATATATTGTTCCGATTGTTTTAGCAAGATTTTAAAATGATGCATTGTTCAAAAACCCCCGTATGGCGGTCATCGGCGCTGAAAAACCCCCCGGCGCGAAGTGGTTAATGCAATTTCGCCCAAAACAAGGCTATAACTCCACTCAAGGGTAAGGGCTAAGGAAAAAAGGAGATAGAGAGGGACTCAGGAAGGATGGAGACAGAAATTGATATTCCCAAATTTTCCCAAAACAAGGCTATAAAGCCACTCAAGGTTAAGGGCTATGGAAAGAAGGAGATAGAGAGGGACTCAGGAAGGCTGGAGATAGGATTTGACATTCCCAGATTTGCCCAAAACAAGGCTATAATGCCACTCAAGGTTAAGGGCTAAGGAAAGAAGGAGATAGAGAGGGACTCGGGAAGGCTGGAGATATGAATTGACTTTCCTCTCAATGGCAGGCACCCATTTGTGGGATTTCATAAAAATTCTTAGCTAAGGCTACTTCACCAGACGAACCCTTGAACAAAAGGACAAAAAGTTGTGGTCTTGTGGTCAACCAAACCTGTTGTTGGTCTCATGCTGAGCCTCAACTTTTAAACGTTTTTTTTTTTTTTTTTTTTGGGGGGGGTGAGGGAGGTTGGGGAGACCTAATATGTTTTCCATTATCTCACTGGGGAGCGGGACAAAGAGGGGCAGCGCTCGTAGCCCATTGGGTGGGCTGTCTGCGCCCTTGTTCAGCGGGCTCTGGGAGTGGGCACCCCCTTGTCTACCCATGGTCTACCCAACACTTGACAAGTGTTGACAACGACATCGAGTGAAAAACAAGTCCTGCTGTGACCGGCAAACCATTTCTTTTTTTTCTCTCTTTTTTTTTTTCCAATAAGGGTGAGGCCATGTGCAAATGCTAGCAGTGTCCTCGAGTAATTTCTCAGACGGAAATAATTCTGCTTAATTTGTTTCATTATGAAAAAAAAAATCCACATTGCCCTGGCAACAAGGGCTGATTTTATTTTGATTGAAAGAGTAACAGTTTTTTTTTTATTATTATACTCAAGCATCAGGGAGTCTTTTTGGAGAGTTATTGACAAGAAATCTTACTGGAGAAACTGTATGACTGGTCTTCACTGCAGGGGCTAAACGGGTTTTAAAACTCAGAAGTTAGAGGGCCTGACGTTTCGATCCTACCGTAGCAGGACCTTTCTCAACTGACGAGCTGCATTTGGGAGTAAAATATACGCCATCCAGAATAGGCAAGAAATCATTCCAGGTGGGTTCGAAGCGCATTCTAAGTATTTCGAAACAGATTTATTTTGAAAAAAAAATAATAAGAATTAATTCCGACTAGCTCAGCAGGATTCCTGCAGTCAGTCTGAATAAAGACGTGAGAAGGGCCTTTGTGCCGAAGAGCTGTGATTGACTGTGAATTCCTTTCCCAGGAGGAAAAATCAGGGCCCACTAGACCAGGGACACTGGCATTCATTTCGCTGGCTGTCCCATTCTGGACACCTTGTTGCCTTGTTTTCACACCAGGGGCCAATCCTCCGCGTCTCCCCTGGGTAGCCTTTGTTCCAGTCACAGGCAGGGGGAGGGGACCCTAGGGCCTGGTGTCCAGTTACCATTCATGCAGTTAACAAGTGCATGGAGAGCCAAGAAGGAGGAGGGGGAGTTTCTAAAATAGAGGCTTGAATAGAGACTAGCCCCACCCCCACATCTCTCTTGCAGAGAGGGAAAGAGAGGGATAGAGAGAGAGGGAGAGGACTGGGGAGGGAGAGGGAGAGGGAGAGGGAGAGGGAGAGGGACAGGGAGAGGGACAGGGCTGGGGGAGAGGGAGAGGGGGAGGGAGAGAGGGGGAGGGAGAGAGAGGGAGAGAGAGAGAGGGAGAGAGAGAGAGGGAGAGAGAGAGAGGGAGAGAGAGGGGGGAGAGAGAGAGGGAGAGAGAGAGAGGGAGAGGGAGAAAGAGGGAGAGGGAGAGAGAGGAGAGGGAGAGAGGGGGAAGGAGAGAGAGAGAAAGAGAGAGAAGGGGAGAGAGAGGAGGGGAGAAAAAGGGAGAGAGAGGGAGAAGGAGGAAGAGAGAAGGAGATATGGGAGAGGGGGAGAGAAAATGGGGAGAGAGAGAAAGAGCAGAGGGGTGGAGAGAGGGAAAAGTGACAAAGGGGGAGGGTTGGGGAAGGGAGTGACAATGAGGCACGGTGCAGGTATCTTGAGGCCAGAGCACAAAGCTTTTTTGCAAACTTGAGAAACAAAAATAGTCCCGTGTCGAAATCCGTTTCACATTCTTGTCCGTTCACACAAAAGTACACGTATTCCTTGCACGCAATTGATCCAACACACTTGCAATCTTCATTGTCACATTGTGTATCGCAGTAATTTTCATAATTCAAGTGTGCTTTGTAATTTTTCGTACAAGGGGCTTTCTTAAAGGCTGTCTACACGTACATCGATTTGCATTTTTTGTTTTTAATCAACTCCGGAAACAGTTTAAAGATATACAGTTTATGAAAATTTTTAAATTAAAGTGGGCCTGACGTTTCGATCCTAGCAGGACCTTTCTCAAAGGCAGAGTGAGAAAGGTCCTGCTAGGATCGAAACGTTAGGCCCACTAAATTTTGAGATTTGCATTTTGGTAATCTTAGTCAGTAAGTACACAACCACTGTAGTTTGCAAGATTTTTGTATATCACTCAGTTTATGAACTGACTTACTGACTGCTGACTGAATTTCTGCTTACTGAATACTAACATGAATGTTAATTTGTTACTGACATCATGTACATGTAACATGATTGTGTTGCTTACTCACAAATTGCTTTATAGGCCCCTACTAAATGCAGTGACAAACTGCTTTAGTGCTTACTAGCTAAGGCTGATTTGTACTGTAGTGACAATCTGCTTATCAGATGATTTCCTCAGTAAGCAGTTAACTCGGTAAGCAGTTTGTGACAACGCTGCATCCACTTTGAGTAAATCGAAAGCAAAAGTGAAAACCGTTCTTGGCATGTCCTTTCCAAAAGCCACAACCTTTCTAAACAACATCCAGGGCTGATTCATTTGTATGCAAATTGTTTTCTTTTTCTGCGGCCCAAATTCATGTTGTTCATATACATGTACATGTAAATGACATGTGCAATGTCTATCATCTATGAGAGCGCCGGTCACATTCTTGTGGTTTACGGCGGGGTCAGAGGTCAACCAACATGCCCCGCAAAGTGGAAACGCACCCAGCAATTTGGGTTCGAGGAAAGGGGCTTCTATGGAGTGTTGCCATGCCGACAGTCAGACTGGTAAAAAGGTTATCCGAAGAGCAGTCGACATAAAAAAAAATCGGGGGAAAAAAAACACTGATGTGTTTTTACTTCTGATCCCTAAAAGTAAAGATGGTACAAAAATGTTGCACTTAAATAACTAAAAATGCCAAATTTTCCCCAAAAAAATAATTTTGGAGAACATGAAGACTGGCATTTCAATCCTAGCAGAATCGGGCTGATATTTGAATGATTCAGAATAAAGTGATACTAAAATGCAACTGTAACTGGCTTGAAATGACCAAAATTGCCTCAGTGAAAATCACAGATGATCCAACCATCCTTTCGAAAAAGAATTTGAGAATTACATGTAACCCCCACAGTCCAGAAATCAAGCAAGGCTGTGCGGCATTCCTGAGGGGTCAGACAGGACTAAGACCAACCGACCAAGTTGAACTTTGATCCAAGGACAGACAGTTTAAAGGGTTACTTTGTGACCCCACCCCCCTTTTTAAAAACGCAGTGACGTTTTGATTTACGCAGTGGCTGTTGTTACGGCAGTCGTCCGTGTGGTTCCCTGACTTGATTGTATTTCGTCAGCATTGCAGGCTGGTTGAACCAGTCTATCAGCTGATAGTCTGGTTCCAAGAGCTAAACATCCTGACAAATACTGTGAAGTCAGGGAACCACACGGACGACTGCCGTAACAACAGCCACTGCGTTTTTAAAAATGCCAAACGGCTCAAGACCGGTGGCCTTTGAAGAAGAAAAAAACAACCCCAGTAATTCAGTAAGGGTGGTGGGCAAGGGGGTGGAATACTGGTTGGTTTGCTAAGTCAAATTACTTCTAAAAAAAATATTTAAAAAAAATAGGGACTATAAAAACAGCTGGAGAAAGCATTGGCTTTTCCCGGAGAATTTTGTATTTTTTTTTCCGAGTCCCTGCCAATCTGGAAATCAGATAAGAGCATAGACTGTGCCAAGACGTCATTCCATAAACACGCTGTATTTTTTCTTCCCTTTTCAAAAATCAACATCTAATTAGTCACGTTTTAGTGTATATAATCTGCATGTACCGGTACATGTACGTGTAACTACATGTTCATGTATGCTTTACCCTTTTGACCCTCTTTTTCGAAAAAAAAAAATCTTTAGAAAACCCACAAACCAGACTTTTTTGGGGTCAACATTTGGAAGGGCTTTTAAATTAGGGCAAGGATGTGCACAGTCCATATCTGGTCCACCGACGACCGGAGAATCCATTTTTTTTTTTTTTTAATAAACAGCTGATGACATACCCAGACGACGGAGTTGACGGAAACTGCTCCGGCCAAAAACTTAATGAAGCATTCCATTGACCTGATTCTGTTACAGCACTTGGAAAAACAAAAATCTCCCATCTTTGTCTGAAATTGTCATTTGGAAAAAAAGAAAAAAAAACCTACGTGAAATGGTGCAAGACAAAGCTAAAAATTTTAAAGACGGAATAGTTTGATTGCACAGTTTTTGATTTGATTCGTTGTCGGAAGAGACAGGAGACTTTCCTCCGAGTCTGAATCTGTATTATTTGGTGGGGAGAGCTGCACGCTATTAATGTGTCGTCTTTATTTCTGACTCGCTGGACATGACACAAAGTTGAGAGGGCCCGCCATTTTGAAGGTGCTGGAAGATATCAGCGAAGATGGAAACACCAGGCCACCAGGCCCTGTTAAAATTGTTGCCTTTTCCAGGGGGTTAGGAAAGTGTATCATGCACCGAAATGAAACTTTAAAACAAAAACAAAAAAGAGGGTAATTTAAAATACATGTGTGCGATGAATTATTCACCAACATGATGTCCTCATTGTCCTGAACATTCAGGAAGGGAATGACTAATCCTCACTTCATTAATATATCTTTTCTTTCATCTTCCATGTCCCTTCCACCTCCCTCCTGTCCCTTTGATCCTCCCCACCCTTTTGTTTGTTTCCCCTCCCTCAGGGTGTACATCATTTGCATCCCACTCCCTTCCCTTTTGTCCTTCCTCTGTCATGTGTGTCAGGGCTTTCCTTCCCCTGAACGTCTACATGTATATTATACACACTGTACGTCCTTGTCACTTTGCCTTTGAGAAAGGTCCTGCTAGGATTGAAAAGTCGGGTCCTCTAACTTTTGAGATAAGAATTATTCCCACCAACTTCAGTTCCCTCTGGTAGTGGGACTAGGGTGTATTTTTTTTTTTTTTGGGGGGGGTGGGGTATGGCTCTAGACAAGGCAGCACGAGTTCATTTTCATGTCTTTTGGTTCAACAAAATGTTCACGATGCGAAACAAATTGGCACCACGCTGTCTACACGTGCAGACATTCTACGACGAATGTTCAGCACTAAGCGGGCACAGGGCTAAATACGGTCCAAAAAAAAAAAAAAAAAAAAAAAACGCCGCAAAGCTGGAATTCAGAATTCCTCTGGTCGAAAATAGCTCGCGAGTGTCAGACAGGTCACGGCTAATGTACAAGGTTCAACTTCAAGGAAACTCTGTCAGCTTGTGAGGGAGAGTCAGTTGTGGCTGTAGCCGTGTGTGTGTTTTTTTTCAGCCCTGCTAAATTACCGAGGCTGAGCGGAAAGTTTCAGTGACCTCCTTTCGGCCTGGTAGATTTACATCAAGGTCGCGGTAACTTTAATAGCAGGGACATTTATAGTTTACCCTGCATTTCCAGTTTTTCCACAGGACTCGATGTTGTCACTCTTCCACCCAGCCTCGGTAGTTTGACAAAACCAAGTCCTGTGGAAACACGCTTAAATTCACAACTTCAGTCAGTTCAACTGTACAATGTAACAGACACCAGTCCACTCATTTATTTTTTTTTTCTGTGAAAGATTTTTCGACTTCAGGAAAAGTCCTGTTGGGATCGAAAATGTTGTAATAATATTTTCAACTGTCCACCCAGGCCATTTGGGAATGGTCTTCAACTGGTCCCCCGAGACAATTTCAACTGTCGTTTTGGCCACGGGACCACCGCTAAAAGCAAAGCAAACCCTGGTCTCTGCACTTTTTCGGGGGGGACTCAATCACTCAAACTACCTGAACATGTAACACCTGAATAAAAAAATTCTCAGTTTCCTCAGATAAGTAGGTTGGAGAGGCAGACCCACGATGCGATTTCATCCGCACTGCGGCAGTCCCGTAGATTTCTAAATTCTAGGTCAGGTCAACAAGATCGGCCTGTCCCTAGCAATTCTCAGCAAGAGTGCAAGGCACAATAGTTTCAGTTACAGTACACACCCGGGCACTATACCAATCCAGGGGAAAGAATGTACAGTACTCCACCCCTGAAGGCAAAATACAAATATATTGACACTTTCGATTTATTATTCTTTTTTTTTTTGCCCCGCAGAAAAAAAATGAAAAGAAAGTACTTTGTATTTAAAATAATACACCGCAGGGGGGCCGTTGATTGATTTTATTTTCCCAAAACCCCAAAACGGAAGGGGAAAGAGAAAACTGGAAAGAGAAAAATTGGTCTATCCTGAAGAAATCAATTTGTGTATGTCCCATGGTGAAACCTGCTTTAGTATCTGGCAGAAAACCACACAGTGTCAGGTGTACAGTACATGTACATGTACAGTAATGTACATGCATGCTACTTGGTATGTGTAGTACAGTGTGCTGTTTCACACAGTAGCAGTGCAGGGTACCAGTGCCTATAGTTTCACACTGCAGTGCAGGGCACCAGTGCCTATAGTTTCACACTGCAGTGCAGGGCACCAGTGCCTATAGTTTCACACTGCAGTGCAGGGCACCAGTGCCTATAGTTTCACACTGCATTGCAGGGAACCAGTGCATTTGTAACACACTGTATAACAGCACAGGGTACCAGTGCATATTGTTACACACAATATAGCAGCACAGGGTACCAGTGCATATTGTTACACACAATATAGCAGCACAGGGTACCAGTGCATATTATTACATACTGTATAGCAGCACAGGGTACCAGTGCATATTGTTACACACAATATAGCAGCACAGGGTACCAGTGCATATTATTACACACTGTATAGCAGCACAGGGTACCGGTGCATATTGTTACAGACTGTATAGCAGCACAGGGTACCAGTGCATATTGTTACACACTGTATAGCAGCACAGGGTACCGGTGCATATTGTTACAGACTGTATAGCAGCACAGGGTACCGGTGCATATTGTTACAGACTGTATAGCAGCACAGGGTACCAGTGCATATTATTACATACTGTATAGCAGCACTGGGTACCAGTGCATATTGTTACACACTGTATAGCAGCACAGGGTACCAGTGCATATTGTTACGCACTGTATAGCAGCACAGGGTACCGGTGCATATTGTTACAGACTGTATAGCAGCACAGGGTACCGGTGCATATTGTTACAGACTGTATAGCAGCACAGGGTACCAGTGCATATTATTACATACTGTATAGCAGCACTGGGTACCAGTGCATATTGTTACACACTGTATAGCAGCACAGGGTACCAGTGCATATTGTTACACACTGTATAGCAGCACAGGGTACCGGTGCATATTGTTACAGACTGTATAGCAGCACAGGGTACCGGTGCATATTGTTACAGACTGTATAGCAGCACAGGGTACCGGTGCATATTGTTACACACTGTATAGCAGCACAGGGTACTGGTGCATATTGTTACACACTGTATACACTGTAGCAGCACAGGGTACCAGTGCATATTGTTACACACTGTATAGCAGCACAGGGTACCGGTGCATATTGTTACAGACTGTATAGCAGCACAGGGTACCAGTGCATATTGTTACAGACTGTATAGCAGCACAGGGTACCAGTGCATATTGTTACACCAAGGAGGTATTAGGCGAGCTGGAGGAACAGCTCTCGAAAGTTCTTTATGCGAGCTTAGAAGCCGCCTCGTAAAACCAGTGGGTGGCCGCAGTGTGATACGCCCCAGCTGTTCTCTTGTTCGCGCAAAAAAAATCCAAAGTCGGGGATTCTGCGCATGCGCGTGTACACAAGCACGCTGTACACATGCAGTTTTTATAGCCCCACGCGCGCTGTACACTGTACACGTAGTAAGATCCGAATGTTCAGAAGCTTCGACGGAAACGCGTGGGCTGTTTTACACCATTGAGTTCGGCGTTCATTCTCTTCATTTCTCGAGCGAATCTTTCTCTGATCTTACTTAATTCACAATGGATCTTGACGAAGAGGTGACCTTCTGGGGAGATATTGAGGACCTTGAGCTTCTACCTGACGATTTGGAAATCGGAGTTGATGGTAAGATTTAAGGTCCAAGTTTATACTCGGACGGCAATAAATAGAGTCTTGCTCTATTCTCGGCTAGTACTACGATCATTTGTAATTGTAGTTGTACTGGAACCTTTGCTTAGTTTTACTTTTATTTATTGTGATAAGTTTTCCCAAGATCATGATTTTTTTGACGTGAGCCGACTACACTGTAAAATTTACATGGAGAAAATTAAAAAGACCCTTTTCCTTCCTCCATGATGGTATAAAACATGCACTTGGCCAATCCTAAAATACTTACTGAACGTGAAAACCTCAGCTCCCGCAAACCAGATTTTTTTCGGCAAGAAGCCGCGCTAGGTTTTGACAGGAAATGACCATTTTCCACAAATGATTGATCTATTGTGGCATTTGTGGGTTTAGAATTATTTTCCACCATATACGTTGTGTGTATTGAAATAAAATAATTGTTTTCAAATTCCTGCTACTACGAACTTTCTTGTGCATGAATCATGAATGTCTGCATTTTTTCCCTTCCAACTGAGTAATGATAGATTCTTATTCCTCCATGGATTAACTGATGTAGCCATATTTGTAATAATAATAGTTACTGTTGATTGATGATTTGTTTGGTATTATTACTTTTTATAGATGTTGTCCCAGCAGCAGATAACGATGCTACAACATCTGATGCTACAACATCTGATGCTACAACAAGTTCAAAATCACTACCTGGGTCATCAAAACAAAGCAAACCAAGAAGACATATGCAAGGTATGCTATCACATTTCTGTTAATGAATGTCCAAAGACCGTAAGATTTCAACATGAGGTTTCTATCATCACCAATAATTAGGGCTCGACCTTAGCACTAGCTCGGCGGTCATTGTCTAGTAAAAACAGCTGTGGGTCCACTTTGCTAACCCGGTGGACTAGTAAAAAGTAGACAGCGGTGTGGTGCCAAAAACAACCTATGCGGGCGGAGATGAGAAAGTAGAAACTAATAATTTGTTTTACTTGACCTAATAACCTTGTGTTAAATTCAATATTAATTTTACAGGGCTAGTAAAACTTGCTGCGGGCTAGCAAAAAACTCAATTTACTTAGCCCGGTGGGCTAGTAAAAAAAAAACTTAAGCGCGAGGCTTGAGTTCATCTACAAACTGTGGACATCAATGTGTTCTGATCTTCCCAATGTTGTATTGAGCCATTAAATGTGATGTTTTATAACCCAACTTATGATTTATTTTACTCTTGAATTCCTACAGTGCATAACGAGCCTGCTGTGAGCCTTGACGATCTTCTTCCCGAGGCAGTAAGCATGCTGCAGAGATCGATGTGCAGCAACAGCTCGATGGTCATGTCAACGCCAGTAGGAGAGGATATGTCTGCCATCAGTCAGAAACTACAGCTGTGTGATGATGACACCCTCCAGCACATCTCAACATACCTCCTACGTGAAATATGGAAGGTAGTGGATAGTGGCAAGAACTTGCCAGTTGGCACACCAGCCAACACAGAGATGTGGAAAAACTTCCATAGTTTAAGGTTAAGCGACAGTTTATGGGGTGAATGGAGCAAGTTTCTCACAGAACAAGTAGACATAGATATTAGTGAATTTATGAAGAATATTGTTTTGCAGGAGACATTGAAGGAGCTTCTTGAGATTGTTGTACAAAGGAGGAACATTGTCCCAACAGATAAGGAATTAAGGAAACAAGAACAGGAATACACAACTCATGACCAAGAAGTGTTACGATACATTGCAGGGTTCATCCCATACGCCCTCATGAAGAAATACAGAAAACTGTCGTCAGACGCAGCAAAACAGTATGTTGTATTCCTAGAAAAATTGAAGGTCAAAGAAGACCATACAGATGTAGACTCCTTTTTGGAATACACCAACGAGTGGACCAGACTCCAAAATCGTGGTGGCTTATTTATTGTCAACGACACCTGCTTCAGATTGTTTCAGGCAATGGAAGTAGAAACACGGAAACACCTGTCTGACAACTTCCTTGTGGAAGGTCGTTCCAAGTCCATCAAGGAGGTATTATACAAGAAACTCATTTCAAATGTGTATGTAAATAACATGTGGGATGCCCTTCATGGAGATGAATTGGCAAATAGTGAAGGACTGCTCCGAACATTTGTCAATTACTGGATTGAGATCAGACTCCGTGCTGTTTTGAAACTTTATCTTGAGAAGAAGAAACAATGCGATAGATCTAGCAGAGGAGAAAAAGGACTTCGAAAAGAACTTAGCAAGAAGTGAATGGTAAATGCAGGATTCAGTTTACATTGCTCATATCAGAAAGTTTCTTTACTGAGCCATTTCACTTATTCATGTCATTCATACAGTATTTATACATTTCATAAATATTAAATATTTATTCAAATCAGATGCTTGGTTTGTTCGAATCAGATATTGTCATAATTTGTATTGCGAATTATTACAATTTCCACTGTACAGGATTCTTTTTTTGTTTTTATGTGCAAATATCTTGTTGAATACATATGTAGACTTGACATGCCAAAGTGAAAAGAAATGCCGAGTTACAGTAAAACCCAATTTCAGATTTTAGAATGACATGCTGTTCATACTGAAACTTGTAAGACCTTATTTTGAAATGGTGATAAAAGATTGATACATACATGTCCATATGATTGCAACAAAATTGCATTATTTCAGTGACATTTGTGTATTACATGTCCCTAAGACATATTTGGTGGATTATAGCAAGTCAGTAGACATTTGACAAGAGGAAATGTTGAATTACTCTGACAGTTGAATGAAGATTAATGTACAGCTCAAACAATTTAATTACTAAAGATTGCTGTTTTTTAAATGAACAAAATAATGTGCCCTTACACTTGTGCCATGTGCAACTCCAGTGGTTGTAACCTTGATGTAAGCTAAATACTTACATACACATGTTGATGATTGAAGAATGCTATATGTGTACATGATTAAAGTATTTATTAAAGAGCTCATCCTCGAATAAACGTTTGTTAGTTTATTGCACTTCCTGACGTCATATCCTTCCTCGATCTTATTTCATCTTACATTAAATAATGAGCTTGATATCATCTACTCCCACTTCCAAAATTTCCAATTGTTATTAACAAAACATACCAATTGTGCGTGTGAATATATTGCTTGTATTTCGGAAAACATATCAAAGATACAGCCAATGATACAAGGGGAAGGAGAGAGGACAAAATGGAAAAGAACAACTGATAATTCCCATCGCAATTTTGGATGGAAATTGGACCGTTTTTACTTCTTTGAGGACTTAGGGAGAGGATGGACTTTTAGTGGGGATTTTTTCGACTGCCTTTGAACATTGGCTCTCAGAGATGTAGAAATGCAGGATCCAGCAACTTGAAGAACTCCCATGTTGTTTCCAAACTGTCTTGCGTCAGGGTTCTCATGCCTTCCACCCATACCGCGTTGCTTTCCAAAGTGCTCTTCCAATGGATCTTGTGAAATTTTCTCACTCAACAGATACTGCACACCAGGCTCTGCTAGCAGTTCTCGTGCCATAGCAGAGAATGACTTCACTGTTGTTGTTTTTAATGGTGGGGGGGGGGGGGTTAATGTGGGGTGGAGACAAAATACAAAATGCATGAATACACCATATTATGTGAGAATCATTTGTAAATACTTGCTCAATATCTTTGTGTGTAATGTACATGTATATAAACATTTTTGACAAGGAGCTCCCAATTTAACAGTCCATGTTGAATTCTTCTTGTGCCATATTTGCACCACATAATTATTTGACAGATCTAAATATACTGGTCTTATTCCCCTGGCTTGGTAAGAGTTCCATTAACAAGTAAAGACATTCCCAGTTAAATTTGTCACACATTGTCTGTCACCTGACATACCTGCATTTAAGCGTTTAGATGTCACTGTACCTTTTATGGGTACTGTATTATAAAAAGGGGATGCAGTCGATGTTCACTAGAGCTTGGAAAGTACCAGTAATGCAAATTATTTGTTAGAGAAGGTGACATACCCGTTATTCTAAGTCCATCCAGTGTGGGTTTGCTGAGGCAGAGTTTCCCTCTCTCAGTCTTCGTCAGTCCTGGTACCAACTGCCCCTCGCTTTCCCATTCATCGAGGAAGGAAAGGAAGTCCTGTTCCAGAAACTGAAATTTCAAATGTATCACAGGTCAGTACTAAAATAAGTCAGCACTATTTGGCTTCAAAGCAAATAAAATCTGAACATGGCACATACATTTCAATTTTTCTAATTCACTTATGCAGGCATGGAGGATTTGCTTTGTTAGAAGGGGCTACAGCATTGTCTCATCTTTTACTAACAATATGTAATCCTTTGTGGTTGTGTGCCTGGTCCAATGGGTTTATCAAAGAGAAGATCAATTTGTATTGTGATAACTTGTAACATTTCATCAGGCAGGCAACATTCCCTTGGATTACATTCAGAGAGATAAAAAACTCACCGTAAATCTCCAATCATCCACAGATCTGTATGGCTCCAGTGCCGGTTTGCGTGCCTTCTTCCCTGCTGTCAGGTTTGACACATTCAGACAATCGAAGAATAAGTCCATCATACGGATGAAGTAGCGCGTGCTCTCTGTTTCTGCAAGTCCTTGAGACTCGAGGGCGTTGGCCATAGTAGAACTCATAACCTGCAATAATAAAAATACAGATCATAAATTAATAGAATTTGAGTATACAATTTTTTTTCTTTTGACCGTAGTAAGAATGGTGGGCAAAATGAAATATTCTGATGGTCTTGTAAAAAAACAACGATCCAACACAGGTTCTACACTGAAATTCTGAAAGTATACCTGCGCTGCAAGTGAAACTCGCATCTTGGATGAGGGGGTCAAGTGCAAATGATCCGACGTTATCTTATAAAGTTTCCGCAGTCCAGAATCTGACGATATGTCCCAATCATAGGCCTTGCAGATATGATGCCATGAAATGGGCTTGCCCTGGAACTGTTTGCAAAAAAAGGGAAAAGAAAGAACAAAATTTAGCACATATACACGGGTAAAAAGATAAAGAAAAATAAAGGTAAATTATTTTGAATTTTTGAAATAAATATTTGAGATGTTTAAAACAAGGGTGCACACTGTACAGCAACCAAAGTTTGGATTCTATATTCAAAGTTTGCACTTATTTACCATGAGGTTTCTTGTCTTCTGGTGAGAGCCGCTGTTGGCAAAGTTGTTCCGGGCAGTCTTCAACAGATGAGGGGTGTCTGAAATGAAATATAATTTGCGCTGTCTGGCAAAAGGGTTCCATGTCCAGTGTGAATCACCACACATTCGGGAGCAAATCTCAAAAAATTGGCGGTTGCTGCTTGCTCCATCAGATACGATGCATCGTACTCTCAAGTTCCAGCACTCAAGCAGCTTCACACCATCCCAAACAACGGCATATAGCTGGTCCCTTGTCATGTTTTCACAAGGGAAATAAGCAAATGGGGCTTTAATGTTGGAAAAGAGACCTCTCATCATTAAGACAAATACATGTGATGCTAGCTTTGTCTTTTCTCCATTGATTTGCTCCTCAAAACTTTTCAGTTCGTTGTTCATGTCCCCAACGTCGCAGAATCCTATTAGCCTGCCATTGGCACTGAAGACGAGTCCAGACTTGATCTTCATCTCATCCATGATGACAGAAACGTTCCTTTTAAAATCAGGTTGTTTATCAAGGTGTTGTTCAAGGATGATGTGGCGGAGAAAATTGCTATTAAAACCAGGTGAGTAATCTGTAAAATGTGTATAATGATGAAGTGTGTTTGAGTGGGGTAAATGTAAAAAACCAGACTTCCTTAGTAAATTGTATGCACTTGACGATTTAGAATGTAGTGCAATACACATTCGCAGAAGGGCAGGATGCCAGCGCATTCCACAGGATTTTGTGGAAGCAGCCTTAAGTTGCTGTTCCCACAGGATTCTTTGGGGCGAGTCTGATGGGAGGGAATCAAAAATGTTAAGAGCTGTAGACTCTGATAACATCTCAGAGAACATCTGTGATTGGTCGCTTGGGAGCTCCTCGCCTTCATTCTGCAAGCTGGCCATGACTCTGCTTTCGAGTTTGTAGACTCTCTGCTTCATTGCTCTGAAAGAGGTTTGACTTTGCCGCAACCTCTCTTCTAGCTGTTCCCGTGAGAGGTGCTCATACGGGGTGAACTTGGATGAAGGCTTTGTTCCTGCAGAGATCTTTGTTGATGTTGCAGCCAAAGAAGATCGATATACCGTGCATTGGGCACATCTGTTCATTTTGCTTGTGATAAGCAAGGGGCAGCTTGTGTGTCTTATCGTTGAGGTGTCTGGATACATGTGTTTATACACGGGGCGGGTAGACAAGTGTTGGTCTGACAAATGGCCATATTCTGGATTCCCCGGACAAACTCTCATTGAGGAGAGGGTCTTCAAAATACACTCCACATCACAGTTGTCCAGATGTTCCCCAAATCTGGCAAACTCTTCAGCGTCTGCAACTGTCCTTCCATACACTCGAATGGACCAAGTGTTGTTGGATGCTACAGTTAACACTTTCTCAGTGTTGCCATCCTCATCCAATTCAATCACAAAAAGTTGTCCACTTCTAATAGAGAAAGTCATTTGTGGAAACTTTGGTGCAGCATCCATGAGAACCTTTGTAATGGAGGGCTTAGCATCTTCAGGTACATGTACATCACTGCAGATGACACAATCCTCACCATGAGGCAAGAACTGGTGTAGGGTAATGTTCAGGGGAACTTTCTTCCTTCTGCTGGTAGATTTTTGCCACCTGGTTAATTTTCGGTAGCAGCTACCACAAAGATGCCTCGGGTGCACTGAATCATCATCAACTTCGACTTGAAGACCAAAGGCAGCATTTATAGTTGCACTGATCTTGAACTTCAAGTAGGAGTGTTGTGTGTCAGATTCTTGTTGACCTTTTCCACCACACAGCCGGCAGAATCTTTGAAGAAGGTCAACATGGATGTCTGTATAAGAAAAAAGTAAAACAAAACAGAACAAAAAGTTTAGACTTAAATGTATAATTATATCACATAGTGTCTTCAAAATACACTCCACATCACAGTTGTCCCGATGTTCCCCAAATCTGGCAAACTGTTCAGCGTCTGCAACTGTCCTTCCAAACACTCGAATGGACCAAGTGGGGCCTCACATTTTAATCTTAACAGGACCTCCAACTTTTCTCAAAGGCAGTTTCTGCCTTGAGAAAGGTCCTTTGACATTTGCTTTTGGTAATTTTACTCAGAAAGCAGTTTGCAACATGTTTTCATATTACTGCATTGAGTTTTGTATGAAATACATGTATGGCAAACCTTACAAACTAGATATACAATCATTTAATGATCAATAACATTACTGAATGAATGATCAATAACATTACTGAATGACCACTTTTTTACCGAGTCTGTCCCAAGGTTAATTGAAATAATAAAAACAATTGTGAATGAATTAGCAGCATGTTCGTACAAAACATCCTACAATCATGTTATGTACATTATAAACCAAAACTGGTAAATTTCAGATTTATTCATGCAATCCAAATGATCAGAATATGAATTAGGACATTGAAGACAAAAATCAATCTGACTTGTTTTGCATATGTGATGTAGTTGTTATAAATATTATTAAATTTTAACATCACTAACGCAGGTAGTATTCTTTCATTGATCAACTGATTTTGATCTGAAAACATATCAATACTAGTCTTTAGTCTATACCTCATATTAGTGAATTAAGATTTATAATTATATAGGCCTAAACATGATATATTATTTATATAAACGATCTTCAAGTTTCAACTCAAGACAATAAAGAGCTAAAAATTTATAATATTGTTTTATTTTTATATCAGGGCAGGCACACTTCAATCAAAGAAAACCATGAATGGTATGACTATGACTATGAGTCATTGACCACAGTATTTTCATACAGCACACCAGAAATTAATATCGATGTCGCGCACTCCATCCAACCAAAGAGCCAAAGAGCTTCCGATCCTAATCGAATCCTCAACACCGTGCCGTACGCAATACAATGTAGCGCTCCCTTTCCATGCAATTATCAATGTATGGGCACTCCCGGGCACTCTTTAAACCGGGCGCATTTTCAAGGAAAACTCACGCTCTTTCCAATGATATATTTCGTTAACGCAGGGTCGAATCGGAACATGAAGTAATTAACCTGTGAAAATAATTAATAATCAAAATCATACATACAAAAAGACATCATAACTCACCCATTTTTCGACGGATTTTCACGAAAGAAGTAGCGATGGATTCAGTAAATTTAGGCAAACACGATGGCACAGAGCACGCACGGAATATGGCTTCCTCCTGACACTGCGCATGGGCATTATGAATTGCCTCCGTGTGTCTGTTCAAATTTCGTTTCTCCACTTAGCTAACTGAGCGGCTTCGAACATCACATTGTAAAGGGAGGGACGGCTGTCGCCACAGGCAAGATCTTCGCGATAAGCGGCGAGCGGTACTTGGAAGTTCTGGTGGTCCGACTGCTAGTTACGTAACGCGGGCGATAAGAAAATTGAAGCTGTTCCTCCAGCTCGCCTAATACCTCCTTGGTTACACACTGCAGTGCAGGTACGGTACTGTGACCGTGACCTCACAACACAATAGGAACTGCCAAGTTGTCATCACACTCCTGTCTATAAACTGAACCCCGCCCCCCCCCCCCCCACACAAAAAAAAAAATTCCCATCACCTTCAAGGTGGGTCTACCCTATTGTACGACTGGCCGCGCCAGAGTGTCCAAAGAAAGACCATTCAGCCTGAAAATTACAAAATAACCGTGGGAAACTTAGAGAAACAAAATATTCGGACACCCCTGGGCTGGCGCCCCTGAACTCTATAGAAAAAGTTGAAGGGAAATTGTGAACGCGCCAATGGTTTGCAGGAAATCATACACATGTACATTGCACAGTATCAATAAGTTGATGAAAGTCCCTTTTTTATGGTGAGTTGGTTCAAAGTTGAGTTATATTGTGTATCTTTGCAATTATACTTTTATTCTGACCAATGGCCGTGAATCTACTGTAAATGTACATTGTACATGTACACTGTACAGCACTTCGCATGCTTGCGCTATAAAAATCATTAACAATTTCAATTCGAGTGACCTCTACTAAAAGTAATGGCAGTATTTACACATGTACATGTATGTACACGTATATATACAGTACATGTACAAATACAATGTACACGATGTAAGTACTGGGTGCTATCCTAATGAGAGAAGTTGACCCCTACACTATTCATGTGAGTTATCTTAATCTACATGTACTAGAGTGGACTTCACAAAGCCTTACGATGCATCGTAACTCAACTTACAAAGGAACATGTACGATGGATAACCCATTGTAAGTTGTGATTGGCCGTATGATGTCTGTGCATCGCTCATTGTCTTGTGATTGATCGTACATGTAGGTTATGAGGAGCTACATGTACATGTAGATGAAATCAACTGCTGGTCAGAAATCTTAATTTTAATCCAAATCCAATACCTTAAGTCCTATGCTAGTCTAAAATCTTAAATCTTTCTGAAGTCTCCTACATCCATGGGATTACATGTACATGTAACTGTATATGATTATTTCTGGTTGAACCTACCCGTCTTTATCCTCAGAAACTCTGAACAAAGTTGATCATATCTATGAGATTATCTAAATCCCAATCACAGTATCATCTCTAGGGCTAAGAGAATAAATCCTATCAATCTTTATCCGGTCAGTCTAAAGGTTAAGTCCCTCTACCTATTAAGTCTTCTATTGAGATTACCTTAATCCCTATAAGTTCAGACTGACCAGTTTTTAACCTAAATTCATCTAAGATTTCATTTCACTCCTATTGAAAGTCTACATACTGTACCAGATGACCTTAATCCCAAACTTGAGATTATCTCCGGATTGATCCTCTAATCTTTACCATCCGCTTAGCCTCTCCAAGATCCCACCTCTCGATGCAGTCCGTCCACTCTAACGGTCCCCACTCCCCCTCAATCTTGGGTTAGTAGTACGGGGGGGTTTTCTCGTCTAATCTCTTTCCTCCACTACAGCCCTAGACTCGTTGCCAGTCCTACCTCTGACTTCTGGTTTGTCTGAGCCCGATCCCATCTCACCCGGTCCGTTGCTGTCTTCGTCGTCGGGCGTGGTGCCCCCGTCCAACCCGGTGGGCGCATCCCCGCTACCCTCTGCCTCCATGTAGATATCCTCGTCCCCAGCCTGTGCAACAGGAAGAGAAAAAGTCGAGGCAAAACTTAATTAGATTTGAAGGAGTGATACATACAAAAATGTTGCAAACTGCTTACTGACTTAAATTATCAAAATGCAAATCTCAAAATTTAGTGGGCCTGACGTTGCGATCCTAGCAGGACCTTTCTCAACGGCAGAGAAAGGTCCTGCTAGGATCGAAATGTCAGGCCCACTAAATGTTTAGATTTAAAGGAGTGCATGGTGGAACGAGTGCACAAGGAGTGCATGGCGGACAAAATTGTCGGTGGCACCAAACCGCACCATGCATTTAAAGTCATTCATGGTACTGGGTTTGCAGTGACACCAAGGTTTCTTAAAGGCCCTGTACAACGTCGGTAAAGGTCAAAAGATCAGTTTGTGTGTTAAACCATTAAACAATCCAAAAAAGAAATCCTGCAAAGGTTTTAGCTCAACCCGAAAAAGTAAAAAAAGGCAAAAAAACGTCAGTTTCGCACCGACCTGTAGTGTAAGAAATAGTTATTACTCGCGAGTCTGTAAGTACAGACCACTGTACTACAAAGCAGGGGTCACAAGTTCGAATCCCACCTTGGTTCATTTTCACATGCCCAGACATGTTTACAGTGTACGCATGTACACGGACCTCTTTAAAAAGTCTGGGTTTTTTTCCCCTGACTTTCCTGCGGTTGGAATTCTTAAGCCTAACCCTTGGGCCCCTAACAAGTCATGAACTCTGGGGGTTGGGAATGATTTCTGCAAAGGAGCTTCGTGGGCGGTACAGACTGCAGAGTCTGCTGCCTTTGGTGGTTGAGTTCTGCTGTCACCAGATGCTATCACACAAAAGATATGGAGATGATAAAGACTGGTGCCCCGTCCTTTTTTTTTCCTTCTAAACAACCCCCACACCCTACTGTTATCTGGAAGGTATTCAAGATATTAACATCAGGATAGGTGAAAGAATGATAAAAAGACTTGCGCAAGTCCCCCCCCCCCCAAGGCATGTGTGAAACGCACATGGATTTACACACAGTATACGTACATGTACTTGATTAAAATCATTCAAAAACAAATTTTGCCCCTTGGCCCTTTGCAAGGACAGGGTGGCAAGTCTAATGAGTAATGATAGACTTGCACCAGTCCCACCACATAATTTAACACACCCCCACATTATTATAGAGGATATTTCAGATCAAATTACAGTGTAATGGGGAGTGGGTGATGAATGAATGAACTTGCACAAGGTTTTTTTTTTCACACAACTGGTCAACAACACACATGGATGGACTTGATTTAAAATCACTCACAAAAACAATATGTAATCCTTGGCAGGACAGGATGACCAGTCTAATTAGACTTGCACAAGTCCCGCAGCAATATCTAAAATTCTATTTTTTAAAGAGATGCCTTGCATGGCAAACATCCTGGACATTTGAAAAACAAGGCTACATGAACATGTAGCTGTAAAATCCTGGCTCTCCTAACATTTTTCAAAACCTCGGCTGCCAAGATTTTCTATAAAATCCCAATTTCATTTCACTGGATTTCTCTTCCCATACCCCTTCCTCCCCCTTCCCCCTCCCCCTCCCCCCTCTCTCTCGTCTGAGATTTGGTTGAATTCACGGATTCAATTACTTTGAGTCGAGGGAGGGACGTGTATCGGCGTAAAAAACCTGGGTGGAAAAAAATGAAAATAAAAAATTCAACCACGCCCCGGGAAACAGGGAGGAATTCTGGACCAAATTCATCCTCTCAGCTTTCGGGGGGAAAAATAACTCACAACCGGCCCACGGCGGATCGTACCGAGCACTGCAGACGATAGAGTACGCGCGAAAAAAATGATAACGAAAAGCACGGCTTCTCCTATGAACCAAAATTATTCAATTTTTTGTACCTAGACACAGGAACAAAAACCACACGGTTCAGAGAAAATGGTCTATCGTTGGTTTCAATTTCGTCAAGAGCTGGGGGTGCAAAAATGTTTCGATTCGAGCCGAACCTTTCTCGACAGACTGGATTACAAATTGCAATATCTGTTTTTTTATTTATACATGTACTTACATGAGTACCAAAAAAATAAAGAAACAAAAAAAGAAGTTGAAAAAAAATTGCGACTGGTTTTTTTTAAATATCTGTGTTGGACGTACAAAAAGGAGCCTGTCTTGACTATTTGTCAACCAAATACCAGCTGAGAAACTTTCATAACAGAAATATTCCACACACAGGTGGATACAATTTGGAGTTTGCCCTGAATAGAGGCATTGTGTGCTGGCAGATAGGAACCGGCACGTGTTGGCTTATGCTTTTTTTTTTTGCTTTTTATGACCCAGGCATATTTGACTACAGCCAGGTGCACCCACATGCATGGAACGTCGTACTGTACATGACTGTACGTATCATTTGTGTCTGTACAGTTTTGGCATACAAGCAGACTAGAGGACAGCTACCCCAATGCTCTTTGACGGTGCAGGGACCTCCAGAGACACGGACTGTAAACGAGGACAATTTGACCGAGTACTGACGTAGCTGTGCAAAGATCATTACGCTGATAAACTGCACGCTGAGTGCTTTCTAAGCACAGACAGGTGTAGTGCTATCTATTTTTCCCCCTCGTTTCATTTGTCCAGGACGGTTGGTTTACAGTTTCACCATTTATCGTTGGAGTAAACGAGGAAAGGAAGTACCTACTAAAAAACATTTGTCTCTCGTAGTCACCCTGGGCTGGATTACTTTCAGTTACAATTTTTTTTCTTTTCGAGTGAACAATGGGTCCCAAGTTGATTTCAGTCCGTAAATATCATTGTTCTCTTGTACTTGCTTTGTCAGTTTGTTCATAGCCTCTCTGCGTATACAGGAATAACCAAGTCCAAACTTGCTTTATATGCTAATTGCTGAAATGTTGTTGGAAAAGCGTATATTATACCCCATGAATCCTGACTTGGGGCAATAGGGCGGACAGGATCCCGCATAATGCACCCAGTGCTGCATCTTGTTGAGTGCAGCAGGGTTAGGGTCTGCAGAATCCTCACAGAATGCACCCACTGCTGCATCTTGTGGAGTGCAGCAGGGTTAGGGTCCACAGAATGCCCACATAATGCACCTACTGTGGCATCTTGTGGAGTGCAGCAGGGTTAGGGTCCACAGAATGCCCACATAATGCACCTACTGTGGCATCTTGTGGAGTGCAGCAGGGTTAGGGCCAACATAACCTTGCAGACAGCATCCAACAGTTGCATCTTGTCATGAGCAGGAGGATTTGAAGGCCAAACAAGAGATGCAACGACCACACGATGAAATGTAGAATCACAATTCAGGATGGACTACTAGAGTTTAGAAAACTCCTGGGAAAAAAAACACCTCCGGCTGTAATTTCATCTCTCCAATTTCTTTGCATTAGATGAGACTCTACCCTCAATCCTAGCCCTGGCAAGACAAGATCCAGGCCTCTCCGAATGGAAAAATACTTCAGGGGATGCTAAGCCACGAAGACTACACACTCTCTCTCTCTGTCCCCCTCTCTCTTCCTCTCTTTCCCTCTCTGCTTCTGCCCCTCTGTCTCTTTCCACCTTTCTCTGTCTACCTCCACCTCTCTCTGTCCCTCTCTCTCTGCCTCCCTTTGTATCCCTCTGCCTCTATGCCTCTTTCCAAACCTATCTCTGTCTCTCTCGGTGTCTTTCTACCTCTTTCTGTCCCTCTCTGCCTCACTATGTCTCTCTGCCTCTGTCTCTCTGCCTCTGTCTCTCTGTCTCTGTCTCTCTGTCTCTGTCTCTCAAGACTCAAGAGTCTTTCTACCTCTCTCTGCCTCTCTCTCCAGCTCTCTGTCTGTCTGTCTCTCTTTCTCGACCCGTCTCCCTGTCTCTGTCTCTCCCTATCAAATTCCTCACAGCAGTTTACTCGCCTCCCTGGGAAATGCAAGATGGTATATTTAGCTGGATACTAGGCGACGGCAGCTATCCTCAAGTTGTTGACAAAAGTCTCTGTCACATTTTGTCAGACGAGGATGTTTTTTCCCCTCCTCCTCCTCTCCCCCCCCCCTCGATAAAATTACAACCTTTATTGAGTTGGAAACAAGAAACCCTCCGGAGCACGTTCTGATAGTGTTCCTACTTTAGTTTCTAGTGCTTACTTTCCGTCTTTATACTAAAGAAGAAATCTAAAACAGATTTTAATTTTCCTAAAGATTTTTTTTCTTTCGCAAGAGAATAACAAAATCACTCTCAAGGTGTTCTCACCATTGAAAGGAAAAAAAGAAAAAAAAAGAACACACAAATCAGTTTCTGATGAGTCCTTTGCAGTGGCAAGCAAAAAATGCAAGATTCGACTCTGTGTGATGTTTAGGAATCCCGATCAAAACCAGGACTTTATAATGAAGGTCTTTCCAGGGACTTTCTCTTTCAACTCCGCGACCGAATCGCTTTCAAAATCGGAAAATGGGTGGCACGAGTCAGAAGGTGGGAAATTGCATTCCTAAGATCGTCAAATATGTCCATAAAAAATCAGGTTTTGGAGTGTTCATTTTTTAAAGGAATTGGGAATTATAGATGAGATTTTAAGGTTTTCGTGGTGAGAATAGCAGGAGTGATAGGTTTGCAGTGACACCATGTAAATTCTCTCTAGTGAGTAGGTCTGGTTCTGGAACCCCGTACCCCAGAGTTCCACCAGTTCTTTTCAGAACCACCCATACTCACAAGAGAGAATTTACATGGTGTCACCGCAAACCTAGCACTCCTGGGAAAAATTACGTTGCATATACTTTTACACATACACTACGTGTACATGTACATCATATCAAAGAGATAATGATTTGGACTGCGAGCGAAAAATGTGGTTTTTCAATTTGTTTACGGATCACCGGGAATGACCTTAATACCTCCCGGGATAACCACTTTCCAAGCTGTCACAGTCGTCATCAAATTCTGTAAGACGTATTTTCCTCTTTATTCCCCCGTTGCATCCAATGTGCATCTCATTTGAGTATAGTCTCCGGTTTTTTTTACTTGGAGATCTGCCTAAGTGCCTCGATTTTTTTTTTTTTTTTTTTTTTTACTTTGACGCAGTCCCATGTCATCTTATTTTCCGAAACGACCTCACGACCCCAGCTACCCCCCCCCCAGAAAAAAAATCTTCCTACTTGTACCATCCCCCTCCATACTCCACGGACTATATTTAGTGTCTGACGGATTACTTAAAGGGCAAAGGATATTGGGGAATCTCTCAACTACCCCTCCCTCTCTCGAGATCTTCCCCCTCTCCACCTCCTCTGGTGTTGACGCCCGACGTCGCGGCGATAATGTCTTCGTCGGGCACAGGGCGTCGCGGCCCGCCCACTTTTTTTTTAAGAGTCTTCGGCTTGACGAGATAGTGGACAGCTCCCACTCACGTCGCGCATTATCCCAGGACCCCGAGTCAATGGGACGCGCACACCCACGTCAACGATGGCAGACGATATCTGAGGCACCGCGTAAGGGGCTGGATATCTTAGGTGGTGGACAGCCGGCACGATCAAATCAGAGGCTCTGGTTCGAATCCCACATCAATCCAATTTTCGTTGGCTCTTAAATTGATGAAAATAAGTCAGTCATTCATAATTCTCTGCCTTTGAGAAAGGTTCTGCTAGGATCGAAATGTCAGGCCCACTAAATTTTTAGATTTGCATTTTGGTAATTTTAGTCAGTAAGCAGTTTGCTACATTTATAAAAAAAAATCAGTATTTCCTTTTTTTCTGGTGTTTACAAAAAAAGGGGGGGAAAAGTCTTCCTTCAGTCTTCCTCCAGAAAAAATAACTTAAAATTTTATTAATATTTTTTCAGGGAAGAATCAATAACCACATTACATGTCAGGGACATGCTAAGATTTTTCCCCGATGACAAAAAATGTCAAAGGCGCTTTAATTTTTTTCTAGACGACGAGAGGTCTACGATGATTAAATGTTGTCTTTCAAAAGAGCTATGTAATTGCATGTGGGCACAGTTTCACGTATGTATGTTCCTCTCCCCTAAAAAAAAAACCACTTCTGGGCAATCGGAATCGACCTTGGGCCTGAGGGAAGAGAGGTACACTACCGTACAGTAAGGTAAATTTTGTGAACGATGCAAGATGGTGTACATGTATGTATACATGTACAGTACTTGCTTGCAGACAATGCAGACGTGTGACTGTCCATTAGCGAATTGAAAAAAAAAAAAAAAGGAAGAAGAGAGAGACAGAGGTTCGGGCATGTCAGGGAAAAGGGCTTCTGGGGTGAGAGCAAAGAATTAAAATAATCAAAGAGGGGAAGGATGGAGACCTTTTGTCGTTCCTCGGAATATTTATGAACTTGTGACACAAGAGGCTTAGCGACCTACCACACAGACACACACACATAATACAATTTAGGAAAATTGTTATTCAATA
Organism: Luidia sarsii; assembly: GCA_949987565.1. Lineage (NCBI taxonomy): Eukaryota > Metazoa > Echinodermata > Asteroidea > Paxillosida > Luidiidae > Luidia > Luidia sarsii. Next base: position 10,169,989 of record OX465121.1, read on the forward strand.
ACGAGGTGACACTCGCGGAGGCCAAGTGATTAGGAAAATGAACTTTATCGATGTGATGCTGAATAGGGCTTCGTCGCTGGCGAGTGATCAAGCACTTCTTGGAGATGGGGGGAGGGGAAGGGAGGGAGAGGAGGAGGGAGAGGAGGAGGGAGAGGAGTAGGGAGAGGAGGAGGGAGAGGAGGAGGGAGAGAAGGAGGGAGGGAAGGAGGGAGGGGAGAGTGAGGGATGGAGGGATGAGAACGTCTAGGTTTTACGAGCCACTGCATCTACCACTTAGAGAACTGGACGGGACAGACGGCAGTTGGGATTTCGTCCGTGAGATTCAGACGGAGATGACGAGCCGGGGAAGGAGGTGGACTTGGCTAATATATATTTTGTTTAAACCCAGCTCCTTAATTTGATTTAAGAGTGGGGGGGGGGAGTGGAGGATGAAGTGATGATGGCACTGGTTATGCTCAGGCTGGTTACTTTGTGGCGGACAGACTTTCTGCAGGCGAGGCAAGCTTTAATACACGCTAAGACATTCGTAATGGGATTTGTGTCCGGATTTGTAACTCAGCCCCGCTTCCAAACAACATTCAGATTAATAAGCCTTTCCTAGACTCCACTGAAGTAAGCGTCGCTCTGCGCCAGTTAGACAATCGGTAATTATTCACAGGCATCTGATTAAAGCCATAGAATAATTGCCGAGGAAATAATCCTGCAAGTTATGTACATGTATAGAATGTGTCAAACTGGCAAAATACTTCAAGAAAAAAAACCCAGAAATCTAAAGTGCAATGTACATGTACACTGTACAGTACTTCAAGAGAAGGAAAAGCTTCAGGAATCACACACAGTGACAGCATTTAAAAAGGTAAGGGCTTTAAAGGGCTATTATAAGGGAGTGAACTTCTTATACATGTAAACTTGTTTTGCCAAACTATAACAGTTTTCAAAATAACTTCTGGCAGTCAATTGGGCATATTATGTCTAAAAATGTAGATCGCAAATGATTTCACACAGCATGCTTTCTAGTCTAAATGCCTAAGTTAAGAAACTGATTTTGTTTTTTGTTTTTCTGGCAGAAGGGGGTTTTCAAACAATCTGTACTTGTCAATCTGGTATATTATGGCTGGAGTCACACCTAGAGGAAGTTGCTAAGGTAAACCAGAGGTCTCGGGTTTAAGTCCCAGTCCAGTCCTATTTTTAGCAAACTGTTTAAAAATCGGTTTGTTTTTCTTTCGTCTATTAGATTGACCGGGAATTCAGTTAACCAATGCACAACACTCACAGTCACAGAGAATCAAATTTCTCCTCTATTTTCACAAACTGTTTAAAAACTTTCATTCTTTCATTCGGTTAACCAAAGCAATACGCTCTCAATCACAGACAGTCAAAATTCTCTGCCATTTGTGCAAATCTTTGAAAAAAACTACCCGTGTACATTATCAGTTTGTTTTCTTTCGTCTGTTAAGTTGAAGGGGGAATTCCGTTAAACAAAGCACAATGCTTGCAGTCACAGACTGACTGTTTTGCATAATATCTGACGCCAGGTGTCTCAATTGAAATAGGATTATGTGACTCTGCAAGTCTGTGTGGACTTCACCACAATAGCCAGATGATCTTATCGTCAATATGAGCCCACTGTGGTTGTCTGCCAAGGCACGTGAGCAGGAAGTGATGTCATTAAGGATTCCCCTGTCTTTCACCGAGTCCGCATCATTACAGATTAAGCAGTTTCCTGTGGAGCTTAGACTTTGAAGGTTTTTTTTTTTTTTTTTTTGGGGGGGGGGCTTTTTCACAGATGAGTGGCGTTGGGGGTGTTGGGGGATGTTGGGGGAGGGGGGGGGGGGGTTTGAGGGGTACCGGAAGTTTCAACATCTGCACACTTCTGTGATTCACATCATCGTTTAGATGGACTAGGGGGGTTGAAAAGGGTTAGTAAACCACTTGAAACGACACAATTTTTTTTTTTTGCAGGATTGTAAAAAAAAAAGTGGGGCTAAGTGTCCAACGTTGCCATGGTTTCAGGTGGCCCACTTTCGGCGGGTTTCATTCGGGGTCAGAAGTGCAGACAGATGCTTATTACGAATTTGCAGCCCGCAAATTTCCAACCCAATATTTGAGCTGACACCTTCGCAAAGGCTTAGTCAAAAAGATTAGTCTCAGTGATGCGTGCCACTGCCCGGCTTTAAAAAGTCCACAGACGCCAATATTTATGTATTCCTGACTATATATATTATTAATCCAAATGGGAGAAGGTCAGTTTGAAATCCTTGAAATAACAGGGGGCACAGGATTTCTTTAAACTGACTCACACTCTGAACTCGGTCAAAAGTTCACAACTACAGGTACGTGGCCAACTGGCTTGAAAACCAACGGCAGATATAAGTCATAGCCATCAATCATGTACTGTGCATGTGCATAAATAGTATTACCGGTAGTCCAAATGGCACAGAAACAGTACACCAGTTTTAAATCCTCAAAAAGCAAAATGAGGGTACATTTCAAGCCTAGTTTAAAAATTCTGAAAGATTATCCTGCTTGTATACATGTAGAGACATGTATACCCTCATTTTTGTAATTTTAGTAAAAGGATTGTTTTTAAACATTTTCATCGGCCATAAATCTTTCAGAAGTGAAACAAATTATCCACACTTACATCTGCAAATATGCGACTTCAATTCTCAGTTTCACTAGTCCCATAGATTAGATTACATTTTGAGAAAGATTGGGCTTGGCTGAAAGCATAAAAATCCATTTTGATTGCTATTTTCATAATTTCTAATAGATCAAATGGAATAAGAGAATAATTTCCACAATGTTTTGGACAACTACGAATCTTTCCGAAGCAGACTACATTTAAAGCCATCCTCACTTCAAAGGATGCCCATTTACATGATCATTTGGGGTAATTCCCCAAGCAGACCAGATCATTAAAATCCAATTAGTCTAAACCTTTCAGTAAGTTGTCCTGCATACCAATAATGGGGCTAGAATCACAAGGCGGGCTCTCGTCCACTAAGACAGAAAAGGTCACCCGGAGGTCAACTAATTGCTGGTGACAATCAGATCACCTAGCAGGTCATTAGAACCAATTTAAATAAAATGGGGAGGTAATTCTATACAGCTGTTAGGGAATGCCAATGTACATGTATTACACATACAGTATGGTGTTACCGTAAAATAGTTGTGCTTCCTATTAGTATTACATGTACATTGTGTACATTTACATGTACTGTACTGTACAGTGTACATGTACGTACATGTACAGTGTACATGTACTGTACTGTACTGTATACAGTGCACATGTACTGTACATGTACTGTACTGTACAGTGTACAATACATGGCTTCTGAAAATAGGGTACAAATGTACACGTACATGTACATGTACAGTACATGTACATGAACATTGTTGGTACTGTACATGAACTGTACGGTACAGTGTACATGTAAACTTACATAATACATAATACATGTACTTGAGCCAACATAAACAGGATTTTATGCTTGCCAATTGCTGGTGCCAATTGCTGGTGGCAATTGCTGGTTGATTTTAATCACGTTGATTCAAATCACAATCAAAATATGGTCGTGCCGATGCCCTGTCAAAATAGGGTCGTTCGGGAAACACTTTACCCAAACAAATTAAGTTCGCGCTTAAGATGATGCAGCTGATCACATTTTCTGTGAATGGCTACGGCTATGATTAACACACAAGTCAATGTGGAATGGCTGCCAAGGCCACTAGCCACTAGCTTGTGTGCGACTAGAAGCCGCAGCCGATGATTCAGATGAACCGGCCCGAATGTCCCAACATTTCCCTCCATATTACATGTAATTTACAACGGCTACAAATTACACACAAGTCTATGGGGAGTGGCCACAGCTGCTTAGAGTACAATGTAGTGAGATCCATAGACTCGCGTGCAATTGGATGCCAGTCTGCTGATGATGTACACTGTACATGTACATGTACGTGTAAAAAGTGAAGCAGCTTTAAATTGTATAGCCCTGCCTCTATCCAGAGTCGCTGTTCCACATCAATGCCGTACCCTTGCTGGCAACCAGCTGGGTGAAAGATGATTTATCCCGACCGTTCGTTCCCCCTCGTAAAAACAAGTGCAGTGCACATCCCAGTGGTACCCCCTTGCCTCATTGACCCCCAGTACAAGCGCTGGTGAGGACTTGTGACATGAATCATGCAAGCTGGCCAATTATTTTGATAGGGAAGCTAAGGGGGGGAGGGGACAGGGATAAGTCACTATCTTTACCTCCGTGACTTGTATACAGAAGGAAATGTATTTGTTTGTGTTTTTTCACCAAGTGTTGAAATTGAAAACCCAGGGAGTTGATTTTTTTTAGGGGTTCATGTTTGTGGAGTTGGGAGTGTTCTATTGAGGACATTAAACCGAATCCATTTGAAATTTTTTTTGGGGGGGGGCTTCTGAGGGGAAGTGCAGTGGGCTCCACTTCGATTTGTGATTTGTTTCTGGTGGGGTATCGTCTCGCACATCCTTGGCAGGAAAGGAAGGTTTTTTTGTGTGTGTGAGAAGCATCAAGATGAAGCCAATTTTTTTTCAGCCAGTCAGCCTTTATCAAAAAGAGAGCCCATCTATTAAGTTGGGTTATCAGCGCTTTATTGATGGATGGAAAGAGACAAAGGTGGAGCTCATCTGAGACTAGGACAGGGTTTGGGAAAAGGGCCTTAGGGATGGCTTCAGTACATGTACAGGTTTTATTCACTGTCACCCTCTTTCTCTCTCTCACTGTCTCCCTCTTTCTCTCTCTCACTGTCTCTCCCTTCTCCCTCTCTTTTTCTTTCCCTCCATCTCTCCCTCTCTCCTTCTCTCCCCTTTCTCTCTCCCTCTTCATCTCTCTCTTTTTCTCGAACTATTTCTCTCCCTCTCACAGTCTCTCACTCTTTCCCTTTCCCTCTCTTCCCCTCTCTCTCTCTCAAGCTATCTCTCTCTCCCTCTGTCTCTCTCTCACTCTCTCTCTCTCTCTCCTCTCTCTCACTATCTCTCCCTCCCTCTGTCTCTCCCTCACTTTCTCTCTCTCCCTCTCTTTTTCTTTCTGACTCTCATCTCTCTCTGACTCTCCCTTCCTGTCCTGTCTTAACTCCTGGCCGTTTGTGTCACCACAGACTTGACTTTACATGTAGTCCCCCTGTCATGTTGTTTGTCCAAATTGTGAATCTATCTGCAGCCCTGTGGGGACCCTGCTCTCCCCCTCCCTCCCTCCCTTCATCCTTCCCCTCTCCCTTCCATCCCTACCCTCCCCCGCCCCCATCTCCGATAACAAGATAGTAGACTCTCCCTGGATTTCCACAATGCTCGCTTTGTAACTCTATCTCGTAGGCCTTCCCCATTGGGGAACAGACTACAGATGGGAGGTCAAGTCTCGAAGACTGGGACTAATTGCACAAGCTCTTAAAAAGAAAATTCCCTGAGCAAGAAAAATAAAGACTCAACTAAAACCCACTTGTGTTTTTATGCTTTGCCATCCGATATCTGAAAGTGTAAACCTGGTAAGCATTACATGTACATGGAATCTGTTGTCATATCAGTGCGAAAATCTATGTCTCGTATTCCACCTGACCTCTCTTTTGTCTAAAATAATGAGGTAGCGTACAAACTAGCCCATTAGCATCCACATTTTTTTCGAATGTTTTGACAGCAAGATAGTTGACTATTTGGGAAGGCCACCATCTAAGGGCTGGGTACAATGTAGCTCGGATGGTACGCAAAACCATGTCTCAAGGTTCAAATCCTGGTCCAGTCAAAGTTTTCTTTGCCAAAACTGATTTTTTTTCTCCTTTAATTGTTTGCCAATAGGGCAAGGGTACACAGAATGTCAAGAATCTGTACAAGTACATGTAGCACAAGCCTATGTGTGGTTTCTCTAACGAGAAAATGTACGCAATAAAAAAAAATTATAAACTTTTTTTTTGCACTCAACTACTCAAGATAATATGCATTTGGCAATCTATTTTTTTTAAGCAGGGATTGTTTCTCTGCTTTGTGGGCATTCACGGCTGAATTTTAGTCCCTTCTCTCCCCCGCTGACTGACTGACTGCCGGTAGGCCAGACTGGCTGGAAGTGTGAGTCAGTGGCCTGGTATTCTCAAGTCTCATCAGGGAAGAGAGCTTGGTAGAAAGGTTGATGATGTGGGGGGGGGGAACCAATGGAGTACCATGTCTGAGGACACAAAGGGAGTTGGATTTCACAATTTAGATTACGCCTTTTACGGGCTTCTGTTTGTTATTCCATTATGATAATGTGGTGGTGTTATTCTTTAAGCTTCCCTCAGTTTACTGTATGTTGTGTCAAAAGCGCATCAGGGTTTCCTCTGCAACATCGGGGGCGCTCTCAGTCTCACTATCCCCCAAACACGCGATTATTAGAATCATGATTCAAACTCCACTTTTTTGGGTGCGTGTGGACACAATAAACACGTTTATTAGTGGGTTTTCAATCGCGATTTGGACTCCACTATTAGCGCGATTTTTCTCAATAACCGTATTTATATGCCACGCGGTGCATACATGTACGAAAGCTCCTAGAAATGGCCCTTTTTTTTTTAAATTCCCACAATGCAGCACTCGCGCTCTGACTGACAGGAAGTACCGCACTTGTTTATACATGTATGCCTCGCGATTTTTTGGTGCATGGACATGGACGTGAGCCCCCCCCCAAAAAAAATTAAATAAGCAATAAAACAAGCCATGTGTAGTAGAATGATTGACAGATGTTTCATACAACATATAAAATGAAAATACTTGTGCACATGCACAATTTCCTTGGAAGCGAAATATAACAATGTACAACTATTATTTCTGCATGTAGTATTGTATTACAAAAATGTATCAAATTGTTTACTGATCTGTAACTCTGTATAACATTTCCAGACATAATGCAATGAAGCATGCATCTCATTTTTTTTCCCTGCCTGTTGTAAACAAATTAACCAGGGTGTAGTTAGTATAGTGACTATAGTCCAAGTGTATTTCATTGCAGTGACTGGCAGGCTGGATATTTACATGTACTTGTGCATTTGTGGACACCGCAGATCCAGGGCACGCATGAATGAGTTAATTAACTCTTTGAGGCATGTCCTGAGGAAAGACAAATAAATCATTCTTGCTTTACCAGCAAACAAACAGGAAAGGAAAATATTCCATGCCGTTTCTTTTTAGAAAACAAAAACATGAATTTTATTTTTATGGTGCCGTGCGAGATATCTATCCTGATCCAAACATCCGGCCTTCCAATTTTATCCGATTTGAATTTTGGTCATACCGTATTGTCAATGAGGAGTTTGCAGCATTTTGAATTACAATTTTGTTTCAAGCAGTGAAACATTTGTTTGTTGTTGGCATTTTCCATTCCAGGCAGCACTGGTGGACTGGCCTTGTGTTCTTTTGTGTTTAGTGTGTTCTCGGAAATAAAACGACGGTAGGAAAAATGCCGCCAACATAACTAATTCACGATGGAATTAGGCATGGCTTACTGCTCTCTCATTCCCCAATCAACAAGATCAAGTGCAGTGTACACTCCCCCCCCCCCCTCATCGCGCTTTTAACCATTGCCAGTTTAAGGCCATACAGCGATGAATAATTTACCTCCTTGTTGGGGCTGTGCAAGCGAGTGCGGCGTGTCAAGTTGGCTTCGAGTGGGGAGAGATCACATTTTTGAAGTGGACCGTGAACTGTGCAATGTAGACACTAGTATCCCACAACCGGTTTACAAAAGTATCTAGTCGCCGCTTCGAGAATTGTAGTATTGAGAGAGCTCTTCACCAAGGTTAGAGATAAGGCAGTCGGCGTATTTAAAATGTAAAACTCAAATATTTATGAAGACCTTTTTTGTCAAGGGACAATAATTTTCATCGGTTCTGTGCCGGGGGGGGGGGGTGAATGTTCAAATTCCATCCAAGGCCAATTAGTGACTTGAGTTTTGGCCGGTAAATATCAACAATGTTCAACTTCCTTCAGTACCACCTTGGCAATATTCTTTCTGCCCACCTAGAAAATGTCAATTTTTTATTCAAGCAACAACAAAAAAATACGCCTCCGTTGCCTTTGGCATAAATAAATCAAGCGGTTATTCAATAAAATTAATAGACGTTATGAAAACATATATCAATTTAAGTGGCCATCGACTTGGAGAAGCCTGACATCAAATTAAAAATTAGATTTCACTTTTCCCGAGATAAAAGCAATTCTTTCCCATGCCCTTGAGACACTGGTGCATCGTACACGAATGCCAAGACGGACGAAAGGGAGAAACACAAATTAGTGTCGCGACATTCTAAAGCAGCTGATATTGGATTTTTACTGCAGGGGATACAGCATGTCTGTCCATTATGGAGAAGAAGAAAAAACCAAGCTAACCACCAACCACCCTTCCCCCAAACCAGACAAACGTGGAAAGAAAAGATCCTGTAAGTCAATTTATCGGTGGGAAAACCTCATCAACACGTACGGAAGGAGTAGGGGCGTCAAACCAGGCGAAGCCTCCGGCTGGTTAATTCAATTAGAAAACCCCAAAGCGACTCGATCCTCATCATCCTTCCTTCTCCTTCCCCCAAATCTCACCCTCCTCGATAATGTCGTTTTTTTGTTTTTTTTTGGGGGGGGGGGTTGGCCCTTCTCCGTGGAGAATTTGGAAGCCGCGCAGTCAGGCTCATTGTGTCCAAGGCCCGCGACATGCCCCGATTACCGGGCCAAGAATCGTGACAGCCTCTGGGGTTCCAGTTGGTTCGTTGGGGGGGGGGGGGACACTTTCCCTCGTTTTAAGCTTTAAACTTGACCCTGTCATCACACACGTTTTTTAGATAGGGGGGGGGGGGTATGGACAACAATGAATGTTTAAGCCAAAGAATAAGTGTTACAGCAATCAATAATATACAGTATATTATCTATGTATGGGAAAAACTGTCAGTAGGAACTTATAAACAATTGGGAACAATTTGGAAAAAAGGCAACGAAAACTTTAACAGGACCGGGACTTGAACCACAGACCTCTGGAGTTCCCAAACGTAACGCAAAAACCAGAGAATGTTGGTTCAAGTTCTGGTCCAGTCAACGTTTTTCCTTGCACTTTTTCATTTTGGGGAGGTTTATGTTTGCTACAGTTAGAATCTAATAATGGCCATCTTTAACAGGCATCTTTATGAGGACCAAGACACAAAATTCTAAGTTGATATCAATCATAAAGGTTTAATCTTCTGTTAAGGCAATTAGATTTGAGCGTTTTCTTTTTCTTTTCAATTAAGCTTGGGGGTTAATCTGCAGAGAATGCAAACTTGTATCAACTATTTCAGTGATTATTTTTTTTAGATTTTGAGTCTCACGATGGGCATCTTTAAGCAGGGAGTGGGCAAGGCAAGAAATTATAAATGACCATCAGTCCTTGAAATGACAGCAACAATGCCGCTCTTTTAAAAGTATGGAGGGCCTTAGAGGACAATGTGCCATTTTTTTTCTTCGGACAATTAATTTTGTGGGATTGCTTTTCTTCAGGGGAGGGAAACAGATGTGCCGTCATTTCTCTCTGGAGGGGGGAAAAGGTGTTCGGCTAAAAGAGGTCATCAGTCATTTTCACTAGGAATGCTCTGCACCAGGCTTGATTTTTATTTTATCCCTTCTTTCAAATTTCTGCCCCTTGAGGAAGGGCCTGCTAGGATCGAAATGTAAGCCCCTCTAAATTTCTTTATAAACTAATCTCCACTTGACCTATACTTTTGGTCATTTACTACATTACTTGTAAGCCAGTCAGCAGTTTGCAACATTTCTGAAAAAATTTCAATCATTTGAAAAAATAAATAAATTATTTCTATGTTTTCTATGATTTTTTCAATTGTTAAAAAAAAAATGGCAAAAAAGACAGAAAGTTACAAGTCAGTTTTTCCTTTACTTGGTTGATTTTTTCAAACTGTCATATTGTTTGGTTGTTGACTTTGATTCAAATTTTGTCTTCCATTTTTTTTTAAATGGACCGAAAATTGGTCTGCAAATGTGAAGGCCAATGATGAAGGGTAGATTTCACTACAAGGGGTAACTCCGCAATCAGGCAAAAGAAGACATAATTATACCGTCCGGAGGAGAAAAAAGCGAACACACGCGGAGATCTGCAACACACTCTCGAGATGCCGGATCATACACGGGGCCCAATTTTCTGCCGTCTGGCTAAACTCAATTACCCCCGATTGCAAATTGAATTTCAAACGGATGATGGAGGGACCTGAAGGCAGCTTCTCCGTCGTTTTTTTCGCGTGACACATTTTCTCGTCTTTTTCTTTGACGCACTGCCGACGCGTTCACTCACTACACAAGGCGAATATCTTTTAATCGTCTGCACCAGCCAATAGTCGCTTCATTATAACGAACGTTTGAAGCGTAAATTAATCCGACACCCGCTCAAGCCTTTCTAATACCACAATAGTGCTTAATGTGCGATAGAATATGGCCAAACATAGGTAGCTTTTGAATATCTGTTCTCTTTTGTCTTTACGAAATATAAACTTTAGGAAGATTTTTTTTTTTTTTTTAATCAACTAACATTTTGAACTTTCGATCCATCATCAGAAAGAAGGTCCTGCTATATGTACGTATACATGTAGGATTAAAATGTTAGGTTGCATTTTACCACAGGCCCAATGGGTTGGTAAGCAGTTACATTGTAGCAACAGATTCACATTTTTTTTTTCAATTTTTTTTTTCAAAGAGTTTTAATTACATCAGTGTATGGATGTGTGCGGTTTCTTTACACAACTGGACACACCGTCTGCCTTTGAGAAAGGTCCTGCTAGGATTGAGTAAAAAGTCGACGCCTCTGAATCGATGACCACTGCACACTGAATTGGAATTTAGTTTGGAAAACTACGGTATTCAATTGCTGCAAACTGCTTACTGACACACTGACCAAAATCATCCACATCCCCATTCTGCCTAGATATATGATTGAGAAAGGCCCTGCTAGGATCGGAAATGCCAAAAGATTTCCGCTAGGTGTGCTCTGCAAACTACCTTCTCCTCTAATGCATCTGTTCTTGTGAATGCAGACGAACTACTGTAATCTATGCGTCCAAATCAATGCGCGCATAAATCATGCGCTCCAATACTGGTCTGCACATGAGCAACTTAAGTGCTGTACATGTCGTTGCCATTGACAATTCCAACGGGCCGGATTCAATTAAAAAACCACTTGAAGTTGAATTTGACGCCAGATTTTTGTACATGTACTGTAGGCAAGGGGATGTCTGATTTCCTGTAACGATTCCAATAGCCAGGTTCACGTGTGACCAGTGTGGATACTGTATCATTGAGCATGTACAAAGTATACATTCACTGAACAAATGCCAATTGAGATATGTAGATGTTTATCGCATTACACGAGTGAAATTAATTTGCAAAGTGCTCTTTGAATTCAATTAACAACTTCCTAGAACACTCATAATTATTTTTTTTATAAAATAGAGGGCTTTATGTTTCAGAAACATAAGGCACTCTACATGATTGAGAAATCAAAAAAAAAAAAACACTCGGCTGTAAATTACAAATTTGAGTGGATTTGAAAACGACAAAATGTGAAGAAAGTGTGAAAAAGGCGGGAAAGTCATCCGGTATCATAGAGTGGATGTGTAAGATGCGTACATGTCTTGGCATGACCCTGTGAATAATACAAGCTGTGTTACTCGTAGCAGCTCGAAGCTGTGCTGTTTATAATGCACGGCTCTGTACAGGTACAGTACATAGTGTACCTGTGGCTGCGCTTCTACCGCGCACCTGCCTGTCAGCCACTCCCCACTACTTGTCCGCTCGGCGCACCTGTGCCATAAATAGAGAACCGTTGGGGCTCTTCAGCGCTGCCGGCCATTAAATGCAGTACAGCATGCAGCACCCCTTGCACCCTATTCATTCACCACCCAGTCCATGGGCATAATGGGCACACGGTCCACCCATGGGAGATGGGGGGCCTTATATACAGTACATATGAAAAATTCTGAAGACGAAAAAAAAGCCCAAGATAAGCTTGTTTTTTTTTTTCCTTTTTTTTAAAGGGTTCTCCGCCCGACTACCATTATCCACCATTGGGTTTACAAAAAAGCTGTTCAGCGAAACCTTGGCCAATACAAGTCAGAGGTCATCGCCTGGTTTCCTGCCATTGTGTCTCTCCGTCTCTCTCCCTCCAAACGCCCGCCTCCGCCACCACCACCACCACCCCCACATACCGACACACACACACACCATAGGAAGCCATTGTCCAAGTACAGTCGGAATAAATTATGGACAAGGTTACTGGGAGCTGTGAGAGGGGATGGAGAGAAAAAAAGGTTGTTGGAATTGAATGACGAAGGGAAAGAGGGAAAGGCTGTTGGAACTCGGTGCTGCGCAGCCGATTTACTCAGAGATTAAGGCCCTAGATATTTTAAAATTTAGTGGGCCTGACGTTTCGATCCTTAAAGGCAGAGAAAGGTCTTTGAGAAAGGTCCTGCTAGGATCGAAACGTCAGGCCCACTAAATTTTAAGATTTACATTTTGGTAATTTTAGTAGTAAGCAGTTTGCAACATTTTTGTATATCGCCCTAGATATTTATTTTAAAAAAACAAATGGGGGACTTCTGTCGATTTAATGTGAAGCTGCAACAAGTCAGGTATTAAAGCTCTTAGCAAAAGGGAGCGCTCTCCCTTCACAAATGATTCTCTGAAAACAAGCAGGGAGGGGGAACTCGATATTGCACAACAATACCCTTTTGTTAAAGCTGCAGTCGGGATTACAGAAGACCAGAGACTCCTTGCAGGAGTCGGGGAAGCAGGGGAGGAGGGATCTTTCAGAGAAAAAAAAAACAGAAGAGAGGAAGGTCAATAATCCTGGGTAGGGGAGGGATTAGGCACTACTGCAGCTCATGTGCATGTAGTGTATGTCTGAGTGTGGCCACTGAACTGTAGTGGAGTTATCCTGTATCCAAGGGCAGATCTGCTTGTGTTAATGGAACCGGATGCATGTGACGACACAAGGTGTAAGTAACCATAGAGGGTTACACAAGTGAATAGGTTGTTTGTTGCATTTGTGGGGAGGAAAAAAACTGACTGGGAAGTTTTCCGTATCTGTATTCATCTTTCCTTTGTGCGATCGAAAATCTACTGTAAAAAGTTTTCCTTTTTAGAAAAATGAAAGCTTGTCTCCACTGCGTATGTGATCTCCGAACTGCCGTAGCCAGGTTCAGGACAAAAGTGTTGTTCGCATATTGATCCAAATAATGGAGGGTGGCCATGAGTGTAATCCTAGGAGATATATTGTATATGGCAGTTGGCGGTTGAATGCTTCTGCTTGGCTTTATTACCCTCTGCCAAGATTGTTGATGATATGGGAAGGCCGCCATCCAAGGGTTGGATAGCTCAGGCAGTTTAAGAGCACTGCTGGATACTAAGCCAAAAGTCTCAGTTTAAGTACCGGTACCAGTACCAGCAACACTGGAAAATGTTATGAATGGAAATGTTATACATATATATAAAATGTCATGAATGGAAATGTTATACATGTAAAATGTTATGATTGAAAATGTTATACATGTAAAATGTTATGAATGAAAATGTTATACATGTAAAATGTTATGATTGAAAATGTTATACATAAAAGTATGTAAAATGTTATGATTGAAAATGTTATACATGTAAACTGTTATGATTGAAAATGTTTAACATGTAAAATGTTATGAATTAAAATGTTATACATGTAAAATGTTATGATTGAAAATGTAATACATGTAAAATGTCTTGAATGGAAATTTTAAAATACCTATTAGAGGTTTTTGGCCCTCTAAATGTTTGAAATCAGTCTTCGGTTTCTTACATACATGTGTATACATGTGAATGACTCCTACAGGTATACATATCTTGCCATTTTTTTCTGTGTTCTGTACAATCATCCATTTATTATTTACTGTAGTCTGTTGTGGCTAACCCAAGCCAATATCTTGGAATCCTTTTGGTGATATTTATAGGGCTATGTGTGGTGCTACTCAGCTTGAGCAGGTACTGTCGTTCAGAATAGCCATGGGACTACTTTCCACACATTACCGAGCATATGCAGGAGCCATAGATGTTATCGTCCGAGTAGTCGGTGCGGTATTCGTGCAATACCCCCACAGCACACACCCTACTGGAATTTTTTTCTTTCCACAGCGGTCAGGGAGTCTCCAGTCTCCACGCTGAATCTTTTAAGGCTTAGAAAGGCAGGCAGGCAGGTAGGCAGGGCAGGGCAGGGCAGACAAATGAGACAATACATTTTTTAATGTGACAGGACATTATGCGCCAACACGACAATGTGCCATTCTAAGCCAAATGATATGTGTGGGAACCAGAGGGAACGTACACATATACGAATAATATCGGGGACAAAAATTGCAGACGACGGGAACACACCAAGAATGAATATGGAATTAAGCCCCCCCCCCCCCCCGGCTCCAACGACACGGATTTTTAATTAAATCCGCAGCCAAAACATCCCCGAGGAGACATGAATTGTGGTATCGAACTTGATCTTTATGACGGCCATTGAGCAGATGACGGGGATCGCAACGAAAGAAACCACGGGCGTGATCAAACATCGACTGGAGGGTTGGGCAGGGAGGGGAAGAGGGGGGAACAATGGTGATACACCAACGGCAATCAATGATACACGCTTTGATAACAGCAGATTTTTTTTTCTTCCTCCATTTTAGCCTCTTTTTCTTTCCCCTTCAGCTGAGATTTTCAGACTTCAGGGTGGGGGGGGGGGTAGGGGGGATTTGGCAATTGGCAGGATACCGCAAGAGCCCCGGCGCGCACGCTGATTAAGGCTGAGTCAGACGTGGGCTGCTCATATCCTCTCTGCTCCGACCGGTACCCAGCTGCTTTCCTGCACGCACCCCGGGCATGGGATTGCAATACAAAAAAATTGCCTGGTACCCCGACCTTGTCCATGTGCGTAGCCGTTCTGCCGCCACACCGACTACTGAAGGGTTTTAGATACAGATACCGTAAAACCGGTAACATGTCATCGATCGCGGATATACAGTATACCCTGTCTATGTCTATTCTTGGAAACCGGTGTGAATGTGACGTAAATCTTGAGAGAACCGGGACTTCACCAGAAGCTACAATCGCCTCTAAAACTCAACACAGACACAGCAACGAGGAAAAACAACCCCAAAACCTACCCTCAGCATGCACATTACTGATTAAATTATGACGGAGTGAGGAGAATTTCCTAAATCCTTATCCTCCACTAGCAACATAACTGTGGGGCTGGGGGGGGGGGTTCATTTTTTGTCCCCACACAAACTAAAAAGCATGACGTCCATCGCAATATTCTAATGAAGCTATAAATACCGTTCTCTGCTAACACAATCGAGCATGTAAATGCCTGGGCTCAATCAGCTAAAAATAAACCATCTCTTTTATGGCTACTGATGTAATGACGGACAAAATGAATCACATTTTATTTTGGTGCGCAGTCTTGCCTAAGAGAAAAAGTCCTACAAGATTGGACTATGTCAGGGTCTCTCACTCATAAGGATCTTCAGTGAGGGTTTGCCCTTCTCGACGTACCCATACGCCATGGAGGTAGACACTAATAAGCATCTGTATGGCACATTTCAAGCCCTTCTAAGCAGACGTTGACAAGTTTCGTACAAATTTTATGGGAGAGAATTTCAACAGCTAGCCATTGAGAAAGGTCCTGCTAAGATCGAAACGTCAGGCCCTCTTAATTTTGGGTCACTGAAGCCATTAAAAAGCAGTATGCAACACTTCTGTTAGTTCTGTACAATTATATCAAAATACGGATTCTGGTTATTTGAAGTTTCATTTATTTTTTAGAGCACTCAAAAGAGTTTTCTAAGAGCTGAAAAGCGGAGAAGAAAAAATAAGGCATTAGCTGAAGACTTTTAGGAGCGTATCAAAAAGAAGATTATAGTTTATTGTTCCTTAATTATTGTACTGCACAGGAATAGACTTCATAATCAACACAGCGGGGTCGTGCGTCAGTTTTTCGAGGCGCACATTTTGGGGGATTTTTTTTAACGAGAAATCCGTGGGCGACTTCGAAAGGAGCCGGGCACGAATCGTGCTGAATAGCGAGAGAGCAGTGCCTAGTGCATTCACTGTGCACATGCAACGGTTTTGCATTATCAGGCCTCCTCCAGCCCAAACCCCCCACACACAGATCAATAGCTGGCATTTGGTCAGCGAGCCCCGGCTAACTCACCAGTCATTATGTGCGTGTGTAATGGACCATTCCCTACTCTACGGGTCCCTGCATCCAGCCCAAGGCACATGCCAGCGATATACATACACACGTACGTACGGGGGCGATGCGCACAGCATGGGCAGACTGAGCGCGTGCAGTGAGGGGAGGGGCGACGACGCGCGAGGACATAACGCACCACTGTCTGTCAGGGTCTTATTCATCCGGGTAATTACGACGACGACTCCCGACTGACGGAAAGAAAAAAAAAAGAAAAAAAAAAAAAAAGTCTTGCGACCGGGGAGTGACTTGCCAGGGACGAGACTGCAGACGGAGACATACATATGCCCGTAGTCTAGCCATCTGTGAAGAGACGCACGATATCTAAAGCTAGCTCTAGCTCCAAGGAAAAAAGGTGTCAGTCAATTAGTGGGGAACTTACACATCCATGATCCCATCCCCCCTCTCACGAAACTCAAGGTCTCCATTTTTTTTTTTTTTTTTTCATTTTTTTTTAAAGGAACAAAATGCCTTTGCCTAATCCACTGGGGTATGGGTTACTGCGTCCAGGCAAATTGATCAGATTTCAGAAGGAAAAACCGGAGGAGGAAGGGAGAAGAGATAGTGAGAATGGCAATCTCTATCAGGGTTGTCAAAGGCCTAGCATGAGATGTTGGTTTTTTTTTTTTTCAAAACGGGATGGGAACTGGGAAGGGATTGATTTTGTTTGCATTTTCAGCAGACAACTGAGGACTCGCACCACTGAATACTTAAGAAAATTATTTCTCCGGTCAACAAAGTCAACTGTTTGGATAGGGCAAAGACAGCCCGCCAGCTTGGCTATGCATCTGTGAAACAGACCATACAGGAAATTCGATTCAATTTGCTCAGGATCATGAGAGGTCTCTGTTTGTTTGTTTTTCATATTTGAGGGGAAAGAAAAACATTTGAGTCAGACATCTGTGGGAGAACCGTGCAATTTTCAATCGCGTATTGCGACCATTGGTTGCTCATTGAGGGCGATTTTTTTTTCTTACTGGATATGAGTGAGACTGTGGTAGCACAGTCTTGAACGGAGCATATCAGAATTCAGTTCTTGATAAAAAAATTCTTAGAATATATGCAAAGAGAAAAAATCGAAGCCAAATTCAGAAGGAGGATGGTTCAATTTCCAATAGGGTAACAGGATGACCATTGTTTGTTTGCAGTGATTTTTTTGGTTTGGGTTTTGTTTAAATGGCGATGATTGAGGACTGCGGTTAAGCGCAGGTAATCGAGATGGTAATAGAAAACCGCTCGTGGGAAAAATGAACAGCGCCAAATACGCCAACACAGCGTTGTGGGCGGGGGAATAAATACGGGCAACAAGGTTGTGTAGGATGCTGGGGAATGATCCCTGACTTTCTGTGGTGTCCGTGAACACAAACACGTAGGCAGTGAACGACTTCCCTCCCCCCCCCCACGGCCGGAGTCCAATTTCAAATTCAATCCGAAAACAAAATCCATTCTTTCATCACAATCACGGCAAGACAGACAAAGCATTCAATGTATGCAAAAGAACTTTTTTGTCTAGCTTTTTTTTTTTTTTTTGGAACTCGGTCAATTTCACCACGGAATCCCATCTCCCCTCTGAGATTTTTTGGCCTGTTGCACTTGCAGTCTTTCTGCGTTCAAGACGTTCCCAGCGATACCTCCGAGGCCAATGGAGGGTCTCCTCGACTCTCGGTGCGCCGAGAGACAGTGCTCTGTTACACGGAGAAGGCTCGTCCCGCGGTACATTTATTCCAAGCCTACAAGGCTTGCCTTAGATAGACAGAGCAGAGAGGACTGCAGTTTGGTCGGAGCATACACGGCCATATGGTTAGGGCCTGAGGCATTGTAGGAATAGGGGATACATGTTATTTGTACAGCACACACACGTGCCGTGCATGCGAGCATGTGGCAGTATACACGCAGCCAAGGGTTAGACTCTAGAGTGACACATCAAGGTACTGCACGATGGTTTAGACTTCCCATTAAAGCATCATGCATTTGCCAATGTACATGAAGGCACAGGCTGTTTACCAAGTAAAAGGCTTAGGCTCGGCCTTAGGCTCTGGTCATATTTCCCGTACCCGTTACAACATCAAAGGCATAGATCTACAAGCCTCATGCTTAAGGTTATTTTAGCCCACCGGGCTAATAACTTGAGTTTTTTGCTAGCACACAGCAAGTTTTAATAGCCCTGTAAATAAAATTAACATTGAATTTAACACAAGGTTATAAGGTCAAGTAAAACAAATGATTAGTTTCTACTTTCTCATCCCCACCCACATCGGCTTTTTTTGGCCACCACACTGCTGTCTACTTTTTAGTTTTTACTAGTCCACCGGGCTAGCAAAGTGGGTCATTTTACTAGCCCGCGGCTGTTTTTACTAGACAATGACCGCCGGGCTAGTGCTAAGGTCAAGCCCTGCATCTAGAAACAAGGCATTTGGCTCTGGTTTCTTTGTGAATACTCTGTGCTTACGCCTTAATATCAAGCCAACAACAACTTGAACAAGCCTTCAAATTCACTACACCAACCCGTACTTTCAGGTTTTGTCAGACGGAGACCAAGCCTGAGCCCAAGACTCATCCATGGATTGGTAGAGAGCCGATAGGCACATCACTGAGGCAGACAGCATTGCATTATGACAAAGCGAAGACAATTCTCAGGTCCGCGGGGACAAGGCATCACCTGACACGCACCTGTCCACACAACGGCTTTAATATGGGGACTAGGGGGGGGTGGGATAGGGGAGACACCCATGCCATATTATGCATGTGCAGTGCCTGGCAATTTCCTATCTCCCTCCACAGGCTAAGCCCTAATGTACATCGTTGTGTACGTACTGTACACTTGGCATGAGAACATTCAGGTGAGCAGCTTTGTCAGACAGGTCTCGACGTTGCTTCTACCACTCAACCCCTTGCCCCTGTGATTCATACCTTCGCTTCGCACTGCTTAACATATCACATCCTGATTTTTTCAGCACATTAGCTGAGGCACTGAGTATGCAAAAAAAATGAAGACCCCTCAAAAAACCGGCTCTGAGAGTGAATGAATCATTGTTCATGGGGCTCTTCACTGGGTAATGGATTTAACGCCAGCTTTTGCGAATTAAACATGTGCACATTAGCAAATAGACATATGTACAGTGAAGCTAAATTTCACATTGTGTTTCTTGCTCTCAGTGGCAAAGACGTTTCTGCCTTTCAGCATCAGGCTGTCTCATTCTCGTTTAATATTTGCGTTTTTATTAAAAGTTCTCTCAGTTATAATATTTGATGATGTTTTCATTGAGGAGAATGTACATGTACATGTGTAATTCAATGAGGGTTTTGCCCTACTCGACGTACATGTAAGGAGTGCTCAGAAGTGGTACTTTACCCAAATGCCTGCTGAAAAAAAATTCAGGCAGTCCGCAGTTCGGGCAGGATTCAAACCCACGACTTCTGCTTTTGACGTCTTTTTAGATGTCTGCACTAGAAAGCAGGAGTCGCGGGTTCGAATCCCGCCCGAGCTGCCTGAATTTTTTTCAGCAGGCAATAAGGCACACTGAACAGTCCGTGCTTTATATCAAGATGTACATTGTACTTCGAGTAGAGCAAACCCTCATTGAATAACAAAGTTCTCTTAAAAAAAAAAGGAGAGAGAGAGAGCGAAACTGCCAAAAGAAGTCCTGTACTAACAACTGCCAACCTTGAGAAGCATAATAAGAGTTAGATACAGCACCACTGGCTGTAAGGAATAAATTAAGTACATGTATGATTATATGATAGTATCTACATGTATTCGGGAGCAACCATGCATTTGAGTCCCTTCCTGTTCACTAAATATTTTTTAAAGAAAATAACAGCCCACAAGAGGCACCAGAGACGTCCTTTTTTTTTTTTTACTGTACAATTTTAAGGCTCCAATTGAGGCATGACTTTCAAAGTTTCAATTCGTGAGAAATTTATTTTTCTGTTTTTTTTTCCCCCAGTTAGAGTTTTTCTGTTGTTTTTTTAGTCATGAAAAGATTCAACACTTGCTGCTCATCGCTGTCCAAATACGGGAGTTTATTCAAAGCGTCAAACGGAAACACAAGAGAAATGCCATCTGGAAAACGTCAATGTAAGATTTCCTGTCTCTGTTTCTGCGTGAATCCGGGGTCATGTAAAATCAGAATAATTTCAGGATTTTTTTTTTTTTTTTAAAGGGTTCAGGTTTACCGGTAGATGCAAGATTACAGTGAACGATTCTGTCTTAGGCCGAGCACACAGGAACCGTCGCAATTTGCAATGCCCAATTCCCATTCCTATGAATCTTCCTAGTCCCTAATGCCGTCTGGGGCTCACTTCAAACCCGAGGGCGCTTTAAAAAAAATAAAAAAAAAAAAGAGAAGAAAAATTGGAGGAGAAGGAAGCGGGGAAAACTCATTTGGGTGGCCAAATTGCAATTTTGTCGGCCACCCTCTACCCATTTTCGGCCCAAAACTCCGCCTTCCGGGCATTCGGTGTTGGCACCGCTGCTACCGCAAGATGTAATTGTTACCAACAAAATGCCCTCATCAATAATATATAAAAAAAGGGGATCTACTGAACCACATCGGAACCCTTTTCTTTTCACGTATTTAGCCCTAGCCCCGTGTACACCCTTTTATAGGGGCCAGGGCGCCAAGTCTAACCCTAACCCTGGGCGTTGTTCACCAGTGTCTGCGGGCATACAACTAATTAAAAAAAATTCCAGCGGAGAATGACGAAGAGAATTGTGGGGGAACGGAGGGGGAGAGTAGTAGTACGGTCGGCTGGATGGGATGGGATGTCTAGCGCATGGCTTGGCTTAAAAGACATGAGCCATCAACATGGCAGATCGCTCGAATACTCTCAGACACTTTGCTCGGCAAAGACGTACAGGTGCATTTAGTCTGAGTGGCCAAAATGTTAAAGGATTTTTTCTTCAAAAACCTCATTCTACCGATCATCGAATAAAAAGGTAAAGATCTGATTAATCAAAGGGAACCTTTCTACCTTTGGGAAGGGTCCTGGTCTAATCAAAACATTTTTTTCTTTTAGAATTGATATTTTCTTTGGGGAAGGGAGTATTTGGCGAGATTTTTTAATCTCCCTCTAAGGCTCTAAAGAAAGGTTCTGGTAGGATCCAAAAATCAATCATGGAAGCTCCATAATTTTTTATTTTGTCTATTTTATTTTTTGAATGATTTTCTTTTTTGGAGGAGGGTTGTGAAGTAGAAGCATATTTTTAAATCCTGCAAATAATAATGTGAAAATTTCAGATGGAAATTGAAAAAAAAATTGGCAAAGAAAACTGTGACTGGACCAGGACTTTAACCTGAGACCTCTGGTTAACAGTAGTACAGTACGCAGAATTTGCATTTGACATTTTTGTTTTTTACAAACATGGATATATTCTAATTACTAGTTGGAGTTGATATTTCGTCATTTTTTTTCACACAGAATCGATCTTACAAAATGGTGGCACTGTCAGTGGCCCGTGGGTAATTTAGAATTGATTGAGTGTCAAAGAATAAATTATAGCCTTGGCAATTTTTTTTTCTGCCGTAATGAGAACCAGATAGGAAAAATGCGAACCCCGCCAAAAAAAAAAGCCTGGAGAAAAGGAAGGTCAGTGATAGTGAAAACAATAATCAGGCAATGGTTGCCTGTTGCTTGATTGAACTGGGGTCAACTCCCACTTCCCCACCCCTCCCCACCCCCTACTGAATATCAATACTGCTATGCAGTGTAGACTGCTGTACAGTTGTACATGTAGGTACCCTTCTGCGCTGAAAGCACTCCTGCCAGCCCAACCAACCCTACCCTCCCTTCCACTCTCCCTTCCCCTTCTCTCCCAATCGATGGAAGTGAACGGCACTGCCTGACTGACTCGAATTGGACTACAGTAGGACACATTGCAACGCGAAAAATGAACAAGCAAAACGGCAAGGGACAGGACTTCTCTGACCGCAATCTATCTTTCCGAATGGCTTCCGTCAATATTAAAACCCGCGATGGCCGGCGAGTGAAGAACAATTTTGTTCCTGAAGTATTTTTAGACGCCGCATGAAGCAAGTTCAAAAGCAAAAACGGCAAGAGACAAGACTCCTTTGACCACAATCTAGTATCTTTCCGAATGGCTTTCGTCGATAATAAAACCCGCGATGGCCGGCGAGTGAAGAACAATTTCGTTCCTGAAGTATTTGTAGACGGCGCATGAAGCAAGTTCAAAAGCAAAAACGGCAAGAGACAAGACTCCTTTGACCACAATCTAGTATCTTTCCGAATGGCTTTCGTCGATAATAAAACCCGCGATGGCCGGCGAGTGAAGAACAATTTCGTTCCTGAAGTATTTGTAGACGGCGCATGAAGCAAGTTCAAAAGCAAAAACGGCAAGAGACAAGACTCCTTTGACCACAATCTAGTATCTTTCCGAATGGCTTTCGTCGATAATAAAACCCGCGATGGCCGGCGAGTGAAGAACAATTTCGTTCCTGAAGTATTTGTAGACGGCGCATGAAGCAAGTTCAAAAGCAAAAACGGCAAGAGACAAGACTCCTTTGACCACAATCTAGTATCTTTCCGAATGGCTTTCGTCGATAATAAAACCCGCGATGGCCGGCGAGTAAAGAACAATTTCGTTCCTGAAGTATTTGTAGACGGCGCATGAAGCAAGTTCAAAAGCAAAAACGGCAAGAGACAAGACTCCTTTGACCACAATCTAGTATCTTTCCGAATGGCTTTCGTCGATAATAAAACCCGCGATGGCCGGCGAGTAAAGAACAATTTCGTTCCTGAAGTATTTGTAGACGCCGCATGAAGCAAGTTCAAAAGCAAAAACGGCAAGGGACAGCACTCCTTTGACCACAATCTAGTATCTTTCCGAATGGCTTCCCTCGATAATTAAACCCGCGATGGCCGCGAAGAACAATTTCGTTCCTGAAGTATTTGTAGACGCCGCATGAAGCAAGTTCAAAAGCAAAAACGGTAAGGGAAAGGATTCCTCTGACCGCAATCTAGTATCTTTCCGAATGGCTTCCGTCGATATTAAAACTCGCGATGGCCGCTGAGTGAACAACAATTTCGTAGCTACAGTAATTTTGTAGGCAGCACACGAACCATCATCTTAACCTTTTGCCAGCCTCGCAGGACTAGCAACACCCAAAATGAGACATTTTTACGAGAGACAAACTCTCCAATTTCCGTTTTGGAATCCCTCCCGTGAATATTATCTCATCTTGGGTTAGCCCTGGCAAGTGGCACATATATCTTTATATTAGTGGACAGCAGCTATACCCTGGCTCTTTGCCTACCGACACGTCGCGGGGAGTGAAAAATTGGCAAGACACAGACTTGCAAATTTGCTTTCCAAATTCCCTTCCATGAGGATTACAACTCGGGATGGCAATGCCGTGCCCAATTTCATAGCTACTGTACATTGTACATGTACACGTATGTACATGTACACACACAATGTACATTGTACATGATCTGTACAGTGTAAATTTAGCATAGACAGCGGTTATGTCTTCACCCTTCGCCACCTCACAAGACACAGAAAATGAAAGACTAGCGAGTGACGAGCTTGCCAATTTTCTTTCCTAATCCCTCCCATGAATATTACATTCTTAGGAATGTATTGCCATGGATGATTTTTTTCTTCTGGTGGGTACATGTAGCTACATAATATGTAACATGTACTGTACATGCCGTGTTCATGTCCCAATCCCTCAGGCAGCAGAGAGAGTAATCCTCCCGTTCATCACTAGACGCTGGGTCACTCACACACCCCAGCGCCCTGCTCATCTTATACAAGCAGAGAGGGAAGAGGGAGACGGACAGAGAATTTTCCAAGACTTGCACAAGGATGCAAATGCAAAAATGCTACCACAATCCAGCCACTGCATAAAGACCTTGGGAATTGGTAAACATAAAAACCTCGGTACAAAATGTACATGTACTATTACACGGTGGGACGTGCTGAGTTCGCAAAAGCTGCGTTTCCACGGGACTTTCAAAATTTAGTGGGCCTGACGTTTCGATCCTAGCAGGACCTTTCTCAAAGGCAGAGTGACTTCATTTGGTTAAAGTTATACTCACTGAAACGATGGCTACTTGTCTAAGTTTCAACTTCAAGTCGGGCGGAAACGGTCGGGTGAGATTTCCTGTCCGTGGCTTTAACCCGAGGTCAATGGTTTTCGTTTACCCGCCAACCTCGGCCCAGTAGAAGTGACCCGGTAACTTTAACCGAGCGGATTGGTGCAGTGGAAATGCGCCACTCGGTAAGAAGGGACTCGGTAAAAAAAAAAAAACCTCATCCGGTCAGTTATCAGCATGTGTTGTGCCACGACAACAAGCTGTGTGACGGTTTCAGCGTACGCGTCGCAAGCGCTCGTGACGATGATGCCTGCCGGATGTGGTGTCACTTCGCAAGCTACACAAACTAAAATGTGGTCAAGATGTACACATGTAACCTTCTTCACCACAGCCAGCTCACTGTGTATGGGTTCGGTTTTATGCACCACGTACCCAGTACGTGTATAAACCGCATGCCATTATTTGCCAGCTCGGTTAATTTACTCGCTGTCTTGGTTAAATTCCCCGCAATAACATACATCTGTAGCTGCCAACCTACAGTATCTTAATGGAAATTAGGAATAATACTTCTGCTAAAAAAGAGGAATCACAGAGCAAACTACATAGGAATACTTGTGCATTTCCAAGCCAAAAATCAGAATCTGTTGTCAAGAGCATGTAAAAAGTGATACGTTTTTACCCCCAAAAGAGGAATGATTCCTCCAAAATAGGAATGGTTGGCAGCTATGCAATAAGCTTTCACCATTTGAAACTGAACCGTCGTCTCGGTTAAATTTCTCATTTCTTCTGTCCAGTGAAAATGATCACAGCTGAAGAGACAGGACTCAACCGAACTTTATATTTTTGTGCACACATGCCTTGAGCACAGAACACCTGCTACTCTCATTATGGGCCGACAGCCGATATATAACAGCAAGAAAACCATTCCCCCCCCCCAAAGATTTTTGACACCATCACCTTGATATCGTACCATCCATCTGACGATGGCAGTGACTTATAGCAAGGAGCTTGACATTAGAGTTCGTAAACCTCAATAATGAATGCCGGTATGAACTCACAACTAAAAAGCTTTTCAAATTGATCACGTCCGCTCAAAATATTGTCGCCGCAAGCAATCAAAACACATTCAACTTGACTGGAAAAAATACGGCGCACTGTTTGGCCAGGAAATGACCGAAAAACAACTCACAAGAATTTAGAGGAAGCTGTCCTTTGAGAAAGTCTTGATTGGATTGGAACATCAGCCCCTCCACAATTTCAAAGATATTGAAGTACTCTCACTGCATGAATTTATCAATATTCACGAACGGCTGAATCACTCAAATTCATCCCAATACATGTACAGTATGTGTGTGCATGGTTTTCCAACAGGGCCAGTGAACATTTGATGGTTCTGGATTTCCTCGTATTATTATTTTTTACTACTGACCAACAGGACCAGTTCACAATTTACATTCATTGGTTCTGGATTTCCTCATTTTTTTTTTATTACTGGCCAACAGGGCTCGTTTACATTCATTGCTTCAGGGTTTCCTCATATATTTTGTTTACTACTGGCCAACAGGACCAGTTTACATTCGTTGCTTCGGGGTTTCCTCATTTTAATTTTTTTTTTACTACTGGCCAACAGGACCAATTTACATTTGTTGCTTCAGGGTTTCCTCATTTTTATTTTTTTTACTACTGGCCAACAGGACCAGTTTACATGTGTTGGTTCAGGGTACTTTCCTCATATTTTTTTTTTCTACTGGCCAACAGGACCAGTTGACTTATATTTGGACTTGTCCCCTTTTGTATCAGTAATGTTGGCAATTATTTGGACAGGTCCGCCTGACCACTCCAACAAAGAGTTGGACTGGTCCGTGGTTGTTTTGACAGGCAGTTGGCCATGGGACGAGTGTTTTATGTTCCAACCCTGTCTTGGTTACCTAAGGCATTGTTTCTTCCGATACCGTAGCTCTGAAAACGATAACAGTTTCTCATCCTGTCTACTGGAATACAGGATGTGCCGGCCAGTGAAGGGAAACCATTCTGTGCGTCAAATCGAACAGCTCCTGCTAGATTCATTTCCCGTGGCCCCGCGACAGATAAAACAAGGATGTAGGAGTATGAGAAGGTTGGGAGGATGTTACATGTACATGTTATGGTGGAACGTCGCTATAACGAACATCCTGGGATCCATGAAAACCGTTCGGTATATAGCGGTCGTTCGTTATAGCAGTTGCGGCCGCACACATGTATCTTATGCACAAAAATCGGGAGCCAAAGGGCATGTTCGTTATAGCCGAATGTTCGGTATATCGGCGTTACTTATAGCAACATTCCACTGTGCTTGCCTCCCATGGAAATAATGGTTATAACTCCATCTTCCACATGCCAGAGTGCCCATCAAAAATTTTCCTACAGTCGCTCAGATGCCCTTGCAGTTTGCGTCAGTGCAATCTACTCCATTTTTTTTTTTTACAATCCTAGTGGTTTTTAACTTGAATCCCACCTTGTGCAAAGTGCATGGGCTGGGATTCCAGTGCTACATGTACCTATTTTTCTAAAAAAAAAATTGGCCTTTTTTAACAACTGCACCTCGAAGTTGGAACGCGTTGTGGTACTCTTGCTACATGTGTCTTGGGCTGTCCCCCTCCCTCTAGCCGTGATTCTAATGCCCGACTGCTCCAGGTGGCAATTTCTTTTTCTTCGGGAGAGCAATACCCGGGAGGTTGTCCCGTCAAAAGTGTTCTCCTCTCAAACAGTTTCCCCAAGCAGACAGGACCATTCAGGACCAAATTCTGCGTCTCTAAACGCCTGAGAACCATGTCTTTGTGCGACTGGCTTTATTCTCCCGTACGGGTGATTAAAGGGGAAATGGCACTATTCTACGCCTCTGAGCTGTACAGCCTACAGTGGCTACCAGTCCAGGCAGCTCCTGCAGTGGAAGGAGAGTTTTAATTTTCACTTCTTCCCAAACTCCCCCAAGCTCCCGGCAAAGGAGAAGAAAACCACTCCAGAAACCACATCAAGTTGATAAACTAGACGAAAAGTGTCGGAGAAAGAAATCAATTTCCCACCCCACCCCCCAAAAAAAAAAAAATTGAGAGAGTTTCGGGAGCCATGAATAGAAACCGTTTTTTTTTCTGGGGGGGGGGGAGTTTGTAGCCGTGTGGGGCAGAAGGATATGACGGACCGACAATGGAGACAGAGAAAGGGTTCAATGTTTGACAGGTCTCACGGGCACTTCTCAGTTACACAACTCACAATCCCTCCCCCCCCCTCCTTTTCTCCTTTTTCCCCTTCAAACTCTTGTTTATCCAGTTCTCCAGTTTACCAGTTTTTGTTATTTCAGGGGCGGTAGGGGGGCTTCGTCGGAGCAAGGTCGGAGGGAGAAGTTGGGCTTTCTTTGAGACCAAAGTTGCATGGAAGGGTTTATTTTTTCCACCCCCTCCACCCTGTCTGTACAAAGATTCAAATTTTTTTGGTGGGTCGGTTTTTATGTCGTTGGGCCTAAGATGAAGGTTCTACTTTA
The DNA here is from genome assembly GCA_949987565.1 of Luidia sarsii. NCBI lineage: Eukaryota > Metazoa > Echinodermata > Asteroidea > Paxillosida > Luidiidae > Luidia > Luidia sarsii. The sequence continues at coordinate 10,197,844 of OX465121.1, forward strand.
AGAGTGAGGGAATTTTCCTACATGTATATATATGGGACTTGGGAAACAAAGATTTTTTTTTTCATTGTTTTTTTCGACCCCCTTCACTCTGTTAGATAAAAAGGTTCCATTTTTGGGGGGTCGGTTTTTATGTAATTGGGCTTAAGATGAAGGCTTTACTTCATAAGAGTTACATAATATTCCTATCAAAGACCAGAATAAAAAAGCCTAACTATGGAAACATCTCTGCCTTCCTATCATAAAGCAATGGAGAAAGAATCCATTCCTATCTCCGGACGGAAATTGTTCAAAAATTTATCTTAGGAGAAATCCTAAAAAAAAAAAAATTCACTTTTTAAAAAGTGATATGTATACAAAAATTTTGCAAACTGCTTACTGACTAAAATTACCAAAATGCAAATCTTAAAATTTAGTGGGCCTGACGTTTCGATCATAGCAGGACCTTTCTTTTTGTGAAACAAAGGCCAGGTAATTGGGTAGTATGATTCATGAAAACATTAATCATGAAACTTCTTTGTACCAATAATCCTTGAAAGAAAAGGTGTACATGTACATAACTAAAAATAAATAGAAACTAAAGAAAACCAAAAGAATAATTAAATTAAAGGACTTCTTACTTCAATTCTAGCTGGACTTTTTTTTACTCCTCATTTCAAGGAAAGAGAAGTTCGACAGTGACTCCCGACCGATTTGAAAGACTTCAAAATATGCAAATTCTGTCAAGTATTCAGAGGGGGCCTGGGGTTTGGTTTCGCACAGGGACCCCTCGCAAAGGCCACGCCACAATAAACACAAACAAAGTAACAATTTTTGAGAGTGTTGTTTTTAGGGGCAGCAGCTGTGTTTGGATACAATTGGGGACTGCTGCCCTATGCAAACAGCCATGGATTATAATAATCACAGTAGCCCGGGCTACGCACGTATACCATCTGGATTGGAGACTACATGTACATGTACTTGAATGTGCAAGTACAGTTTGTACGTTATTTTTTTTTTTTTTGCCCTTCTAAAAAAAGTGTAGTGCTCGTGTGAAGTTTGTTGTGCGCTGGTACTGGTAGCCAAAAGATGACGGAAAATTATCGCCCGGAGGAATGCACGTATGTATACGTCGGTTGACGGGTAAACATGAGATGGGAGCTGGAGTGATTCAATTAGGCTTGGCGGGGTTTTTTTTTGGGGGGGGGGCCGCTCCTGCTAAGAGGGCAGATCTCAAACGCGATTAGAAATTCTGACAGGACCATCTGTCCATTCGCAATCAGAAAAAAACCGGAAAAAAAACCGAAGTCCTTCGGCCGCTGAGGTCAGGGCGAAAAGCGTTCACATTCCTTCTCCCTCAGATCAAGAGAAGCGATCTGTTTAAACTTTAAAGGCGCGATGAACAGAACTTGCGTCAATCGAGTTTTAACTCCCATTCAAAAGGATGGGTTTCTTACTTTCTTTGTTACTAAGTCTAACAAGTTTTAATTCTCATTTAAAAAAACTTACTTTGTTAGTTGTTACTAACAAGAGTTACTAGTTTTAATTCTCCAAAAGAATGGCTTCATTTTGTTAACAACATTTATGAGTTACCGAGTTTAAAACTCTCATTCAAAATAATGGGTTTTTGTTACAATGAGTTACCGAGTTTTAACTCTCATTCAAAATAATGGTTGTTTTTTTTTACAAACAATGAGTTACCAAGTTTTAACTCTCATTCAAAAGAATGGCTTCTTTTCTTTACCGACATGAGTTACTGGCTCTCTTCAGAGCCACACACCACCTTGAAGGGGATGACCTAAATAATTGGTGTAGCCGGCCGCTAATTTGTCCACTCTGTGCATCAACCATGCAAACCTTCAAATCTCATCTTGCCTGCAGTGACTCGTCAACAGTTTTCAGGAAGAGCGATTTACCTGTGGTGTGCTACGGGTTGCAGATGGCAAAGATCTCCCTTTTAGTGAAAACACTCGTGATATTCCTTCCGAACTTTGACTGAGATGAAGACAAAAACTTTGCAAGATTCTTCACGACTTTAACGACCAAAAAGCAAAATCTCAAAAATGTTGAGGGCCCAATGTTTTGATCCTATCAGGACCTCTCTCAAAGGTTCTGCCTCTCAAAAAGCGGCAATCTTCGAACAAAAATGTGCGATTATGTTTCAATTACCCTCATTCAGCCTAAACTATTTTTTCTTCCACACTAAAGTGGTTCTGAAAGTGGTTGCCTGTTATTTCCGGAGAGACGGGGCTCTTCGGAGATTCGACACAAATCTCTGAGAGGCTTTGCGGCAGGGAGGCAGTTTACGAGTTTAGAAAGCCTCTTTAGAATCTGGGCTAATGGGGAGGGATGTTGAGTTAAGCCAAGGTCACAATCTATCATAAAAACCATGGTTATCAATCACACTTGGTACTGAGAGAGAGAGGCAGAGGGAGAGGAAGAAGGGAGAGGCAGAGGAAGAAGGGAGAGGCAGAGGGGGGGTAGAAGGGGAAGGAGAGGGAGAGGGGAGGCAGAGGGAGATGCAGATGGAGAGGCAGAGGGAGGGAGGGAGAGGGAGGGGCAGAGGGAGGGGCAGAGGAAGAAGGGAGAGAGAGAGGGAGAGGCAGAGGCAGAGGAAGAAGGGGAGAGAGGGGGAGAGAGAGGGAGGGGCAGAGGGGGATGGAGAGGGAGAGGGAGAGGCAGATGGGGATGGAGAGGCAGAGGGAGAATGAGGGAGGCAGAGGGAGGGAGAAAGGAGGGAGGGAGCAGGAGAGGCAGAGGCAGAGGGAGATGGAGAGGCAGAGGGAGGCAGAGGGGAGGGGAGAGAAGGAGTGGGAGAGGGAGAGGGAGAGGGATAGGGAGAGGGATAGGGAGAGGGATAGGGAGAGGGAGAGGGAGAGGGAGAGGGAGAGGGAGAGGGAGAGGAAGAGGGAGAGGGAGAGGGAGAGGGAGAGGGAGAGGGAGATTTGTAAACAAAAAGACTAAAAAGAGGTACAGACAGCACTGGTTGGATTGCCAATGTTATGGCAACAGAACGTTCTAAGTGGGGAGAGAGGAGAAGAGATCTGTCGGTCTGAGGATCGTGTTTACACGGTGATGGATGGGAATTCGGGCTGGTGTCAAAAGTCATTTTGTTTTTCTTCTTCTTTTGGAGTCAAGCCACTAAAAACCTCACGTGTAAGCGAATGTTATCGGCCGAGCCAAGACTCGTCGCTTCCTCCGCCCTCCCATAAGAAGTCTGACCGTGGATCATTAATGACTGGCACTAGCAAGGGCTCCATCAACAGGATATTGGTTAATGATCGCAAGACATGTTCTTCTAAAGGCTACACCACCACAGGTCTACGTCACTATGTGGCATCGTGGATTAAACAGCCAGGGTGGATCGAAGTCGAACCTTGACCGGTGACAAGACTAACCGCAAACAGAGTCCATCACCGATATTTAAACAAGCAGGCTTTTAATCGTACACGTACATCCATAATTTTGGGATCAAGGTTTTGGTCTCCATTTTTTACAGGGTATGACTATGACTGTATGTGAAGTTGAGATCAAGGTCATTGCCAACAAATACACAAATTTCAATCAGCAGTAAAATGTAAAAAATGGACTGAGAATTTATCAAAAAACAAGACGCTTCCAACAGTAGTACATGTAGTTCATCACGCATAATCTAGTTCTTTTCTTTCCTAAGTAAAAAAAAAAAACTGTTGCAAACTGCTCACTGACTAAAATGACCTGCAATACATAAATCTCAAAAGTTTGGGGGCCTGACGTTTCCATCCTAGCAGGACCTTTCTCAAAGGCAAAGTGACAACAAGTTTCAAAATGAGGATGGCAGTGTGCAAAATGCCTACCAGTCCGTGACTTAATCTTCAATTTGAAAAACTTTATACGATCTGTAAGTTTGATTGACTTATCAAAGCGCTTGCCCGTACACTTTTAGCACAGGTGACAAATAGTCCGACCATATCCTAGTTCCTCGGGGCGCAGGAAATGCGAAAATTGCGCCGACTAAAAATACCGAGAGCTGAGACTACGTATCTCCCAGCCTAACTTGTCCCCTCCCCTCTAACCTCCCCCTTCTGGAAAGAGGAAATCCCTTTATTACGTCACACGGAGGAGAATTACGCAGGCATGCTCAGAGTGAAGCCAACTGAGGGTTTGCTCTGCTCGACGTGCCCAGTGCTTTGCCCGATGCCTGATGAAAAATTTCCAGGCAGCTCGGGCAGGATTCGAACTCACGCAGGTACCGTTTCACAATTGAAATGTCACGCACTTCCTACCAGAAAAAAAAAACATTTATGGCGTCCACATGTTGAAAATACCACAACCATGTTACGTTGTTATGCAAGGATCGCGATCAATTCAAATTTATGCTGGATATTTGAAGGGGTACAGTACTAATGGCTGCCTAGTATTGGTTGGCCTATGGCCTGAGGCTATGGCCTATGGCCTGAGGCTATGGCCTATAGGGCCTACATGTACATTCTCACTCAGGGCATGGTGACTTCATGGAACACGATGTTATTTGCATCCAAAGGTCACACAGCTTAACACAGATGGAACTGTACTTGCTCCAGATTTCAAACTTTCTTCGTTTTTTTTTTCTGCCAAATGAGTCATTCACATTCGGGTCCCGTCACGCAATTCCCGTCTGATCCTCCGTTCCCCGTCACGTCAGTGTCGTTGCCTCGTCAGTGGAGATACTGGCAGCCCTCGCTTGATCCGCTGCGATTTTTGCGCGACTCATAATACATTTAATGCCACACTTCCTGTGTGTTTATCAACGCTCGTCGAACTTTCCCTAAATACCACAGATGTGCAATTTCTGCTTCCGTCTTTGCAATTGTGATGCCATCTCTTCTGTGTGACTGTCTATCAACCCCAGAATTTCATCCCCTATGAACCCAGGCTGAGACAAAACGTCCGAGTTTTCCTTAACGAATCGTGACAAATTTGTCCAAATTAAGACATAATTTCCATGTACCGGTATGTAGGAAATCTAAAGAAAGAGTTTTAACGTTTTCAAGTCACAAACAAGAGAATAAAAGAATAATGCCCCTTTCTTTTAATGAGCAGGATCATGAAATTATTGGTGAGGATTCACAAGATTACTATTTCACAATCATGGTCAATACATTCCTAATAGGCCTACAACCCTACATACTTATTATGTGTATACAAAAAATGTACGTAAATTGTAATTGTAAACAAAATTTAGTGTCTACCAATTCCGTGTGATACACACACTAAAACTGCAACGGAAACACTCATTCGACACAAGACCGGACGACATGACGCCGTAAACAGTCATTGTCAATCACAACCACTCAGCTACAAACAAGGTTTCGTGGTCTTCGTTGAAATAGGTGAAATTTGGGAGGCGTTTTCAGAGGCAATACTGAATAGTGAATTACTGCACAGTAGTTGTGTAGTGTTGTACACCATACAGCACTGACTACTGCGCACAGGTACCGGCAACTAACTTCAGTATCCAAGCACAGAAATACGAGCCATTTTCTTACCTTCACGAACTGTCTTCCGAGCACCAACACCGCTAAAAGAATCCACAATTGTACAAGAAGCCTCATGATGAATTCGGCCAACCGGCCCGGAACTCCCTCCTTGATAAACTTTTCAAAAATAAGTCGCAAATTTGGGACAGACTTTGCAGAGGAGGAGGCGAAAGTTTGCTCTGGTCTGCCCAGTTATATGTCAATGGCGCGGATGCAGCGCTGCTGAACCACACTGTCTATAGAGTGCGGAGTGATATTAAATATGGTAATGAGCCTGCATTAAAAAAATACTCATTACTTTCAAATAACTCGCGATTCTTGCAGAATTTTATGTCTGTCGATGAAATAAAATCAACTTACGACGTTCTGAAATAAATCTGCACTTTTGTACCTTTATTTGTCGAGCAAACAGACAATAAACTATTTGTTTTGGACGGTCACTCATGAATATTTATGAGGACTGGTACTTGACACTTTTTGTGTGCATTGTGAAACGGTGGGTTGTTTACCAGCGTGTATTGTGATATCCGTGTGGTACAAAGAGCAGCATACCTTTTCAATGAGGAGAGTTTCCCAGAAATAAACAACTTCAGAAAGTTGACTCATAAAAAGATACGCAGAATAAGATAAGTGCAAACACATAATTGTTTCGCAATTCTTTTGGACTTTTGTGAAGATTGAAAGATGATCTTCCTGAAAACCGAATTATTGAATAATGTATTGATTTTCATGTTTTGGAAGCAATTTAAGTTATGTTAAACCAGAAAAGTACGTACGTGTACAAAATTAATGTACTTTGATTCATTCAGCAAAGTTATTTAGCGATGTTGAAATACATTTCATTACATTACATGACATTATTTTTCAAATAAAATATTCTGGTATTCTGTGCGTTCATAATTAAGCCACCATATAGGCATAATCCGAGGTACTAATTTAACTTTTTGGAGAATTTAATCGTAGGCATTAACCAAAGTACGAATTGAACGTTTTAGAGAATTTAATCGACTTCAAAAGATCATTATAAAATAATATACATCCACGGTTCTCATTGCCGGCAAACAATGAGCAGACTGTTTTTTCATGTCTATGAAGGACGCCCTCTATCAGGGATTTCTAGAGGAAACGCAAGAGGGCGCTCTTGCTATATATTCGATTGGTGGTGTGTGCAATCATGGCAGGCTTGTTCCCGTCCCCTACCTGGTCTCCAGACGTCTCACGTCCCTACATTTCAGAGGACGTGAGACGTCTGGAGACCAGGTAGGGGACGGGAACCAGCCTGCAATCATGGAGAAAGGGTACACTTTAGCCTGTATTTTATTTTTATCAGTAGGGCAAAGAACTGAGCAGTGCTTGATTGCACCCCGAGCAGAGCATGAATCGTAGATAATTGTATCCATGATTCTGCCTCATTGCAGGCAGTGTGACGTCATAAATTAATGACGTCAGTGCTCTTCGTATAATCGCCTCTGATCTACAAGTTTTGCTTTCTTGAGACCCCCTCCAGTTATTGTCGATCGATCAGCTCATCTGCCCATCATGTATTGCTTGTTTAGAATAACGAAAACATACTGACAATTATACTGGTATAGCACGCCACAAGCCTCTGGTAGTTTGTCTGAGCTGAGCATGCGTGAGAAATTCTAATCACGTGCACCGTTGCTATGCAGATCTGCAGAAGACGGTGTTCAAAGTCAGTGGCTACGGCAGGAATGTACACACACGCCTATGGGGGATGGTCCGAAGTCTCTGGCTTCTGGCTTCCATTGGACTGTGTGCAAACTTAAGCCGCAAGCAAACGCACACACACGTTAGCCGTAGCCAATTCAGTCGGACCACACAACGTTCAGAATTTAGGAACAAAATAACTATTTTACGGGTGAAAGCTCAAGCTATGATAGTAATCTGTTCGAGAAGTACAGTGAATCGTTTTCTGACAACAAAAATTATCTTTTAATTTATTGATTTCATTAAATGAAAAGGCAAAATGGCATGTCAGATTTCCTTTTACAAATTGTACAATCAACTCAGTGCTGGTCTATCCAAAATAACGACTATAGATATACTGACGTCAACACCCTCCCCAAATAATTATAACATCTATGAAGATGATCTATAAACAATGTTGCAAACTGCTGACACGATGGAAATTGCATCTCGAAATCTTGTTACACACCGAAGCGAGTTGGACCTTTTTCGAGTCGAGAATTTTGAAACACGCGTTATTTTAAGAGCAACACAATAATGCAAAGATTTCCTGCAATCAATAAAGATTGTAGGCCTTCAATGTCTACATTTTAACCACAAAAAATCACTTACATTTTTTTAAACAGGTAGAACTAAACGCTTAGTGTGCGCTTTCAGTCGTTGATCTTTGACCCCTTTGCGTACCGCTATAGAGGGTTGCTTTCAATAGCTGTTTTGAAGCCGAACAAAATGCATTTGGAGAATAACGTTCGGTACAACTTGTATAGACGGTAGACATATCTTTCATTTGATACCAATTCTGATGCATTTTGGTGACTGCTTTATTTCGTGACGAAAAGTCCCGTTGGATCCTCTACTGGAAACTCCGCGAGTGGCAGCTCGGTGACGTCATTAGCAGAGAATGGTTCGAATTAATCTTTCTTTGACGTTTTGTGGGCGTAGTTCAATCAATACACGAGGCTTGCCCTTCCATTGATTATGTGATTATCACAGCATGTTCAGTGCTTTGCCGGATTTTTTTTTTTTTTTTTTAACTTCATCAGAATACGTTCCCATCATCGACGCCAAGCACAAAATCATGCTACATCTAGTTTCTTCTGGCGTTTTGTGGTTTTTTTTTTGGTATCACTTCTTTCCCCGATTGGCGATGACTATGGTGTGTATATTGACGATTGGTAATCGGGGCTGTCCCCGTTGCTATCGGCGGCCGGAAAGCTGATCTTGCAGATGAAATTCATGTCCGTGGTGCAAGTCATACTGGACACGACGCCGGACTTCGCGTTGTAGAAAGCACACGATTTGCTTTCGTCGATAAGATCTACGGAGCCGGTGCTACCATCTGTCCAGGAAAATGCCTCACTCGTGGGGGACTCTTTCTTGTAGCCGATCCAGAATTCGTCCAGCCCCACTGCCACGGCGTAATTCCGGAGGAAGGCTCTCTCGTCGTCGTCCTCGATGGAGACCAGGTGGGACTCCCTGGAGCTGGTGGCGAAGCTCCGGCAGACGGCCTCGCCGGCACCGAAGGACACTTGGAGGCCCGTGCCGATGCTCGTGCTGGCCCGGTAGCAGCGGTCGACGCCGCCTCGGGCGAGCCACGGCGGGGCGCAGCTGCCGACGCCGCCGCCGCCGCCGCCGCCCGTCATCCGCTCCGCAGCCCCCCGGCAGCCCTGGAGCGCCGCCACGCTCGGCCAAGGTCCAGCCCGGAGCAGGAGACAGAGGTGGACGAGAGAGAAGCTCCTCATTTCGCCCTCGCAGACTCGGATCTCACCCCCCCAAAAAGGGTACGGCGCCTCGATCGACGTTTCGATATCCTAGCAGGACCCTTTTCTATCTATCTGTCTCTCTGTGCGTCTCCAGGCTCTGTTTTCTCCCTCCTTCCTCTCTCTGTCTCAGCTAGCTGCCTCTCGCTGTCTCTCTCTCTCCCTCCCCTCTCTGTCCGTGTGTCTCAGCTAGCACTGTCTCTCTGTCTCTCTCCCTCCCCTCTCTGTCTCTCCGTGTGTCTCAGCTAGCTCTTATCTAGCTCTTAGCTCTCTTATCTTGACAGGTCGGTGGTTATGTATGCACAGCTCACACGCCGCCAAGGAAAGAAATTACGTGTCAAGTAAGGAGAGGAGACCATACCCCTTGGTATACCCGTGTATTATTCGCAGCAGTGCCGGTTCGATGGAGTTTGCTGGACAGCGAAACAAAACCGCATCCTGGTCTCTGTCAACTGAAAGACAGACTTATTCCTCCATGGACAGACTAAGTCTACTAGGCGAGCTGCATGCGTCGGTTTGTACGTGGGACCTGCAACGGATTGTAGACGGCACTACAGATCTGCAGACCGTATAGTCGTCACTACGATTCAAGGAGAACACGCCTGCTTGATTGTACACACTTTCACCGTCGTACTGGTGGTACGAGGTGACAGTGAAACCCGCCCCAATAAAGAAATTGAAAATAGAGATTAAACAATGGCTGCTTTGCATGTACACTGTTTGGTAACAAAACTATTATAGTGACAGGTTCGGGGACTTTGGGTGGAGACATCCCCCCCTCCAATACTCCATCGGGCGTAAATGACATCTCATTAAATGAGTCGATTTAATCTGGAGACGTGTATAATGAGTTCTCTTTCTATATACGTTGCCTTGATAGGATTGTGCTTCAGTGCAATTTGCCGTGTGGAAATGGCCGTCTTGGCGTAATGTTCTTATACCAAGCCTCTGAGTCTCTCACACCAAGGAGTTGACAGAGGGGGGAGAAAGAAAGAGAGAGGGAGAGAGAGAGAGAGAGAGAGAGAGAGAGAGAGAGAGAGAGAGAGAGAGAGAGAGAGAGAGAGAGAGAGAGAGAGAGAGAGAGAGGGGGGGAGGGGAGAGGGAGGGAGAGTGAGAGAGTGAGAAAGGGGAGAGAGACAGAGTCAGAGAGGGGGAGGAGAGAGAGAGAGATGGGGAGAGAGAGAGAGTGAGAGAGAGAGAGAGAGAGAGAGAGGGGGGGGGAGAGGGAGGGACAGGGAGAGTGAGTGAGAAATGTGAGAGAGGCAGAGAGAGACTGAGTCAGAGACAGGGGAGGGGAGAGAGAGGGGGAGAGAGAGGGGGAGAGAGAGGGGAAGAGAGAGAGAGAGTGACAGATAGGTAGAGAGGGGGAGAGGGAGAGAGAGTGAGTGAGAAAGGGGAGAGAGACAGAGAGAGAGAGACAGAGTCAGAGAGAGGGGGAGGGGAGAGAGAGGGGGAGAGAGAGGGGGGAGAGAAGGGAAACGGAAGAAAGAGGGAGGGAGTGAGATGGACAAAATGAAAAGGAAGAGGAGAGAGAGAGAGAGTGAGAGGGGGGGGGGGAGTGAGAGAGGATACATTTTCCCGTCATCTAAAAACGAAATACCCAAACCATAACCTCCATAAAACATACGCGATTATTTGTCCAGGCGTCTCGTAAAAATTATCTAACGACCTTGTCTTTGTATTAGAAATAATTCCATCCTCAGCCAGTAGAGTAATAGATGGCAGTACAGACCACAAGCAAAAATAAAAAGATTTTGGAAAATCGATCACGAACAGACGAGCGAGAGAAAAGGATTTTTTTTCTTCAAAGAAGTCTGATTACTTTGTTACTTCGTTGACATCGAAATGAAAATATTTGAAGTCGTGGACGCGAAAGCCTTACAAATGTTTGAGTTTAAATGCAAGGCAGAGAGACAATGCAATTCCCCCGCCAACTTGATAACATTAAATTATCCCAAGGTGATATATACAAAAAATGTTGCAAACTGCTTACTGACTAAAATTACCAAAATGTAAATCAAAAATTTAGTGGGCCTGACGTTTCGATCCTAGCAGGACCTTTCTCAAAGGCTTTCTCAAAGGCTTCTCTGCCTTTGAGAAAGGTCCTGCTAGGATCGAAACGTCAGGCCCACTAAATTTTTGATTAAATTATCCCCTTTAACTTGTTTACCCATTGAACATCAATGTCCACAGATTTCCTTCTAATTTTACACTTTAGGCCGCAGTTTGTAGATGGTCATAATAGAATCTTTCTGTTGAAATCTATCTTAGGGTCTCAAACACTTTTTTTTCGAGAAATCTTCACTCAATGTGGCATGACAAATAAAGGAAATGAAATGAAATCAAACACACAAACACATCAATCAACTCAACTGAGAATAAAAACATGAAATAATAGAAACAAAATTAAACAAAACTCTTTATTAATACAAAGTATAGTACATATGTTTGCCTTGGGATGGAGTTCCAATAAAACATGAAAGAAAAACAAACAAACAAACAACCCAACAAACAAACTTCCCAACAAACACAGACAGTCAAACACAAACCAACCAAATCAACCAGCCAGTCGGCCAACCAGCCAGCCAGTCAGCCAGCCAGCCAGCCAGCCAACCAGCCAGCCAGCCAACCAGCAAGCCAACCAGCCAACCAGCCAGCCATCCATCCAGCAAGCCAGCCAGCCAGCCATCCATCCAGCCAGCCATCCATCCAGCCAGCCATCCAGCCAGCCATCCATCCAGCCAGCCAGCCAACTAGTAAGCCAGCCAGCCAGCCAGCCATCCATCCAGCAAGCCAGCCAACTAGTAAGCCAGCCAGTCAGCCAGCCAGCCAGCGAGCCAGCCAATCAGCATCCCAGCCAACCAGCCAGCCAGCCAGCCAGCCAGCCAGCCAGCCAGCCAGCCAGCCAGCCAGCCAACCAGCCAGCCAGCCAGCCAGCCAACCAGCCAGCCAGCCAGCCAGCCAGCCAACCAGCCAGCCAGCCAGCCAGCCAGCCAGCCAGCCAGCCAGCCAGCCAGCCAGCCAGCCAGCCAGCCAGCCAGCCAGCCAGCCAGCCAGCCAGCCAGCCAACCAACCAGCAAGCCAGCCAGCCAGCCAACCAACCAGCAAGCCAGCCAGCCAGCCAACCAGCCAGCCAGCCAGCCAGCCAACCAACCAGCAAGCCAGCCAGCCAACCAACCAGCAAGCCAGCCAGCCAGCCAACCAGCCAACCAGCCAGCCAGCCAGCCAGCCAGCCAGCCAGCCAACCAGCCAACCAGCCAACCAACAAACAAACACACCAACAAACAAACAGTGGGAGGGATTGTCAACCGATGATTGTCATCAATTAATAATTGAGGAAACTAGGACTACTTTTCATGCCATTTCACTTTTTCTTTTTCCCGTCTGTTGCCCATATAATATCCCTTCTTCATATTTCACCACACTATAATGTGTACACCACACACACTGTAGTCTGGTCTGACAAGTAAAACTAGATATTCTCAATATGAAAGTTTGGTTGGGTATATACATGTACACACTGTTTTCAATTTGAAAACAATATCAGAAATTCTATGCTCTGTTATTCAGCCTCTGCGTAGTGGAAATGCTGGTTCTAAGCAGTTCAGTTTTTCTAAGATTCAAAAACAGGTTGGACATGGTGCATGCGTTTTGCAGATCTTTTAAAGGGAGCGTCCACCAAGTGCCCCCTTTCCAGCCATTCCAAAATTGAGAAATCACTAAATTCATCAGGAAGTTAGTGTAATGGTATCAGACGTTCCGTGAAATAAAAAGTTTGGCAAGAAGGATTTTTTTTGTGGGTCTTACATTAATTTTCTGCTTGAGGGCTTGGAAAATGAGTAAACAGGACGATCTCAATTCCAAAGGTGCCTGACTATTTGATGGGCATCCCTGCATTGTAGGGGGGCAATCTGGTACCCTGACTTCATTTCTGGTCAGCATCCCTGGCCGTCGCTCGACGGGCGGCCACTTCCCCGCTGCGCAGGCTCCTGGCCAGGCCCTGCAGGTACTTGGCGGCGGTGGAGGGCGCCCTCTTGGGGTCCACGCCGGAGAGGAAGCGTCCGTACTGCTGCTCGATCAGGTCCATGTGGGCCTTCTGCTTGACGGCCGCCGAGATCTGCCGCGCCCGGGCGGGGCGGGCCGGCAGCGGGGTGTGGGCGCCGCCCGGAGCCAGCCTGGCCACGGCGGCCGCACCGCTGGGGAGAGTCTGGGCACCAGACCAGGGATCGGAGATGCCGAAGGTCTTTGCGCTCTGCATGCGAGGCTGGTCCCCCCGGCTGCCGGGAGCGCCCGAGGATATGCGGCCGAGAGGGTGCCGGACATCGCCGGCGTCCGGACGGAACGTTCTCAGGTCGGTCCGACCGCCGCTCAGCCCTGCTCCTCCGCTGCCACCTCTCGATCTCACGACATCCCCGTTGGTCAAGGCTTCCGACCCCGTGCCGCCGTCCGCCCAAGAAGGGTCCCCCAATCCTGGTCGGCGGCTCGGTCCGGCCAGATTGCGAGGCACGTCGCGGAAACCGGTGCCGCTGCCGGCGGGAAAATGCGGCGCCCCCTGGAGGTGACCCAGCGGCATTGACATCGGGGGCGGCCGGTCAGCGTCCCTGCCCCTGGGCGTCCCCTGGCTCTGACCACTGCCGACGGTGGTCATTGGCTCCAGCTTGCGGGGAGTGGAGCGACTGGGAGAGGCGACATGCTGATGGTCCTGATGTCTGGTCCCGTCCTGTACGGACTCTCCCTTCAGGTCGAGATCAAACGGATGAGCACGCATCACGGCCGAATCAGCTACGATAAAAGAATAATAAAATAATAATAATAATAATGCAAACATTGAAAATAAGACTTGCATGTTTGCATGGTGGACATACTAAGAGGAAGGTTTGCGATGACACCAGGTTAATGCATCTCTGTCGAGAAGGAGTGCAGCTCTGGAAAGAGCCGGTAACTCAACGTTTCGGGCAGTGTGTACTCTGCCCGTTGTCAAGAGACTGCTGGATTCCAACTTTCATCCGCTGTTTATCAACTATCATGTCCTGATGACGGGCAGAGTACACACTACCCGAAACGTTGAGTTACTGGCTCTATTCAGAGCCACACTCCTTGAAAGAGAAGTGCTACATGGTGTCACCGCAAACCTTCCACTTGGTATATAGTGAAATTGTGAAAAGTAAAGAAATTGACTGGACTAGGGCCCAATTTAATAGAGCTTAAATGTGATATTTTTTGCAGAGACCCTTTAACCCTGACCGGCATTGAAACCACAATTAACCACACATGGTTCTTCCTGTGGGAGGATAAGGGCCATGCACCAGGACATTCCACAGCGGGGTTTTTGTGGTGACCTGTGGTATGTGAGCCTACACCACTGTGGGCACAGTGGTAAATTGCGGTATACAGTGTGTGTACTGTGCGGGAGGTGCAAAGCGTTAGGGTTAAACAAAAAAAGTGTGGCGATGGCCGGATGAGGAGTGGTTGAGCCGGAGGAGAACTCACTTCGATGGGTGTAGCCTTGATTGTAGCTGCCTTGGAAGGGATTACTGGGTGCGGCCGGAATGTTGCAGTGGACGGTCAGTGTAGGGGAGTCTAGGCGGTAGATGAGGTCTTCTGTGGTACCCGGTCCACTGAAGGACAGAAGACGGTTGCAGTCCTCTTCAGAGAGCTGAGTCAAAGTCACACCCAAAAAATTGAAAAAATTTATTAACAATTTTTTTTTTTCATTTGGGTCCCATCTTTGTATAAAATGAGTGAATAAGTAAATGACTCAATGAATGAATAAGTAAATGACTAAATGAGTGAATAAGTAAATGAATCAAAGTGATATACAAAAATGTTGCAAACTGCTTACTGACTAAAATTACCAAAATGCAAATCATAAAATTTAGTGGGCCTGACATATAGATCCTAACGTCAGGCCCACTAACTTTTATGAAATAAATGACTCAATGAATGAATTAATGAATGAATGGATAAACGAGCATACTGCCTAAACAATGTACAAAGGAACCAACAACTAAATCGACATTACTCCCAAAGTAATAAATAAAGATTCATCCTGGGCTACCTGTAGACTTCCTCCTAGTCCTTCCATCCGTTCCTGTTCTATTTTCTTCATTGTCTCCATCCGCTGCAAGGGGAAAAAAACATAAAGGAATGAAAAAACTGAGACTCTCTTCCACTCTGATACATTTTCAACGAGGGTTTGCCCTGCTCGACTTGATAAGCACTGAATGCCCAGTGCTTTTGCCAGAAGCCTGATGAAAAAAAAATTCAGGCAGCTCGGGCGAGATTCGAACCCGCGACTCCTGCTATCTAGTGGTCTTGACCACTTGACCACCTAGCTGGTCGAGGTCGTGTGGTGGATTCAAATAATGTATAGCGGCGGGTACCGCGTTGCATCATAGATATAACATGATGTTTGCATTGAGGTAAATGTAATTCAATAAGGGTTTGCCCTGCTCGACGTGATAAGCGCTGAATGCTTAGTGCTTTGCCCTACGGCTTGATGAAAGTAAGTACATTTGTCACGTTTTTTTTTTTAATTCTGTTTTCCAGGCATGCATCTCTTGAATTGTAAAAAAAGAGGAAAATGTCCGAATGAAACTGCGAGCGCAAAGCACGAAGCCCTTACGGCGTGGGGTTTGGATTCTAGATGCTCTGTGGTGCATTCTGAGCAGTTTTTGACCACTTATGACTTTAAGCTGAGTGACAGATTTTAACCTTTTTCAAGGCATACACCCAGAAAATTGAATTTTTGTTTACACAAAATGAAAAGTAAATATCAAAGTTTTTAACCTGAACTCAGCATGTGTTTTAAATAATAGTTAGGGAGAAGAAAAGTAATTCTTTTTTTTTTGTATTTTCTTTAATTAAAAAAATAAATAAATAAAAAATAACGGGTTTTATTTTTTTTACGGCCGAATTTTAAAAAAAATGCGGAAATCCGCAGATCCGTGGTAAAGTTGCATGCCTGTTTTTCCTAGGATGAAGAGTGACCCACCTTGATGGCTCGTTCCTCCAGTCTCTCCTGGGAAAACATCGGAATGCCAGCATTGCTGCGGCCGCTGTAACGGTTCACAAATGGCGGGTACTTCTTCAACAACTGGGGGTTTTTGCCCGAGTCCACGAGCTGATGAGAGAGAAAGGAAAGAAAACAAAATATCAAGGAAAGTTGCTTAATAAATAAAAACAAATATGTGACCCGCTCTGCACAAAGGCACTTAATTTGCGCCATGCCTTTTTCAACCAACAGGGAGTGTTTTTTTCTCTTGAAATTTGCAATTTCTTGCGTTTTGAAGATTTTTAGTTGATGTCCATTCTTTCATAATCAGTTGGAGGAACTGTTAATTTCCATCAATAAAGATTAAAAATGTAGCATTTTGTGAGCTTCACCTTGCCACTGCCAGTAAAATGTTGACGGTAAATAGCCCTTTCTTCATAAGGCATTTCATTTTTTGGTGATGGAATCCCTATATGAAATGCAATATGTCTCAAGAATGGAACGTACTATAGAGCTCAAACCTGCATCCCCCCAAAAAGCTGATTTCATGCTCATTCTGACTATGGGTATAACTGAAAATGTCTTTGCCTTTGAGAAAGGTCCTGCTAGGATCGAAATGTCAGGCCCTCTAACTTTTGAGATTTGGGTCTGATTAGAATATTCAGCGGCGGACTTCACTCTGCTGACTGACGGCTTTGTCTTGGGTTTGATTTTTCTGTTTGTCAATTAGTATAACTGGCGTGCCATCCCTGAAACACGTTGTCGTCAACTTGGTGGTCGTCGGGCCGAACCATGTTCAGACATAATGGCCTTTATTGCAGAGCAAGTCACATATTAATTGACCTCAATGGCTAGGGCTCAGTCTTATCCCGAGGTCCTCCAAAAGTTAAACACAGCATGGCCACCTCATGCATCGGCACAGCGTGCATATGATGGGCACGAGACAGGCCTGTTAAGATGGACGGCATGAAGTTAGAGCGCCCTCTATCACCAGAATGCAGCCAGTCACACCAACCAGCGAGCCCAGTCCCCCAAAAATGATGCAATCAAAATGAAACAAGATTGAATGAAATGAAATACGATCAAACAAACTGATAAAAATATCTGAAGTATGAAAGTAATACACTTTGGAATTTCTGGATGAAAGTAAGAGGTCTTGGGTTCAAGTCCTGTTTGGTCAAGGCAAAGTTTCTTTGCTATCCTAAAAGAAAAAAACAGTAAAACATATACATGTACTCCACAATGATGTTTCTTACCATCGGAAAAAATCAATCATACACATGGCAAGCAATTCACAAGATGCGTGGAGAAAATTTGGGACAAAAAAAGAAGACATTTTGAAACAAAGTTTATTTGCCCGATGTCATGAAAATGGAAGTCTTACCAAAAGTCTATAAAAAAAAATCACAATTGCATTCTGTGATGGTGCAGGGAATTAGTGAGACACTACAAGACACAAGACCAGATGGAAACAAAATGAAGGCATGAAAAACAAAATGTATGTATTATAGAGTTAAACAAAATGTTTGCAATTTTTTGAAAACCATTTTGAGACACTGTAATTCATGGTTATTTAGCTTTGAAAGTCTTAGTAAAAAAAATCCTTGTGACAAAATGAAGTTTTAGTGAGTACATTCTGTGGGATTCTGTGGACCCTAATCCTGCTGCACTCCACAAGATGCAACAGAGGGTGCAATTCTGTAGGCTTCTACCGATCCCGAATTCAAATTGTTGGTTTATTTTTCGATTGGGAACACTGTTGAATTGTGTCAGCTGCAGCAGGTTGTGTACGGCAACCCAAAGTAGGCAGCAGTTTGAACTGTAGAATGTTTGAGTGTGTGAGACACCGAGTTATTCAAAGCATGCGGTCAGATCCGACAGTCAGTGGGGAAAGCTGTCATCAAGACGAGAATTAGGGGAAAAAAGGAGGAAAACAAAATTAATCGGAAGAGTTGTCAATGGCGCTACAGCAATCCGGACGAAGGGAAGGATACCGCCACCAGGGTTAACCACGAGGGGAGCGTTAATTGTTGTGCAGGGTGCTGTGTTGGGGATGGTGGGTGCTGTGTTGCTGTGCGTTGCTGTGCATCGCTGCGCCCTGCTGCGGTCTGACCGGCGAGTTCAGAGCTGCGACCCGCAGTTGCTGTGATCCCAGGCAGGAGTGCGAAGGACAAAGAGTCGGGCGTTTTTTTTTTTAATCATTAAAGTCCGTTCACTGTGAGATAGTCTCGGCCGTCTTCATTACGGGCCCAATTTCATAGAGCCGCTTGAAAATCTGCTAAGCAGGAAAAGTCTTCCTCATGTAAGCTGGATTACAAACCGCACTTCTTGTGATGTCTATTGCTTTGGACTTGTATTCCACTCTTCTTTACTTAGCATGAAACAAAAGTGAAGTTTGGGTTGGTAAGGTGATCCTATGAATTATGGCTTTTTGTTCTTTAAGCAAATTTTGGCGCTTAAGCGGCTCTACGAAATTGGGCCCTTGTTGTTCACGAGGAATCTGCCACCACTCTTGACTTGACAGGCGATAACGACTCCTGATAGGCCAGCTCTGGGTGGACTGGAGTAGGGGGGAGCATGTCATAGCATTGAATGAGGCCGAGGTCAAGCTCAACTTGGAAGTGAACGGACTCTAACGCTGTTAAACGTTGGTTTAATACACAGATGTATATTATTAAGCGACTTCCAGGAACCGTTGTTTAATGCGGAGGGCAAAGGTTGAAAAGGTTAAAAGGTCAGGCCGAGGGCGGGATTAGGAACAGCAAAAAAGTGAGGAAAGAGAGAGATGGAGAGGATAGAGAGCAAGAGAGAGGTTGGAATGAGAGTCTGAGTACGTTTAGGTCTTCGTCGTAGTACATCATCCCGATGCTGGGCAGGTAGTTCTGACTGGTTCCCTGCAGCGGCCGGTCCCCAATCTCAATGGTGCGCGGCTCCACCATCCGGTACAGCGTGGCGGCGTTGTCGCTGCCGCTGCCGCCATTTCCGTGACAGAGCCGGGTCAGCCGCTCGTCGCGGGCGCTGACGCGGCTCCGGCCGTGGCAGGGCAGGCGGAAGGGGCGCACGTCCGGGCCTAAGGCACTGCCGCCCAGGTCGCGGTGCAGTGCGTAGATATGGTAGGACTGGGCCGCACCACCGGGTGGCTCCAGGGTAGTAGAAGTAGGACCAGGGGCGGAGGACAGACCCTGGCTGTGATCCTGGGCTTTCAGGGCCAGTTTTAAGTGGTGTTTACGGTCCTGCCGTGACGGATTTTTTCATCCATTTTTTTTTTTTTTTTGGAAAGGGGAGGTATGCAAGCGTGCAAAACAGGGATGGAAAGGAGGGGAGGAGAGAAGGGGATTGAAGATAAAGGATTGATGAGAATCATTGTGACAGAAAAAAAAATCAAAAATTGAGAGTATGAGAAGAAAAATGAAAACCTCCCAGATCAATCCCATTATAAGGTCTTGCATTGATTAAATCATCAGAATATCCAAAAATAACGCTTTAATTGTTACAAATTGTTACATAAACTTCACACAAAAGCAAACGTTAGAAGTTATAGTCAGGATTCAGAACGGCAAGGGGTTCATAAGTATCATTCTGCCTTTTAGAATTGTCTTGGTGATGGGCAGAGTACACACTGCCCGAAATGTTGAGTTACCGGCTCTTTTCAGAGCCATACTTCGTCAAAAAAAAAGATGAGTGTCACTGCAAACACGTCCCAACCATGCAAACCTTAGCTAAGGTCCTGCTGGGATGAAAATAGCAAGCCCTCTATATTTGTTGACGATGAGGTTTGATAAGATCGACCGACGATCAGAAATACGCAAGTTTGTCCTTTTTTGTGGCGATAAACTGGGTTAACTGGGAGCGTTATTGGTATAGACATTAGTTTGTCCAGGCATGGGGAGGGGGTGCATTAATTGCAGTGGGTGTGTTCATTGTGGGTGTGTAGTGGGTTGTGTACAATGGGTGTGCTATTTGGGGATGGGTGCATCATGCAAGCAGGTGCATAGCAGTGGATTAATTTGTAATTGGATTTTCATTTATTTTGGCCATGCAAAGTGCAAAGCATTTCCTGGTGGGTTCTGTTGGGCTCTCTCAGGTTTTATTGGGTTTTGGTGGGTTCTGGTGGGTTCTGCTGCATTTTATTGGGTTCTGGTGGGTTCTATAGGGTTCTATTGGGTTACATTGAGTTCTGCTGGGTTCTATCGGGTTCCGGTGGGTTGTGGTGGGTTATGATGGGTTCTGGTTCTGTTTTGATCTGTTGAATTATGTCTGGAAAAAAAACCACGCGTCTAGTCTCTAAGAACCTCTAGAGTGTTCAATGTTCAGCTGATTACTCACATCCATCTGTATAATCAGGGAGGTATATAATCAAAATAACACAGCAAACACCTGCTAATCAATTGCCAAAAATAAAAAAACCAAACCCCCCCAGTAACTCCTCGTCCCCACCAAAACAAAGACACACACACTCAGGCAAGAACAAAAAAAAATAAAAAAATTAACCAATCCCTCTTCCTGGTCCCACCCCAAACCAAATAAAAAAGTAAAACAATAATAAAAATACGAATAAAAACAATCAAATAGATAGTGTTGGTCGAAATCATTCACAAAGTCCCAATGTTACTACGATGAAGTCGTGGGTCAATCATTTTTTCCCCCCAGTGTGTTGCTATCTGGACACATGGGACTACTTGATCACGGCAGTCTTTGCAGAAAGCCACAGCAAGCAAGTGATGCAAAATCAGAGAAAAAACAAATATGATGTCACCTACACCACGGGTTATGTACGGACCACACGGATCCGGTAGAGAATTGGTTCTTGAGGCCTGGGAAGACATTCACATCATTAAAAATTGTCATTATTGTTGACTAGAATTGATTACCAATTGATTGATTGATTGCTTGATTGATTGATTGATTGATTGGTTGATTGATCGATCAATTGCTTGATTGATTGGTTGATTGATTGGCTGATTGATTAATTGATTAATTGATTGATTGGCCAATTGATTAATTGATTGACTGATTGATTGATTGATTGATTGATTGATCAATTGATTAATTGATTGATTGATTGATCGATTGATTGATTAATTAAACAACTGACTGGACTGGGACTTGAACCTGAGACCTGTGGTTTAATGCATCGGTGCTCTAACCACCTGAGCTATCCAGCACTTACATGGTGGCCTTCCAAAATAGTAAACGATAATTTGAGGCGGGTTTGAAGCGCATCCTAAGTATTCAGACAGCATTTAAAAAAGAAGAAAATTCTTCCTGCAGAGTCCGAATAATTGTAACACGGCCTTACAGTAAGGTCATTTTGGATTTTTTTTTTCACGAATATTTTTGGATACAGTGTCTGAACTTGGCCAGAGGGGAAAAAATATGAGATGATATGATTGATTGGTAAGTAGGAGGATGACTTACATGGTGGATGGACACAAAATCACACGTTGCGTGCGAGATGGTGGAGTGAACCTTTTCAGGGGGAAGGGGAGGTGAGGAGGGGTGGATGGCAAAGGATGGAAGAGGGTTTGTTTTATTGGGTGATGGAGATAGGAGAGGATTGGGGAGGGGACGATTGGGACAATTTGTGAAAATGGAGAAAAGTGGAAGAGATTACGTGGGGGTATTGAGTGGGGAAAAAGTTGAGAAGGATTGGAAGAGGGGAATTGTGAGGAGAGGAGAAATTGAGTGAATTAGATGATGAGTTGAGGTGAGTTACGAGGAAGGAATGCAAAGAGACAAATGGATGATCGTTAATGATAAAAAGCATGTTATACATGAGTAAGTAGGTATCTTGTGTTTACATTAAAGGCAGTGGCTGTTGTTACGGCAGTCGTCCGTGTGGTTCCCTGACTTGATTATATTTCGTCAGCATTGCTGGCTGGTTGAACCAGTCTATTAGCTGATAGTCTGGTTCCAAGAGCTAAACATCCTGACAAATACTGTGAAGTCAGGGAACCACACGGACGACTGCCGTAACAACAGCCACTGCGTACATTAAAACATTAAATTGCACATATCAAAGTAGGGGTGTTTGGGAACATCTATCAGGCAGGTTTGTGTTTTTATGATGAGAGAGGTGCATGGCACTCAATCGTTATGTTCATAAAATGGTAAAAAATCATTAATACGGTGTGGGTGGGGACAACGTTCTTCAAGAGACGCACACAGTATGTATGGATATACATGTATGACATTTATCACTACAATGCATGCATAGTAGTCTCATCTGATTAATTGGCATAATTACTGCGGCATCTCCGTTAAAAGTCACGGCCCAACTTGTTTAGACGACTCTTTCGCGCAAACACGTTCGACAAAAATGTCACATCAAACACAATGTCAATATTGTGAAATCGGGGAACGATGGCTCGATTTTCTTGGGGATGGGCAAATCCTCATGGAATTATCGTACATACTCATTACACTTAAAAAAGAAAAATCTAACGACCGTCTTAAAAATGACTGTAACCATACTAAACGACGATGGCAAACTCCACATTACAATATCAAATGAAGGCACACCAAGCAAGCACAACAAAACTGTTAGAATCCCCCAAAAATGATGTCATCGTGACCTCATCGGTTTAATGATGACTCTCTGAATCGCGTTGATTAAATCTGGCGAGGTGAGTTGTGGCAGAGATTCCGTCTTACCTTCCGCTTTCTCTTTTTGACCGCCGCGGCCAAGGCGTCGGGAAGGGTCTGCGCGTACCAGCGGCATTGTGGGATAGCAAAGAGGCGTGTACGGAATGAGGTGAGGAAGAAGGAAAAATTTGCGTCCAGGGGGAGAGAGGGATGGTGAGGGAAGTGGGACCCCGTCTCTTAGTCATCTCACAAGACTGACTCAATGTCTTCCAAAGTAACCGAGTGAGTAACCAACAATGAGAAAACCCTCAAGATAGCATGGCATTACAGTACAAGCTGCCCGAAATGTTGAGTTATCCAGCTCTTTTCAGAGCCATGGTGTCACTGCAAACACCTCCCCTTCGTACTTTCACCATGCAAACCTTTCACATCTTAGCTAAGGGCCTCCTAGGATGGAAATAGCAAGCCCTCTATATTTGTTGACGATGAGGTTTAATGAGATCAACCAACGATCACCAAAATGCAAGTCCTTTTTTGTGGCGATAAACTGGGTTATGGGAGCGTTATTGGTATCGACATTACCGGTAGTTTGTCCAGGCATGGGGGGGGGGTGCATTAATTACAGTGGGTGTGTTAATTGTGGGTGACTCAATGTCTTCCAAAGTAACCGAGTAAGTAACCGACAATGAGAAAACCCTCAAGATGGCATGGCATTACAGTCTGGCGCCCTCTATTGGCCATCTATACCGGTAGGTTATATATGTCTATGGTCCTGACCGAGAAAGGTTCTACTAGGATTGAAATGTCGGGCACCCCTATATTTCTGAGATGTTTCCCCCAATTGCAAGTTGTTCTCCGACACTGGGTCGGAATCATGGACTGTACCTACCGGCATGCTCTTGGCTCTTGATTTGGACTTCTTCTTCTTCTTCTTCCTCTCGTCCCGCCTGTCGCCGTCCGGAGCTGGAGGGTTCTCTGACTCTGAGGCGCTGTCACTATCGCTAGAGCTGCAGGGCATAGAGAGAAAAGGAGGCAGGGTGAGTCAGAACCGATGGGGTGCTCGCTTTCTCCATGGGTTCATGAGCGGATTCAGGACTTCATCATTCTTCTGATGATCCTATAAATCGCTCTACATCATTCGAATCCGCTACATGACCTCGACCAGCTCGGTGGTGAAGTGGTTAAGACGTCTGCACTAGAAAGCGGGAGTCGCGGGTTCGAATCCCGCCTTGAGCAGCCTGAGAATTTTTAAACAGGCATCCGGCAAAGCACTGGGCACATCAGTGCTTATATGTGACCCGGCACAGCGACATGAAGAATATCCCACCAAAACCCTTTTTGAGTAAACAACGCCTAAAGTCAAAGTATATTCTCAATTCGATTAAAAATCAATCCTTTGATTTTTTTTGGGATTTTCGGAAAGTTAATGTATCGGAGGAAATTTTGATATCATTTGAAAGCTAATATTACACTCTTTCACATCATTAGAAAATCTCAAAATCTCAAAAGAGGGGGTTATTCCTCATTATGATGTGCCGGGTCACATATCTAAAAAGTCACCACTATAATCAATTTGTGTGTGTCTATCTCCAGAACGTACTCTGATTCAGCGAAGTCCTTCATAGCGTGAAGGTCCTGCAGAATCCCGATGCAGCCCTGGATCGTCTCCGAGCTCAGCGTGTCTATCATGCGCATGGTCTCCAGTCGACCCTCCAGGCTCCGGATCAGCTGCCCCGGCTTGTCACTACAGGGCGCCCTCTTGGCGGCCGAGGCCGACTTGGAGGGCTGCCGGCGTCCGGTCTCCGCGACGGGTTCCGCTGGGGAGGGCTCGGGCGGAGTGGTGCCAGAGGAGCTGTCTGCACCTGCTGATGAGTGATTGAAAGAGGGAGGTTTGTAGATAGAAACAGGTTTTTATTCCCTCTTCCTCCTCCTCTTTCTCTTCTTCTTCCTCCTAAAGCTCATCTTTCTCTTCTTCTTCCTCCTAAAGCTCATCTTTCTCTTCTTCTTCCTCCTAAAGCTCATCTTTCTCTTCTTCTTCCTCCTAAAGCTCATCTTTCTCCTGCTTTTTCCAACTTGTAGCCTCACTGGCCCTATTCTATAGATATTACCATGGACGATGCTCCCATGGCATTTCTGCCTTGGTTCCCCATGATCGCCCCAATGCTCATACCACTCACTTCTCTTCACGTATGCACCCATATGCAGTTACAGCACCTAAAGCCGATACTAAGCAGTTCTCCTCTAGCGCTCTGCAGGAGTCTCCCATTTACTCACCTAAGGTCCTCCTCTCCTCCGTCTCCTTCTGGTAAGAGCTAAGAAGCTGCTGGGGCAGCAGGCCTCTACTCTCCAACACTTGGTGGGTGATCTCACGGGTCAGCTCCAAGATCAACTCAGAATGAAGGCTGGTATACAAAAGGGAAATATGACAGAGGTTTCTTTTGTAAATTTTGAACAGTTGGTGGGAGCAGAGTTGTCTACTGCCCTCTATAGTCTAGAGTCTGCCACCAAGAGTTCAGAATTAACAATGGCTGATTCCAGACTCTTGGTGGCAGCAGACGCACTTCTGCTGCCACCAAGAGTTCAGAATTAACAATGACTCATTCCAGACTCTTGGTGGCAGGAGACACACTAAGCTTCTGCTGCCACCAAGAGTTCAGAATTAACAATGACTCATTCCAGACTCTTGGTGGCAGCAGACTCACTTCTGCTGCCACCAAGAGTTCAGAATTAACAATGACTCATTCCAGACTCTTGGTGGCAGCAGATAGGCCAATGGTAATGACTGACTACTTCCGGTCTCGGTCAAGTTTACCTTTTGTTCTCCTGCGCCTTGTGGTAGACCATGAGGGCTTCGCAGAAATGCCGGCCAAGATCCTCAAAGTCGGACAGGTTAAAATGACGGGGGGTATCCTCCCTAGAACGAGCAAACAAAAATTTAAGATCATAATAAAAAATTTTTTTTTTAAATGGCAAAGAAAACTTTGACTATTTTACTGGACTTTGACTTGAACCAGAGACCTCTGGTTTTGCGTATCAGCACTCTAACCATCTTAGCTATCCAGCCCAAGCTGCAAACCTTTCACATTGGCCCTTTTCCGAAACCCAGCTTAGGCTCAGGATCTGGTTTTGTCTCCATTTCTATCATCCAATTCAAAATCCAAGAAATTAAGACGGGAGGCCTTTGGCGTTTTGAATGTTAAACTCGGTCTTGAAAAAAAATTCCAAAGCTTCAACTCCAACAAAGAACTCCAACCTGTGTTTTCAGCTTCTGGATAATAGGGACGAAGCTGGAGCCAAAGCCTAAGCCAGAGTTTGGAAAAGGGCCTTTAGGGCTAATTACGGCTGTCTCAGAAGAGGAGCCTGCTCACCTCCCGATGTCCTTGGAGCCACAGAAGGTGGCCTCCATGGTGAAGGAGTTACTGATCCCCATCTCACGCCACATGACAACCCGGCCCGTTGCCTCCTTGCAGCGCTTCACGTGGAACTTGCAGCCACGGAACGAGAACTTGTCGGGAGCCTGCGAGAGAGCGTGTCAATTCACCGAACCGCGTTAAGGAAGCAAGGACTCACCGACTTGTTACAAATTGTTAACAAAACAAAAATGAAAATCTGAAAATTGAATTGTTTAGGTAGTTTCACTCCTTGTCTTGCGAATGGTCGTGAGTGACGGTGAGTTTAAGTAACACAAGACTGTCACAAATTGCAAACGCAAATTTTAGAGGTTTTGAGGGCTTGACGTCTAGATCCTAGCTGGACCTCTCTCCAAGATCTTCCACTTTAACAGCAGCGGCCAGGAATCAGCGGGAGGGGGAGGTTACAAGTCCTCTTACCTCTCGAGACATCAGGAACGGGAAGAGCCTCTGGTAGAGGAAGGAGGCGGCGTCAATCTCCTTGCCGTGCTTGTCACAGCCGTAGATGAAGACGTTGTGCTTGCGGCTGTGGCCGTGCATGTCACAGTACACGAGCACCTGTGAACGAGGAGAGATAGAGAAACAAAGAACCGAACGAGGGTCCGTTAAGCTAGCTGGATGGAGATTGCACGGCTCTCACAGAAAACTGCTGCTGCAAATGAAATTCTGTTGGACGCCCATAGAAATACAATGGATATAAGGGTTGAGCCCAAGGTCCTATACAAGCAGAAATAGGTGATTCGATCCTAGCAGGACCTTTCTCAAAAGTTTTTTTTAATATCAGGTCTTCTACATTTTTATTTTTGTTAATTTTTTTTGTTCACTAAGATGGGGTTTTACTCCCCTTTTACTCAGAAATCAACACAAACAATATTTACATCATAACCAAAATCTAAATTTAAAACAAAGGTCACAGAAAGAAACTGATTTTTTTCCCTTCAAATATTAGAAATTAAGCTCCAGAGCATTGCTGACAACAACTCTGAGGCATCCCCGATTAAAGAAGCGAGGCCTCCCCTTTAATAAAGAAGTGAGGCGTGTTGCCTAAGCATTTTTGAACCCACAGTGAAAACCTTGCTCGAGTCGAGTCTGGGCCCTTGCATATTAGCGAAGGGCCCTCAGAAGAGAAGATGGAACAGACAGGGTTAGGGGGAAAGAGGGTTCGGGGCTACCCACCTCCGTCTCCTTGGAGAAGCCCTCCAGCATCTCCTTGACGTGCCAGACGGTGGGGAAGGAGTCCTTCTTGGGGTGGCGGAAGTTGCGGTTCAGGTCGCGGCCGGTCAGGGAGCAGCGGTAGTTGCCCACAATGACGCCGTCCGGGTTCAGCATGGGGATGATCTTGAAGACGAAGGCTCGTCTCAGATCCTGCAGAGGCCAGCAACGCCAATACCAGTTTGAAAGGGAGAAGGGAGGAGGGGAGGGGGGGGGGGCATGTTGTCGACTTCCTAGTTTAGTTGTCAACCTCCTAGTCAGCTCTTCTGATTTGAGCCCAGGCGAACAACAGCAACTTGAGACAGCAGCACTTCTAATTGCCGCTTGCCTCATACGTAAGAAGAAGAAGTATTGATAAGGGCCCATGTTGTCCACCTCCTAGTTGGTGGGCCCTGGTAACTGGTCTCGCTCTTCTGATTGAGCCCAGGCGAACGACAACAACTTCAGACAGCAGCACTTGTAATTGCCGCTTGCCTCATACGCAAGAAGAAGGAGGGGAGGGGGAAAAATTACTGTGAAGTTCTGAACAAATTTGAAGAAAAAAAAAAAGAAAAAAAAAATCTAACCATCTGAGCTACCCAGCCTTTAGATGGCTGCCTTCCCAAAAAGTCAACCAGTCTTTGTGACTAGAGTCTAGAGTGAATGAATGATTGGAAAGACTTTTTGACGACAGGATATCTGACCTTAGCGATGGGATCCGAGCTGGTGATGTAGTCCAGTAGGCCTCTCATCATCCAGCTGGCGTTGGTTTCCCCGGGATGTACCCGAGCTGTCACGACGATTCCACGCTTACTGGACGTTTCTTTCTCTGAATAAAACAAAAAAAGCAAGTCACAAATTAGGAGGGCATATTGCCTTTGACTATGGCTTGATAATACACACAAGTCTATGGAAGTTGTCAACAAGAGGCAGCAGCCAGCTCCCATAGGGTTGTGTGTTACTTCAAGCCACAGCCAATCTATTTGGACACTGCCTAAGACTGCGTACAAATTAATTGGCTACGGCTTGAAAGTGCACACGAGTCTATGGAAGTCGTCAAAAAGCAGCTGCAGCCAGTTCCCATAGGGTTGCTTGTTACTTGTAGCCACAGACAATCTATTTGGACACTGCCTAAGGCTACGTCTGAATTAATTGGCTACGGCTTGAAAGTGCACACGAGTCTATGGGAGTCGTCAACAAGCGGCTGCATCCAGCTCACATAGGATTGCTTGTTACTTCTAGCCGCAGCCGATGTATTTGGACACGGCCTTACCTGAGAAGTCGGTGACCGTCAGGAGGAAGCAGCTGTTGCCCGCTCTGCTTTCGCACAAGACCTCACGACGGAGACATCGTTGTCTCTCTGGGTCTGACAGCAGGCGGTCTATGTCGTCCCTCAGGTCAGTGAAGGTGTAGGGGTAGCAGTGGGCAAAGTAGCAGGTGTCATTCTCAGAGGCAAACTCCTGCAGGGAGGAAAGACAGAGAGAGAGAGAGAGAGGGACAGGGAGAGACAGCAAGAAGACATTAAAGTGAGCAACCAGGCAGTTTGTCTCCTCTCAACCCTACACTGTCTCTCCCAAGGTGAACAGCTTCTTCCCACGTTCAGCCTCTCTGTGGAATTCCAGTTTTTAGGGTTTTAACAAGATAAAATAGACTTAAGGTGATATACAAAAATGTTGCAAACTGCTTACTGACTAAAATAACCAAAATGCAAATCTTAAAATTTAGTGGGCCTGACGTTTCGATCCTAGCAGGACCTTTCTCAGTGAGTGAGAAAGGTCCTGCTAGGATCGAAACGTCGGGCCCACTAAATTTTAAGATAAAATAGAGCAGTTTGAGATACCAATTTGACATAAAAAACAAAAGATTAAAAAAAAAAAAAAAAAAAAAATCCTGAAATCCAAGAAAAAAATCATGGCATTTCTGGAAATCCAAGACAAAAAAATCATGGCATTTCTGGAAATCCAAGAAAAAAATCATGGCATTTCTGGAAATCCAAGAAAACAAAAAATGCCATTTCCGGAAATCTGGAAATTTCCGGAAGTCTTACATCCCTGTGGACTGACTCCGGACTATCTTCGCAGACACTTACCACCTGCCAGGAGAGGGTGTAGTAGGCCATGTCGACGTGGAGTAAGGGGTTGCGATGGAAGCCTGAGCTCCTGCCGTAGTGGATGTGATGGCCGGTCCTCTGCCAGCCTAGGGTGCCCCTGGCCGCCTCACGCTCCGAGTACATCAGCGGCCTCATCCCTGACGGCCAAGAACGAGAGAGAGAGCGACGAGGAGAGGACGATACGTTAAGTACGTGATGGAACCTCTGAGGTTAGGTATTGCCGTCTTTGATGAGGTACGTGAGTGGTTTCTTCGGTGATGATGCCGTTACTGCTCGTGATGGGATGATGTTTAACTCTTTCCGTACGGCGCGCCGATACATCGGCTCGGTAAACCGCTCTCTGCTGACGGAAAGCCGATACATCGGCTTGCGTGTCCCATTCTTTCTAATATATTACCAAATTTATTCCGTACAGACATGCACATTAATTCCGTAGTGAAAGAGTTAATAACCGAGGAGGTCGGAACCTCTGCGATGAGGTATCGCCCTTTGGAATGAGGTTACTGCTTCTATGATGAGGTTGTGGTTGTCTTTTCCACAATTAAACTAAAAGAACTTAGATGGGCCACTTGCCGAATGTAAACTAAATAATATTGAAGATGAGCAGCGGAACCCTGCCGTGGTAAGTGTCTTAGCTGTATGCTACTGCCAATAAACTCACCACCACAATGTTCCGTGCTGTCGAAGACTTGGGCTATTATTCGTGAGCAGCTCCAGTTGTGCAGTCAGTGGTCGAGGTGCGTGTGCGTGTGTAAGCTCGGGCGACTGGCCCTTTTATATACATAGACCTGCTCAGCCTCTTACGCAATCTCACGCACAGAAAGAAATGGACCACATGGTCGGCATCTAAGATGAGGTAATAGCATCTGCATGTATGGTTACAACAGCCTCTTTGATGGGGTAAGAGCCTCTAAGATGAGCTATTGGCCTTTGAGATCAGGCACAGGCCTCTAAGACCAGGTATCAGCCTAGTATGTGAAGAGGCATCGGCCTCTATCAAGAGGACCTAACCTCTTTGAGGACATACTGTACTGGCCTCTATGATAACAAATGAACCTGTACGATGAGGTTTTGACCGGTCTGATAACGATCAGCCCCCCCCCCTCCAGGTTCCCCAATAGGTCTCTATTCTCTATGATTGAGGTGAGAGACTGGCCTCTTCAGGAGGAAGAGTCTTCTCTCACCGTGATTGTAGAGGCTGTCCTTCTTGAGCAAGTTGATGATGTTGAACTTGTAGGTGACGCCGGGAATCATGCGCTGCACCCTGAAGTAGAACCACTGGGTGTGCCTAGGGGTGTACATGTCCGTCTTCAGAATCAGGTCGTACTCAAACTGCCCGCTGCATATGACAACGAAAAGAGAGGGAGAAAGTAATAGAAGTACGGTAATACAATTACAAAACTAGAATGACCTGAAAAGTGTGAAGTGAAAATTAATTATTTTTTTAAAGCCGATCTCAGGCTAGCTTATGAAGACCTTTCTATTTCACGACAAAATTGTGAACAATAGCTCTCCAGAATTTAAGAAAAAAATTCCTGAAGGCCAACCAATGGTCCACAGCATCTCACCAGAGAAGTTATAAATAGTGATGGTAAAAAATAACAAAGAATAAAAAATAAAACAATTATTATGTAAGGAGAAATTCATGTTCCAGGGATGTAAGTTACCAACAAATTCATTTCCCCAAAATCACTGAAGCCCAATAAATTGTGCGACTGCTAGTGAGCGCTTACGCGACCGTGAGATGCAATTGCAAGATTCACTGCAGGGGTGCAGGCGCCCTTTAGTTTTAAGGGTTTTAACAGGTAAAATTAAGCACTTTGAGATACCAGTTTAAAATAAAAAAAATTAATAAATAAAAAAATCCTGCCATTTCAGGATGTCTCCCCCCAAAAATCACGCCATTTCCAGAAATTCGAATGAAAAAAATCAAGCCATTTCCAGAAATCCGGAGAGAAAAAATCACGCCATTTCCGGAAATCTGAAGGAAAAAATCACGCCATTTCCGGAAATTCAGAAATTTTCGGAAGTCTTACATCCCTGATGTTCCCTTAAAAACTTCAATGACCACTGCAGATCTTCAAAATTATGGAGGCTCCGACTTTACGAATGATGTTTCGGAGTAAGGTCTGACTCATTCCCCTCCCCCCAAAAAGACCCCACTTACACTCTGCGGGCTTGGCGGAGGTTGCCCGACTCAAACCTGGACTCAAAGACCAGGCTAGGGCTGCAGCCCTCGGGGACAGTGTGCGGCACGGTGCCCTTGGAGGTGCGCTCCGAGTCAAAGACGCTGAGGTAGGTGACTTCAAACGGACGGTACCACTTGGTGCGCTGGTTATGAATCGTCCGACTGCTTTCGGGGACTGGGATCGTGGAAGAAGGTGAACAGACGATAGATGAGAGTTCTGTTCATCAACAAGGAAGGCAGTTGGAGTGAGTATATCGTTATCAAGGAAAACAATTTTGAATGGCACTGAGGTATTTACCAAGGAGCATCAAGGCAATGACCAGGGGGCACCATGGAAATGACCAGGGGGCACCAAGGCACTGACTGAAAGGGCACCAAGGCAATGACCAGGGGGAACCAAGGCAATGACCAGGGGCATCAAGGCAGTGATCAGGGGCACCAAGGCAATGACCAGAGGCACTGAACAATAACTCTAGGCACAGTAGTACAGAAGTCCGTTTGGTTTTCAGAGGGGGTCAATTAAATTCGTACCAGCATCAGAGAGGAGTTCCTTCTCCGGCGGGGTGGAGTGCTGGTGCTCCGGTTTGGGGTAGAGCGGCCCGCACTCAGGCGGCCAGAAGGGTCCGTCGGCAGTCAGCACAACGCCGTTCTTGTCCACGTACTTGCCGGCGCCCACCTTGGTCAGGCCGCTGCGTCCCTTCCGCAGCGCCGCGCGGAAACCCTCGGCCGTGTACTGCCGGAAGAGCTTGCGGCGGACCTCGGAGACGGTGCGGGCCCGCTCCGAGCCCGTCTCCTCCGACTCCTCTGAGGGCTGCCCCTCGACGAGGTTCCTCTCTCCGTTCCGCCGTAGTGGGTCCAGACGCCAGCTGCCGCCGCCGTTCTGGTTGCCTGGCGTCGACGGTGAGCCACCGTCACCATCAGAATCACTGTCCCCCGGGCGGCGGTCCCCGGGGCGACGCGTCGCCGCGCCGCTGGCGAGGCGGGAGAAGCGGTTGTGGCGGGCTAAAGGGTCGTCGGGGAAGTCGTAGGAGCCGTCGGTGAGGTCCCAGGGGTGATGGTTGCCGTGACGGAGGCTGGGTAAGGCCTGGGCGTAGCTGTCGCACTCTTCCAAACTCAAGGACCTGGTGAGAATTATAACCCCCGGCCAAAATCATTTAATATATCAGCTTGGTAAAATATCATCTTATTGCGGCCAGTCAGAGCTGCCCAGTTCACTCGATGCTTTTTACTTTTTTCGGGGTGGGGTGAGTGGTTGAATGGCTTCTGACTGGCGCCCCCACCCCGTCAAAGACTAGTTGACTATTAGGGAAGGCAACCATCTAAGGGTTGGATACATATTGTAGCTAAGATGGGTCCCCTTTCATTTCCAAGGTTCATGGATGGGGCGGGAACCTTCAGATCAGAATCATCCCTTGCAAAGAAATGCTAGCCGTTCCTCTCAGAGAGAGAAAAAAACTCACGACTGCTGTTTCTGCATGCGCTTGAGTTTGGCCATGTGACGGTTACGCCTCATCCTCTCCAGGGGAGGAGTCTCCAACGCCTCCCTCACTCGCTGCTCCAGCTCCTCCTCCATCTGCTTCTGGACGTCTCGTTTCCATGACTCTGGCTCTGTGAAAGGGGGAGAGGGGGAAGGAGAGAGGCTGAATGACTCAATACGGCCATTTCCACTGTTCCTCACTAAATTTTATTTTTAATCACCATTCAAACTCCGTTTTTTTTGTGTGTGGACACAATCAACGTGATCATTTGTGGGATTTGAAATGTGACTCAGACCTCCACTTTTGGTGAGACTTTTCCAAATAATCGCGCTTATTTGCGACCCAACGTGCTTGTTTATATGTCTCCCTGTGGCTCCATCTTAAGAGCTGGGGTGAAAGGTTGAAAGGCGGCAAGGAAAACGAAGTGGCTACCCTACTGTACTTGCACCTCATTGTGCCTTGGCCCCTCTAAAATGAATGATGATATCTACAACCACATGTAAATCTATGACAAATGGGTCTCTGTACAAGTGGACTGTGAGCTACCCAGCCTTGATAATTACTTGAGAGATGGTTTATGAGTCCGATGAAACTGCTCCAGGAGACCGGTGCCTGGCGAGAGGGACTGGCTGAAGTGTGGCTATCATGCATGGCTGTTGACAGTGGTTATACTATCGGCAGACAGGAGTAGATACACACTTAGGTATCGATCACGCCTGAGAAGGGAGAGCATGCACTTCCATTGAACACTGTACGGGTTGTGGGTTCACCGCACTGCCTGCTAAATGTAGCTCTCAGCTTCTCCAAGAATCTAGATCTTGCTCTGTAAGACACGTCTAAACTCAATCATCCTCACTGACAAGTTCTTATTGACTGTTGTCAACTTGGCCTCTATGCCCGACACTGTATTACAGGTGTAGGTCCACCGCACTGCCTGCTAATGTACACGAAGCTCTCAGCTTCTCGAAGAATCAAGATCTCGCTCTGTAAGACACGTCTAAACTCAATCATCCTCACTGACAAATTCTTGTCGACTGTGGGCAACTTGGCCTCTATGCCCGACACTGTATTACAGGTGTACAAATGTAGGTCCACCGCACTGCCTGCTAATGTACACGAAGCTCTCAGCTTCTCGAAGAATCAAGATCTCGCTCTGTAAGACACGTCTAAACTCAATCATCCTCACTGACAAGTTCTTATTGACTGTTGTCAACTTGGCCTCTATGCCCGACACTGTATTACAGATGTGGGTTCACCGCACTGCCTGCTACATGCAGCTCTCAGCTTCTCCAAGAATCAAGATCTCGCTCTGTAAGACACGTCTAAACTCGACCATCCTCACTGACAAGTTCTTGTCGACTGTGGGCAACTTGGCCTCTTAGCCCGACATACATGTCCACACACAGCGCAAGGAGACAGAGATCAATGGCCGACCAAAACAAGACACAAGCCAGCTTCACTTAGAGGTTCCCTGCTAATCCACCATAGTGAAGGCAAACAAAAGTATCGGTGTCTGGCCAACTCTGGTTCTTCTCAAAATCCAATCCTAATCATACTGTATTAAATGTACGTTGTGTAATATGAGAACACTACTGCACCAACAATAACGGAGACTAAAGTCAGAGCTGGATGTCCAAGTATTGCTGCATGCAAGACAATTCTCAACCCTTGCTCTATGTCTCAACCAACATGCATGCACAACTGCCTGTGTACACACACAGTATGCAAGTTGCTACACATCCTAACCATACCACACTGATATAAATATATACAGTATCTGATTACTCAGTGAGTCCCAAATTCTGTCTATCAAACGCAAAATTCCCTAGTCTGAAGGTCACAGACCAAGAATAAACAGAATAGATACAGAACCTAATACTACAGTGGATGGGGTTGGGGGTTAATGTACATAGTTCTTACAGTCCCGCGGTGAAAACAGCCACTGTTTACAATCTGGACGGCTCAGAAAACATTCATGTTTGCCGGGAGAGCCGAGAAGAATGCATCTTAAGTGAGGTTTTTTTTGTTGAGAATCAACAGGACTGTTTGGGTTTTCTTTGAAGCTGTCTAAGTGGCTGTAAGTTTGCTGAGAAAAAAAATCCAACCTCTGTTGTCACTTAGGGATGAGTGATGGGCAGAATGCTGGGCGAAGGGTCTGTGCATATTTATTGCGAAATGGGTAGACAATGGTGGAGGTAGAGTGGATATTTGTCGCGATGTCTTACAAATGAATCACTTTGTAATCGTGCTAAAAGTTTCTTGACAACAGTTTCTTTCGGGGCAGTTAGAGAGAGTCAATTTGATAAATCAGGAGGATTTCGTTTCAGGACCACACTCACACAATGAAGAGCAACCCTTTACCTGGTGTCACCGCAAAGCTCCTCATATTTTAACTCAACCCCATGAAACACATCTCAAATCTCAAAAAACCAAAACCGAAATAACCGATACAAAATTGCTGCTATCTGCTTGCTTTCTTATGTGCATCATAGGCCAATGGTTAATTTCAGCAACCTTGTCGTAACTTAGTACGACTAATCCCAATGCCGCAGAAACCATACAGCCTATCAAAGCTTATTTGGGTTATTCGTTGTTGGTTGTGTCTAAGTTGTGTGATTTTTTTGTGTGAAATCCACCACCGATCTCCAAAATTCAGAGGGCCTGATCTTGTGATTCCAAAAACAGAGCAGAACAGAGCCCTGCCAGCCTGCTCGGATCATAACGTCAGGCTCTCTGGATTTTTGAGGTCAGTCTGTGGATGGAGGGTTTGGGTTGGGAATCCTGTGATCTCTCCTACTCACCGACGATGCGATCTTTCATCACCACCTCTCGCTTCTGCAGGGAGAGCCTCTGAATCTCCTGCTGCATCAAGTCCGCCATCCTGGATTCCTTGCGCATCGGCCTCGACCCTCGCTCCTCCTCAGCCTCCCTCCTCAGTCCCGGCACTTCCGCCACTGCCTCGGTGCGAGTGCTGTTGGCGTTGAGGGTGCGGCTCAGGGTCTCAGAGTCAGGGGCGGGGTTGGGAGCGCCCGTAGCCCTGTGGGTGGGGGAGGCCTGGTGGGTAGGGGACACTTTTGGCATCAAGATGTCCCCGCTGGCTGCGGGTTTGGGTCGGCGGGCGGGCGAGCCCTCCAGAGGCAAGTCAATCGGCGCTGCCGCGATTCCGGGCTCTCGGAACGAGATCTCGGTCTCCCTAGGCACCGGGGACCTTTTGAGGGCGGGGGCGCCCCCGGTCAGCCCGGACCCCTTTGGGGTGTCGTTGATGACCCTCTGAGAGGCTTTCTGGGTAGATCTCTTGGACCTCCTGGACGTGCCTTTGGAGCGGGAGGCCTCCGCACTCCTCCCTGATTTGCGGCTCTCGGGAGTCGGGGTGGAGCTGGGTTTCGAACGTGGGGACGCATTGTCCAGGTGGGGTCCAGACGGAGCGTCGCCATGATCCTCGGTGGGTGAGTTCGTCACTGGGCGCCCGTGGGTGGCCCTGTGTTCAGTGGGCTGTGTGACTAGGTGGTGCTGGGCGACTGTCCCCAATGGCTGTTTCTCGGCGCCTGCTGATGAGTGTCTGACTGGGTGTGACTGGGCGTCGCCGTGCACTGGGGAGTGGCCGACTGTGCTCAACTGGGCGTCGCCCTCGGCCGGCGGAGACGGCTCCGCCTCATCCTCCCCGGTGCTAGAGGTCAACGACCCCTCCATGGGAGTATTCACTCTGGACTGGGTCACCTTGCTCCGACTTGGAATTTTAGCGAGGATGGAGGCACGCAAACACTGGCGGCCGTCCGGCTACAGAGGGCGGTATACATCATGCCGCTTCCCTCAACGCAGACAGTGTGATGCAAGAACTCATTGCCATCTTGTGGAATATTTTGAGCAACTCATTCTGCCAACATTTCTGTGAAGAAAGCACCAAAAATCAAAGATCAGATTTCTGTCAATAATTTTGTATTAAAAACTATATTCTCGTGCATGTGCCGTTTGTTAAAAGCACTTTACAACTGACTTTCCATACATGTATACACTGTACCGGTGTAAAATTAACATTTTTTTGTGGCGGTAACACTGGTTTAGAGAAATTGAGAATGTACTGCAAAAACATTCAATCCTTCCTTTTCCAAACAAACCATACAATAAATTTTCACAGCCCAAAGTTTTTTTCCTTTGTTTGTTTAACCCAAAGTCTTTTTAATTAAGTTAAGAGTCAAAACTGTAGTTAGAGAGTTTAAAACTGACGGTACATGTATGTACACTATAATAATTATGTACATGTACACGTACATGTACAACAGAACTAGAGGAAGTCATTCAAATCTGAGTTTATAATTACATATATACTGTGCAGGGGACAAGGCAATGTCTCATTGGTTATTGTCAGTGTAAGCAACATGTACACACAGGAAATTGTGTGCTGGTTAAGCCATTGTTGCTCGCTACCGTGGCAACAAACTCAGAGTATGGTAGGGGGGAGGGGGGCTAGATTTAATGGGAGTACTACAGTTACCCAGAGTAAGCGGGAGGGGGTGTTGGGGATAGCCAGAGGCAATTTGGCAGCCTGCCCTGGTCCTCTGTTGGATAAAAATGAGCACCGCATTGTGATTGTTAAGCCTATTGACGAACAGGCACCTGTCAGTAGGGGGGAAAAGCGCCCATACCGGGACTTAATTGATCATCTCCATGCAATGGTTCAATTGGGCGAGCCTGGAGCCGGTGAGGTTGCAGGGGGTAGGCGGGGTACGGGACTACAGGTACATGTAAAAACCGTTCGGGCGGGAAAAAAAAAAGGGGGGATTCTGTTCTGCCGGGTACATGTAGTTTATTGCTGATTGTGTGGCAAGGTATTCTCAGCTTATGGTTCTGCTTGAGTCCCCCCCCCCCCCCCCCGGCCCTCTTCTGAGTCTATTGTTCTGTCTGTCGGCTCAGATTGAGAGCCGTAAACAAGATTGGTGAGGTATATGCACTATTATACGCCTTTGAGAAAGATCCAAGTAGTCTGGCCCTCCTAATTCGAGAGTAGAGAGAGGGTGACAAACAAGTGTCGAAAGTCGGATTTTGGTCTGAATATTTCAGATTAGTCGATGCATTTTTGTACAGTCCGTTTAGTGATATTTACACAAAATGTTGCAAACTGCTTACTGACTATTACCAAAATCAAATCTTAAAATGTAGTGGGCCTGATGTTTTTATCCAAGTGGGACCTTTCTCTGCCTTTGAGACAGGTCCTGCTAGGATTGCAACGTCCGGCCCTCAGTCCATCTAGTTTCGAAACAAGAACAGTACTTTTATGGCGGGTAATGGGTGGTTGTCCACCCAACATTTAGAGATTAGCTGCCTAATCAATGCTTCACTACATGTCATGTATGTGTACACAGACCCTGTTTGCATTACAGGAGAGAAGGGGAGGGGAGAAGATTTTGAAGTACCAGCAAGAGGCCTTTGGTGGATGGTTTTTGTGTGCATTTGTCTGAAAGAAAGACAGGAGGCATTGGTTGTTAGGCTGCGCTGTGCAAATTCGACCGGCCAAACAAGACTACTTGTGAAGTACTCCTCAAGAGAGAGGGGGCAAAAAAGAAAAAGAGAAAAAGTGCTCTACAAAATACATGGGCTGGTCCGCTCGGCTGGTATTGTGTTGGCTCAGCTCAGAATTGCTCTTAATCCAAGCTTTGCCGCTTGTGAAAAACTGCAACAGCTCCGGCCTTCTCAGACTCAGGATGATGCTAGGACAGCATGCCTATTGAAAAAAACTAATGCCTCCATCTTCAGGCATGCAACTCTTGAATTGTAAAAAAAGAGGAAAATGTTCGAATGAAACTGCGAGCGCAAAGCACGAAGCCCTTTGGATTCTAGATGCTCTGTGGTGCATTCTGAGTAGTTTGTGACAACTTATGACTTTGATTTAAAAAAAAAAAATAATAATAATTTTTTTAATGGCCGAATTAAATAAAACGCTGAAATCCGCGGATCCGCGGACAAGTTGCATGCCTGCATCTTGGATCAAACCAAGGGGATTCTAAGTACCGAGTCACGATTTGCCTACAAATGTACAACTCCCAACACCACACAGAGTTGGTCACGACTCACGACGTAAGATGAAGCCTTGAGTACACAGGGACTTTTTTGGTGGGGTGACTGTGGAGATTTCACTCTTTTTCCCCTTCTCATTCGAGCAGGCCAGATTACCAGTTTAATCCCAAGTTTGCTTTACAAGTGAAGTATTTCAAGTGTTTTCCTGTGTTGCCGGGGGGGGGGGGGGGGGGCTCTGCCTCTCTCAAGGCTCAAAAACTGGTAGCTTTTGTAAGAGAACAGGGGATTTATTTCCCGATAGGGACAAGACCCGCTTAGAAGTAGTTTAAGAAGCTGGTACATGTATCTAAGGCAAGATAACTATTTCTCCTCTGCAGGGATTAAATCACATTTTCATTTGCATACATGTAGTATAGCCGTCGCCTACTGGTAAATTTGCAAATGCTGGACCTCATGATATTGATAATGGTTTACAGTCGTGACTCTGGTGTTGGGGGGACAGTGTACAATATTTTGGCAGGATTTACCCTCGGGGTAGGGATAATCAAACACGATCAGTAGGGTGCAGCGCTGTTAAACAAATAGATCAGGTTTTGACGGACGTGCAAAGATCAAACAGAAATTTCAGAATCCTTTGAAATCTCACCCCCCCAAAAAAAAATGAAAAGAAAAATGAGAGGGACTGGTGTTTTGGATCCTTGCAGGACCTTTCTGAGCCACAGAATGTTCCTCAGAGACAAATTCTTTCGAAATATTTACAAATCATAATCATCCAAAAATACAGCAGGTCTGATGTCTCGATCTGAGCATTATTATCTGATCATCTGAGGGACATTCTTCAAAGGGTCCCTAGCATTTCGATTCCATATTTTCTGGGTTTTTTTCTTCTACATGTACACAAACCATGTACATCAATCTGCCTTTGAGAAAGGTCCTGCTACATGTACATGTAGGATCGTATCGTCAGCCCCCCCCTCAATTTTATTAATTTTTACAGCTTGGTCAATTAAATTAGTGAGCAGTCTGGAATATTTTTGTATTACTTTTCCAGTTGCAGTTCCAACCTGTTGGTAATTTTCTTTATATTTTCAATCAATTACGTACGTGTACAGTTTCACAGGTTCACAGATACACCTGTACGTTATATGTAATCGTAAGCTGGTCTGGTCCCTGTCCACAACTAAGGACCATCTCTATTGTGCCTCAATCACATCAGATCAAATAGGATACACCCGGTCTAAACAATGTCCTTAGTTACCATAGCAACCGGGGGGGGTGCAAGTACTGACCCCTACACTGGGCAGGGGTCATGTATGGGCCACATCTTGTGAGGAAAAATGAAATAAAACACTGACTCGCATGTATGGGTGTGTAGCAAATACTATACATACCGTACATGTAAAAATGTAGGCCACATTGTTAAAAAAAGACGAAAACATTTAAAGGCATGATAGGCTAGATGCTACATGTACAGGTAGATGTCTTTGAGAAAGGTCCTGCTAGTGCTAGGATCAAAATGTCAGGCCCTCTAACTTTTGAGATTTATGTGTTGCAGGTCGTTTTAGTCAGTGAGCAGTTTGCAACAGTTTTTGTATCAACTTTAGGCTAGATGCTGAGAAAGTTGAGTACAGAGTTAGGAATAAACAACGTCCCTGTTACATGTCCATTCAGCAAAAGCTTGGTAAAAAATCCACTCTTTTGATTCTCACACTTTCAGGGTCTGTCATGCATACATGTACATGGAGGTATGCTGGTGGTGCTTGGGGGTACGGTGTGCATATTAAGCTATTTTATGGTTCATAAACCAACAAGTACAGCGAACGGTCAAAGTTGGTGCATTAATTCCCCTCGTCCTTTTCATTCCTGCAGACAGGGAAGCCCGGAGTATGAAAAAAAAAAAGGAAAAAAAGTTATAGGCCTACAGTGTATATATACCAGATTTCAATGACTCGTATATTTACGGCCGGAAGAATTTTTTTCATCCATTGTTGTTGTGTTACCACAGCGATAGTGACAACAACCATGGCAAAGAATTTCTCAAAAACAGAACTTGAATTTGAAGATTGGTCCGAAAACAGTTTGATTTGTATGAAAATAGTGCACACGTAGATTTTCTGCACATGAAAAGTGGAATAGTGGATAGGGAATCAGTCAGAAGCATCTAGATTTAAATCTGGAACAATTCACTGCCGATACATTTTTCCTTCCTTTTATGCCATTATTTTGACAATTGAGACGGCAACCTTTGCGAGAAATACCCAGGGTGGGTAAAATTTCTCGCCGTGAATTGGTGAGAAATTTTTTGCTGAGTAATAGCCCTACGCGCAGGGGAAAAAAAAGATGTGTAAACCCTGCTTCCCAGGGTCCTTAGATTGAAGACTTTAGTGTTCATGGCGAATGAGAGGCCACGGCATTGATAGTTTTCTTTTTCTCTGGGTAAAATTTCTCGCCGTGAATTGGTGAGAAATTTTTTGCTGAGTAATAGGCCTACGGGCAGGGGAAAAAAAGATGTGTAAACCCTGCTTCCCAGGGTCCTTAGATTGAGGACTTTAGTGTCCATGGCGAATGAGAGGCCACGGCATTGATGCAGAGTTTTCTTTTTCTCTGGTTAAAATTTCTCGCCGTGAATTGGTGAGAAATTTTTTGCTGAGTAATAGGCCTACGGGCAGGGGAAAAAAAGATGTGTAAACCCTGCTTCCCAGGGTCCTTAGATTGAGGACTTTAGTGTCCATGGCGAATGAGAGGCCACGGCATTGATGCAGAGTTTTCTTTTTCTCTGGTTAAAATTTCTCACCGTGAATTGGTGAGAAATTTTTTGCTGAGTAATAGGCCTACGCGCAGGGGGAAAAAGATGTGTAAACCCTGCTTCCCAGGGTCCTTAGATTGAGGACTTTAGTGTCCATGGCGAATGAGAGGCCACGGCATTGATGCAGAGTTTTCTTTTTCTCTGGTTAAAATTTCTCACCGTGAATTGGTGAGAAATTTTTTGCTGAGTAATAGGCCTACGCGCAGGGGGAAAAAGATGTGTAAACCCTGCTTCCCAGGGTCCTTAGATTGAGGACTTTAGTGTCCATGGCGAATGAGAGGCCATGGCATTGATGCAGAGTTTTCTTTTTCTCTGGTTAAAATTTCTCGCCGTGAATTGGTGAGAAATGTTTTGCTGAGTAATAGGCCTACGCGCAGGAAAAAAAAAGATGTCTAAACCCTGCTTCCCAGGGTCCTTAGATTGAGAACTTGAGTGTCCATGCCGAATGGGAGGCCATACATTGATTCCTAGGGTTTTCTTTTTCTCTTGGCACACTGTTGGCCTACAGAACCTTCCCTGGCCAAAGACTGTATTGATTTTCCTCCAGACTGAGGGAGAGGCGAAAGACTTATCTGCTGGTGAACCTTCTATATAGTCCAACTACAGTCTGAATAATCAATAATCAATAATCCGAGGATTTATCTCTGCATAACGGACAGCCCAATGATACTCAACTTAAAAAAAAATGGCTCTAAATCAATTCACAGGTTTGGACTACAGGTATAACCTTTACACTTCTGTTTGTACAATATGGGTCTATACATGCCTAGAGATGTTTTGTAAATGTAAGTTAAAAAAAAATACAGGCATATGTGCAAACATCTTGTGAACTGCTAACTGACTAAATGGATCCAAATGCCATTCTCATTCATTTACATGTACGTGTCGAGGGCCTGACATCTTGTTCCAAGCAAAACCTTCCTGCCTTTGAGAAAGGTCCTGCTAGGACATGTAGGATGAGAAATGTACTGCGGCCGCTTGCATGTACTGTATGACCGATCGCAGGACAATGAGCGATGCACAGAAACCATACGGCCTATCCCAATTTAAGATGGGTTATCCAATGGAAGTTGTGTTACGATGCATCGTAAGGCTTTGTGAAATATATCCCTGACCCTCTCAATTTACGAGAAGTACACAATTGGTTTTACTAAACAGTAAAAATAATTTGTGAATTGTATCACAAATTATCAGATTGATCATAAATTTTATTTTACAAATAAAATATGCATATGTATGCATCGGGGGGGGGGGGGGGCACCAAAACAACATACCAAAAAATGAAAAAGACAATGACAATGCATTTAGCTTCATGACTTACATAACTGTGGTACCGTGTACATCCCCGCATATCAAACCATACAGCTCAAAAGTGCAAGCACCAATTTGAGAGTGTGCTCAATTTTCGCCAAGAAGTATCCAGTACTAAAAGCCGGCCAGAAATGACGATACAATAAGTCCTCCCCCCAGTGACACCTTCCTGGCAACAGTGCAAACAATTCGACTGAGCAATTAACCACGGGCGAAGACAGCTAATTTGCACCGGCCGCCAACCTCATAAAAACCTCATCAACGGGGGGCAATTGGGACTCCCCCGACCCCTCTCCCTGCTCAGTGCTCACGCTGTTTAATATTGGAAGTCTGTGCAAACACGCAGCCCCCAACCACAGACGGTGCAAGGATTCAAAGGGCCCACATTTTGATTTGATTAAAAATTTACTCGGGAAATCAATAGCAAATCTGGAGTTGAGTACCATCCGTAGATCACTGGTTTTCCTGCATGGAACACATCTTGCAGTGTCTTCTATACACATTCTGGAGGATTTTGTGAATGTTATGGAGTGAATCGGCACTTTTTCAGGAGTTATTTCAGCCTCCGGCCAGTGCTGTGTGTGAATACACTGCTATGGACTGGTTGTCTAGAATCATTCTCTTAATTATTCTCTTGCACAATGAAGGGAAATGGTGTCCGAATATTCATAAAATTGCAAGCTTTCATTCCATTAATTATTTTATTCATGAAATTGATCTGTTTGTAATTGTATGGAAATATTAACAAACTTGATACTAGTCTACTCATGGGTAGACTGTACACGTGTACAGTACATAACATGTACTGAATGATACATGTAACTCTGATTTTCATCGTACATGTATTTAATATCAAGTATGTCAAAGAAAAAAAAAGCCTTTGATACTATTGTAATTAAATATGAAATTGCCTTTCCATCTGTTTCTGTTGACTTTTGAAATCAATG
Source organism: Luidia sarsii (assembly GCA_949987565.1). NCBI lineage: Eukaryota > Metazoa > Echinodermata > Asteroidea > Paxillosida > Luidiidae > Luidia > Luidia sarsii. Next base: position 10,241,817 of record OX465121.1, read on the forward strand.
ATTTTGACAATTACCGTAGTTACAAATCCATATAACGCGACAGTTGACTGACATTCGAGATACATTGTAGGTTGGCTACACATCTGTGTACAATTGAGATTTTTGGGCAACACAAATACTGTACATGTACGTTACTGCAGAATGAGATACACTGACATAGTCTTCATATAACTGATAAAAGTGATCAATAGGTTGACCTATCACTGATTGGCGAATTTGTATTTAGGTTTATTTAACTTAAATAGCCTGTGACTGTACTTTATACTTTTTGGAATAATAATTGATGAGAACTGTACATACTATTAAAGTATTATTCATCTCAAATTAGAAAGAATGCGGCCAAAGTGTATATATTTTGTAAAATATGCTTGAATCTTACAATATCCAAAACTAGTGTATTTATCACCTGCCACTTAATGAAACGAGATGTGGTAAAAATAATAAAGAATGAATAAATGAATAAATTAATTAATATTAATTATTATCAAAGAATAAGAAGAAACTGTACAGTCCAATGTAGGTGCAATTTCTGGTACAATTTCTGGTACTATGCCTTGTACAAGTTGAAGGAACTTGTACTTTGCAGTTTGCAACTCATCTTTTTTGTTGACATTCAGATGAATATCTTGGAGAGTATTTATTTTGACAGATTCAACTTAGGTAAATAGTCAATTTCTAAAGACTGAACTCCATGGTCGCGAGGTCATGATTGCACGGCCAACAATGGTCAGTAATTAAAATTCTGACCTCCAGTTTTCCCTTCCAAGTTCGAGGTACAAAATATTTTTTAGAAAAAATTCAAGTGTCCCCAAAAAAACTCACGACCAAAAATGTTGCCCTCCTCCAAATCTACTCAGGAAAACAAAAACGGCCTTTCCAAAACTCGACAGACATCGAAGCATGAACTGAAGTATACTGCCTTAGACTTACAGGCCCTGAAGGGGAAAACCTGATATTCTATAACACGGAACCACAGCGGTTGGTTCCGTTTTGGTAAATTTAATAAAAGAAGCCTCCGTTGCTAAAGTACGTGCGTGTATTGACAACACACACTTACACTACAGCACAAAAATAGTTCGAGCAGACGAACTTTTTTGGGGGAAAAGTTTGTCCCAAACCCCTCACAATTTTTGTTCCACTGAAAACCTCAGTTTCTACAACGACACATACACATACGGCGTATAAGAAAACTTACCGTCTGAAGTTCAAGGAGTCTGTGGTTGGGTTTTCTTGTCTTTTCCCTAAAAATAATCCAAGGAATTTCAGAGAGGAGGTCCGCTCAGTTCAGTATCGTCTGCTCAAATGTCGGCATGCGTACAGGAGCTCACTTCAAAGTTGTTGTTAGAACAGCGCCCTCTGTTGTTCATATTATGTAGAAGCGCATGGCGTGAAATGTTTATTAATTTTTTTACGGTTAAAGTTTCAATCTATTTTTTCTAATGGGAAGAACGATCCTGTTTGAAATATGAAATGACGTGGAAGTAGAACTCGTTGATAATAATAATAATAAAAAACGCATTAATTTCTGTAGAGCGCTTTTTGGCAGGGATACAAATACCATCGTTTACACTTCATATCACGCAATAATTATAATATTAATATCATGACAACTGTAATCAAGCAAACAAACAAATAAACAAACAATTAAAGCACCAAAATTCCAATCAGATTAATTTATTTTTTCTTACAAACAATTGTATTTATTTGCCTTGTGTCTTTTTTGAATATCTCACATTATTGCTTTCGAAATTTACATGACTTGCGTTCACACCTTTTTTAATTCAAATAATCTCAGATAACGATGCTAATCTCACCGGCTTAGCCTGGTTCAAATCGGCAAAGGTATTAAGTACACGCCACCTGCTGATAATTCAACCGATTTAAAAACACTTAATAAGAAATAGATTGGGTGCAGTGCGTAGGCCACAGTGCTTCCCACAAATGTCAAACCCCGATTTTTATTCAGGTTGTATCCATGGTAACTAATCATTGGTGTGTTGTAATAAAGTCTAAAATATCACAATCCTCCAAGAAAAAACGATGTAAAAATATTTCACGATGTAAAAATATTTAACCAAAATGTGCAATAGTAACATTCTGTGCTTAAATTGTAAATTTTTTAAACAAAATTAATATTGCTTTAATTGTCTTCTGTTTTAAAATGTTTAAAAGATTAAATGTTCGCATTAGACTATTATCATAATAATTTACAAAATGCAATACCATTCTGTGCTTTAAATTTAATTCTAAAAAGTGAAAAAATAATAATAAATTATTGCTTTAATTGTCTTTTGTCGACCGCATCTTATCACTTCGCTCCCTTCCCTTTGTTCCTATTGTCCATTCTGCCTTTGAAAAACATTGCTGCTAGCTAGGATCGAAATTTAATTTATACATCGTTGAGAATCAGAAGGAATATCATTTTTTATCATTATTTCACTATTGTGAATCGTCCTCTCTGAAAACCCCCTTGATGTGCACGTGGTCCCTTTAAAGGTCCTGTTTATCATTGGTAAAGGTCAAAAGATTGCCACAGTTTGTGTATTAAACCATGAAGCATTCCAAAACTGAGAAATCCTGCGAAGGTTTTAGCTTTGGTTATCAGAGAAAGTAGAAACAGGCAAAAAAAAAAAACGTCATAGCATTCGCACCGTTCTGTAGTGTAAGAAATAGTTTATTACTCGCGAGTAATCAACTATTAATTATCGATTTTTTAGTGAAGATTTCTCGAGAAATACAGCATCCCAGACCGTAAGATTCCAACATGAGGATTCTATGATGACCATCTACAAACTGTGTAAATTAGAAGGAAATCTATGGACATCGATGTTTCCCGATCTTCCCAATGTTGTATTGGACCTTTTAATCGCAGGGCTCATAGATGGAGAACCGAGTGGTCTCCACGAACGAGTTCAGCTTGATGCCGCCCACCACGTGCGACGAGGTGTTGGCGTGTAGGGACACCAGGGCCGTGCCTCCCCCGTTCAGCCCCACTCTGATCATATCGTCGGCGTACACCACCCTGATGCGGGTCCCGTTCGACTGCCACTCCAGCGGGACGATTTTATTCCCGGGCGGCGTCGGTAGGTATCGATCCACTCTCCACTTGGTGGGAAACAGGCCTGTTTACGTGAGGACAGAACATCGGGGTAAGTTCCGGTAAACGGCAGTAATGAAACTCTGAACATGAGAAACTAAAGGTTACTTCAAGATCAGACTCCACTTTCAGATCAAAGAACCTGCAGGAATTAGGTCTACCATCGAGTCTCTCACTTATTATTTTCAAAAAATTAGTGGGCCTGACGTTCAGATCCTAGCAGGACCTTTCTCAAAGGTCTTTGAGAAAGGTTCTGCTAGGATCGAAACGTCAGGCCCACTAAATTTTGAAATTTGCATTTTTGTAATTATTTTAGTCAGTAAGCAGTTTGCAACATTTTTATAAATCACTGTATAACTATTATTTTGTGATTTTCATGTTTTAATTGGATTCTTATAATTTAATTGAATATCTTTTATCCGCAGAATCCAGGATTTGATCGGGATCATCACCAACAAAGAATCACATGATCGAGCCAGTAAGAATACCGGCATGATTTTGTATACTGTAAAATTAATAATTATTCCAAAAGATACATTCATATCTTTTCTAGTTGTTTCGTCAACCGACAGACAAACAAACAACCGAACGTCGGCCGTGGAAAACAGAACCTCATTGACGAAGGTAATAAATACAATGGTGACAAAAGGAATAAATTTGTCCCTTTAAAAACAAAGGTTCATCTGAGCTGACGGGCAGCTCAGTGAGATGTCACCGTTTCAATCATGAATGGAGTTTGAATTTGCTTCATGTATTAACAAACGAACGGCCCTTTATAACGGACCTTATACAAAAAAAATGGCAGCACGTGGGGAGGGGACTTACTAACTGTGAAGACCTGGACGAAGCTGTAATCCAAGAAGGCCAATCTCCAGGTTTCAGAGTCGTGAGAGATGTCCAAACGCTTCCAAGCGGCGGGCAGTCTGTACTTGAGACCTGGCCGACCTTCCCCGAAGTCTCCACTGACGACATCGCATGGCTCGGGGTCGCCATGTTCGACGCTGCCAGTCCCAGTCGCTATGCATGATAACAAGAACACCAAAGTTACAGACATTTCGGACCAAGATCTTGACGGCTGATTGAACTTCCCTGTCCCATTCCCTGTCCAGCCATATCTGCCGATATTTTGCTGGTGACCGAGTGCCCAATATGCCTATGCAGTATACGTACACTCTCTGTATAAGAAGCGCTCACGACAATGTTTTACTGCCTTACCGTCAGTACCGGGCGAGCCGCCTGGGCATCGATCCTCTTTCTTTGGCATGGCGTCTTTCAGCCAGCGTCGTCTGTCGAATCTCTCCCCGTCTTTCGGCGGAGTCACCGGGCCGCTGTACAGCGTCCTCATGCCGGTCCCAGAGCAACTCAGGAATTCTGTGTCGGATAAAAAATTAGGTTCAGACTGCGAATCAGGAAAATACGAACCTATTATTCATTTTTATGATTTCAGCCATTTATTGACACATATATACTGCATTGATTGATTATTGGGTAATTGTCGAGAAAGGTCCTGCTGGGATCGAAACGTCAGGCCCTCCTAATTTTTTATATTCGCTTTTTGGTAATTTTTAGTCAGTAAGCAGCTTGCAGAATTGTACATACTATTATTGTTTGGTTGTTAATAGATCTCAAAAGTTAGAGGGTCCGACGTTTCGATCCTAGCAGGACCTTTCTCAAAAGGCAAAGTATGATTGGTTAATAGATAGATTTATTCATTAGCTCCATTAGAGAGCGATCTATTCGTTACCACTGTAGGGCCTATGGCAGGCGGTTTAGAAAATAAAATAGCAACCTTGAGTAGTACGAGGAAGTCCAATTTCCTGTCATACAGCGTTTACCTTCTCCTTCCTCGCCTTTAATTAAAAAAATGCAACCTATTCCATTAGCCGGTGACCAAGCCTTTCAATTCACACAACAATGTCCTTTTCGTTCAGAGGCCTTGGCTCGCGGCGCCGCGGGTCTGACGTCACGTCACGTGACACAGCGTCAGCTCACGTGATGCCAGACGGCACATTCCTCAGCCCGCTGCGCTAGAGGCCTTGTTCTTTTACATTCTTTTGGTTTTCATGGAATGGAATGGTTCACATCGAAGAAAACTAATAAGATACCCGACTCAATATTTTTCTAAAAAGATACGTTATTCCCAAAACAGAATAAAACGTTTTCCTGGTAATTTCGCTGTTTGGATTTTCATTTCCCCAAAACTGTTGATTTAATCCTAAATCCTCTGCAGCACATAGTTACATGTACAAGATTTGTATCTTAGCAGAAAGCAACACACAAAGGTAGACCGTGAAAAGTGTATTCATTTTAAAATTATTAAATACTTGCGATTGGAAAGTCAGATTAAGATCAAGAGCTATTCGTTAAGTGCGACCCACATTTGTTTGTTTTAGTAATTAGTGAGACAAATACGGCCATCTTTACACGAAACTAGAACTGAGAAATATTTGTGCTCCAGGTGCATTTTTCAAATAATTATTTCTGAGCATTCTCCGAAGGCAGAGTGCAATTCGTCGTGTTCAATAGTAGGCCTAAGCCTATTCGTCTTTGCTACTAAAATGACCTCTCTCAAAGACGGACTGGTTTGCAAGTCTGGCATCGTGAAACATCCTGCTGGGATCGACATTTTCGGCCTTCGATTTTTGGATAACAGTTTGTTCGCAATTTCGGTCGTTCAAGTCAGTGAGTAAATGGCGGCTTATTTTGAATCGCGTCGTCGAGCTTTATGTCTTCAGCTAAGTCTAAGAAGAGATGAGAGAGGGAGCCAAGATTCACACCGAAGATCTTACCTGGCAGTTGGAAAACGGCGACGAGTAGAAGGAATCCTGCCGGCCTGGCGGTACGTGTCATCCTGACGCACCGAGTGAGAGAAATGATGGTTGCAAGTCACTGCGTATATTAGAGGGTGCTCTTATCGAGTGTAAAAGCTTCCACGGGCGAGGCGTCGACTCCAGAAATAAATAAAAAAACTGCCTTAGATGATGATGACGGGAAGGAGCGACCTTGCATCTTTTGCGGTCGGGCGACTTTATTGTCAGTTTCTGGCAGCGGCGAGCGAGAACCTTTTGCCAAAGGTCGTCGAGTCTTTCGGCTCGCTGAATTCATGAAGCGAACTGGGTAAGACCGGAAGGTTGGGGGACCTTTGGCCCGGTTCTGAGCGAGCGAGCGACCGTCTTCATCGCGCAGGCGAGGGCGTTATTAACCATAGATATAGAACTATATCTATATTGTTAATCAGAACAAAAAGCGCGATATCAAACGCGCACGTCGCGTGTGGACATACAGCACATGCAGAAAGGCACAGCACATTTGTCGAGGCCGTTTACAAGATGAAGGCTTGATATTGTTTGATAGGTACAGAGTATTCACCAAGAAAATTGGGTCAAACGCTTATTTTTTTAGATGCCTGTGATAATCATCTTAACGAGTAAGCGAAATATGACCGAAGCCTAAGCCCGAGCCTAAGCCTTCATTTCGTTAACGGCACAAGTCAAAAACAAAACCAGAATGAGTCATTTTCTTTATCACTGACTTTTGTTTTCTTTCATTTATTTCCTGTTAACATTCATAAGCCAATACCCATGCAGAATTCAACGTATTTTGTTAAAAAATAGTACCGAATGATTTGGACCATAAAAAGCAAACAGACAAAAACGTGTAACCAAAAACGGAGGACTTTTATACACAGCATCGGAATGGAGATTTTGAGGGTGACAATTTAAACTTTTAAACTACGGACGAACCAAAACGGACCCCACACAAGCACATTTTAAAGAGTTCCAGAATTCATAAAAAGAGAAAATAATTCCCAACACCAACCACTGCTTTAGATTTGTATAAGCACAATGATTCCCATTAGTTAGTTTTTAAATAATTATTTTCAAAGCCATGGCAAATAGCACACGATTTTTTTTTTAGCCAAGAGCGGAAAAATATCTCTTGGGAGTTAAACAAAGAAAAGAAAAAAAGAAGAAGAAATTCTTGGAAATTCTTTCAAGAAAACTCAATACAGAGAAAGGAAAGGGGGAAACAGTCATGAGAGCCGATATGAATACTGATGATTAAATTAAGATTCCTTCAGAACATCGCTCGAAAACTTGAAAGAACCCCCACACTACTTATTGTTTGTGTACCCCTTTATAAGGTCTGTGGAATTCTACTGGTGCAGTTATCACCTCCTGGGACCGACCGTGAAAGCACCCTTTACACTGCACTGCAAGGCACCAATTAACTTCGGATGTGCAGATATGGCCGTGAACGGCTAAACCTCTTTCACAAGGACACAGAGACTGAGACAGATCCGAGGGGGATATGCCACTCTTCTGTGCAGCTTTCAACGAAGTCCAAGAGAACATAATAATATTATATGTATTTCTTTTAATCTCCGCTGGAGTGACAAACTGGGGGGAATTTTGGCACTTTGTAAAATGGTAACTTATGGTAACTATTCAAATGGTAACTGGTAACTTATGGTAACTATTCAAATGGTAACTATTCAAATGGTTACTATTCAAATGGTAACTATTCAAATGGTGCCATAACTATTCGGGGAGCTTTGATTCATAGTAATTGTGTGATTTTCAGAGCCACGCACTCCTCAAAAGAGATGTTTTCCATGGTGTCATCGCAAACATTCCTCTTGGTACTTCCACCATCCAAACCTTCAAGTCTTATCTAATTGGGTGATACTATATATCTACATTAGGCGTGTTTTTTGTTTTTGGACAGATATGGAACAAATAACGGTTTGCAACAACAACCTTAGCCAATAGTGACTTGTGCAGTGTACACGTAGTTGCTATGAACAGCCGTTTAGGTATTAAGGATATAATACTTTTGAGGTTTTACCATTACTCTATTTAGAACTATGTTGATGCCATCCATTAAATGTGTGGTTTGGTTGCGAGACAGGAATGCCTTATAGGGACGTGCTTGTAGGTAAAGGGGGTAACGTATTACGTTATGAGGGTACGAGTTGAGAAGTACGAGTGAGAAGTACATGGCATTTCTATGGAACGCCATTTACAACCAAATAATTATTATCACGGTGCACCATACAATCATGGTGTACCAAACTAGTATACCATATGGTCGAGTCCGAAACGGGCTCCCAGAGCTACGGCTAGGGCTATTGTCTTCGCATCTCCGTGTATTTCCAATAGGGAGACCTAGACCTAGCTCTAGACGCCCGTTTCGGACACAGCCTATCATATCACTACAGTGTACCATGGTATATCACTGGGGATATGCCATGGGATACCATACCAACACACCATGGTATATCATATCACTACATTTTACTATGGTGCACTATACTGATGACATTCCAAACCATATCACTATAGTATACATGGTATACTGTACCAATATGTTTTTGTATTCCATATCAATATCGTATAGGCTACCATAGCATGCATGGCATACCAATGGTATATCATATCATTACACTAGAGCATGATACAATATACCAATAGGCCATGGTATACCACACCACAGTGGTATGCCAGCCCAATATGCCAGTAAACCACAAATTAGTGGGACTGAATTATAGTCCATATTGCACACCGTAGAAAGGTTATGTAATGGTACAACATGAACCAATTATGGTACATGTGTACTACAGAACCACAGTACTGTATACAGTAATGCAATATACCATACCAGCACGTTCCTTATCCGCCACAGAAATCACATTGCATCCCATCACCACAATACTGTAAATGATACTGTCACAGCATATTAGACAGTACACCGCGGATTAAACCGTGAACCAGTTACAGATATATACAGACACAAAACAACCTATAGACGGACAGCACCTATCGAAATATACGTCAGTGTACCATACCGTTACGGGGACCCGACTAACATGCGTGTGTGTATATATGACGTCACGTGCTTGCCCTCTGGCGCCCTCTGTTGTTTACCCGGATTAGGCTCAGGCTCCGGCTTTGTCTTTCTTACCTTCGTCCATTTTAAAGTACAAGGCATGAAAAATCCAAAGCTTCAACTTCAACAAAGAACTCCAACCTGTGTTTTCAGCTCTTGGATAACTGAGACGAAGCCGGAGCCGAAGCCGGGTTTTGGAAAAGGGCCATTATTAACGATGCAGTTACCAAATTCCTATGCCCAAAACATGGCGGCCCCCGTGAGCTTATGGTCTGGCGCCCTCTACTGTCCGTCTATGGGTTATCTACGTCCGTGGAAACGCTTTCCTTACAATAGGATGCTGCTAACCCTAGCAAACCTATGTGAGGTTTAATGTTCAACAGGTGGCTGCATTGGTAAAGTTTCAATCTATATACACAAACACAATAATCTCGTTTTTTTCTCACCAGGGCGATCATTATATACACAATGATGTTTGTCACCGTACATTATGAAAAATAAATATGTGCCGACAAATTCTCAACGCTCTCTTCCTCTCTTAAATTCTGACAATTTAAACTGTATTTACAACAACCAATATATATAAAAAAGAAAAGTCTTAGTGCTTTGCTATTCTGAATGCATAATAGTTATTAACCCAAAAAGTAAATTTCTTTTTGGTTCGTCTAATTTTAGGCTGGAAAGATTAGTATCGTTAAATTTGTATACCTTTCTTCTTTAATTTATGAAAGAAACTTAAAGGCTCTATACAACATTGGTAACGGTCAAAAGATTACTGCAGTTTGTGTGTTAAACCATTAAACATTCCAAAACAGAAATCCTGCGAAGGTTTCAGCCCAAATGGTAATCTGAGAAAGTAGAAAAAGGCAAAAATACGTCACGGTTCACGCACCGTGCTGTAGTGTAAGAAAACGTTTATTACTCGCGAGTAATAAACTATTTGTCGATTTTTGAGAGAAGATTTCTCGAGAAATACAGCATCCCAGATCATAAGATTTCAACATAAGAATTCTATCATGGCCATCTACAGGCTGTGTAAATTAGAAGGAAATCTGTGGACATAAATGTTTTCCGATCTTCCCAATGTTGTATTGGGCCTTTAAAATGGTGAATTTAATTCCTATTAACCCCCGATTTAACAACGTGTCGTCTTCTTGAAGCACTCGTATACCAATGATTGAGTATGATTTTTAGCCTTAAAAAAATTGCCACAATTTCACGTCCATGATCATTCCACCCTTCAACCCCCGTCTTGCAACTTACATTTTCTGCAGACCATTTTCTAAATTGCTACTGATAAAAAAATAACCCCCAGAAAACAATCAAACAAATGGAAAGATATTTTGTTTGTTCAGAAGACACATTGATTGAAAGACTGAGTGCATTATGACGAAAACCTCAAAAGAATCGTTGACACCAGCAAAACTTTTTTTGCGACGTTTCTAAAACCCATCTTCAAACGAATAAAGGAAAGAAAAACTGCATGGGAACTTTTGTTTTTTCAACGGCTTGTGTAAATTCAGGCGGTTAACAATAGTGCGCCCTCAAGAGTTTGTAGACCAACCCTTGCTTGATGAAACAAAAAAATCAGGCAGCTCGGGCCGGATTCGAACCCGCGACTCCTGTTTTCTGGTGCAGACGTCAACCACTTGACCACCGAGCTGGTCGTGTGGTGGATTCGTATAATGTACAGCGGCGGATACCGCGTTGAATCATAGATTATAACATGATGTTTGCGTCGAGGAGGAGAATGCAATTTAATGAGGGTTTGCCCTGCTCCACGTTATGAGCACCGAGTGTTCAATTGATACAGCTTTGTCGTGGGAGACACGGATAAAACCGACAGACATCTCGAGCAGCCCGTCTTCATAAAATGCTTATTTCAGTGACTAGAAGCGACAGTGATTTATAATCCTCTGTTTTCATTCTGCACAGGTGACGATAGCGAGGGTGGGTTTCCAGTCAGTGGTTGCACTAACGCACGAATTAAGACCAAAGTCTGAAGCCACAGAGGAAGGTTAAACTATACAAAGGAAGTGTTACGCCTTGGCTTTCATAAAGTTGAGAGTCTGATGACCAGCGGTGATGTTATTTTTTTAAGAGTACAGCGATCGGGTCTGGATCGTTCTAGATTGGATATAGATCGAGACTGTGATTTGTTCATCCCAAAATGATTGCAGATACGATGAGCGATTGAGTGGACTGTTGATGGCTTCACGACAAAACAATGGAACCCAAAACGCCCTAGAGGGGTACCACTGGGTTCCTCACAAAACCACAATTTTTTTCTCCCTCTATTTCGCCTCTCCTTCCTCTCACTCCCTCTCCTTCTCCCTCTCCCCTCCTCTCTCTCTCCCCTCGCCTCTCCTTCCTCTCTGTCTATCCCTCTCCTCCTCTATCTATCTCTCTCCCCCCATCTCTTCCCTCCCCCTCTCTCTCTCCCCCCTCACCTCTCCTCCCTCTCTCCATCTCTCTCCCCTCTCTCTATATCTCCCTCTCCCCTTTCTCCCCCTCTCTCTCTCGCCAATTCTCCCCGGATCAAGGTCACAACTTCTCCGTCCGCGAGCTGATGAGCGGGAAGGGGCGCTTCTTGCGGGTCTGGCCGCCGCCGCCTCCGCCGCCCGCCGAGCCGTTGGCCTTGCCGTTCTTGACCACCCGCTTCTTGGAGTCGAAGAGGGTGGTCTCCTCGTCCGTGTCGTCGTCCGACTCTGAGATCATGATGCTGCTGCTCTGCTTCCCTGCTCGGCGAAAGGAACCACAACAAATACGAAGAACAACAAATCAAACAAATGAATGACAAACAAAACAATTATCTGACTGGGAACATTTTTGAACAGTTTTGGAAAGCCCCATTCCGGCAAAGACTAGTTGACTAGCACCGGTACGTTAATCCAGACGTCTTGGGTTCAAGTTCCGGTCTAGTCAAAGTTTTCTTTGCCAATTTTTCAATTAAAACAAAGACTACCGGTAGTTGACTATTTGGGAAGGCCACCACCTAAGGGCTGGATAGCTCAGATGGAAGATCACTGGTACGTACGTTAATCCAGAGGTCTCGGGTACAAGTCACGGTCAAGTCAAAGTTTTCTTTGCCATTTTTTCCCCCAATTTGATCAAAAGTTCCCAGTCAGTTTTTTTTATTTTAATTTTGGCAAAGAAAGTTCTGACTTGCGTGTTCTTTTTGATTCAGGAAAAATAATTGAACAAGGTGCACAGGCTGAAAAGAAATCGAGTTTTTAGGAATAAAATGGTAGACTGGATTATTATAGCTGTCTGCTCAGGGATTAACGATGTTAACATTGCCACACAAATACAGCACAAAAACAGCTCCATTTCTAAAACTACGTCGAGATATTAGCTACTGGGAAGAGGTCACTAAGCGGATGAAGTTAACAGGGGGGTATGAAGCCATTAAAGTTGCTTTAGCTTAAAAAAAGTAAACTAATTATGCTGTGGCAAGAGTTGTGTGGTTCCCGTTTTTGACTTGCATGTGTCACTGACAACTTTCCACGCTGTGATTCCACCGTGCAGACCCTTGTCTTATTGGTTTCTAGCCGTTTCAACGAGAGAGGAGAAAAATTGAGGGTGGTTTTATACAAGAACCAATCACCTTGAAATGAGGCTTTGTCAGTCAGTTTATCAAGCACGCTCCCTGAATATACCGGTGGAGAAGGAGGAGAGTGGGGGAGAGGATGGGGGTTGCCATGGGATGGGGTTGCCACGGGATGGGGGTTGCCATGGGATAGGGGTTGCCATGGGATGAGGTTGCCATGGGATGGAGTTGCCAAGGGATGGGGGTTGCCATGGGATGGGGGTTGCCATGGGATGAGGGTTGCCATGGGATGGGGGTTGCCATGGGATGAGGGTTGCCATGGGATGGGGGTTGCCATGGGATGGGGGTTGCCATGGGATGGGGGTTGTCATGGGATGAGGTTACCATGAGATGAGGTTGCCATGTGATGGGTTAAGGGATGGTTACCATGGGAAAAAGAGAGAGAAAGAATAAAATTAAGAAGATGATGATTGGTGATGATGTCAGTAGAAACTTATGAATATGAGTAGATCAAAAACAGCAAGAAAGAAAATGGTGGCAAATTGGGAAATAACAGTATTATAAGTATTAAAAGGGAAACAAACAAAATATATGGAAAGCACAGAGGAAAAATGATTTTGAGAGTTGAATGCCACAAAGAGCACGAGACGATGTACAATGACAAATTAGTGGTTAACGGCAATGAGGAGAGAACAGGGAGACAATCAGGAAGAATTAGTATCCTAGAAACCAATGGAATATCCTAGAAACCAATTGAGTATCCTAGTAACCAATTGAGTATCCTAGAAACCGAGTGGGTATCCTAGAAACCAAATGGGTATCCTAGAAATCAACTGAGTATCCTAGAAACCAATTGAGTATCCTAGCAACCAATTGAGTATCCTAGAAACCAATTGAGTATCCTAGTAACCAATTGAGTATACTACAAACCGATTGGGTATCCTAGAAACCGATTGGGTATCCTAGAAACCAATTGAGTATACTAGAAACCGATTGGGTATCCTAGAAACCGATTGGGTATCCTAGAAACCAATTGAGTATCCTAGAAACCGATTGGGTATCCTAGAAACCAATTGAGTATACTAGAAACCGATTGGGTATCCTAGAAACCGATTGGGTATCCTAGAAACCAATTGAGTATCCTAGAAACCGATTGGGTATCCTAGAAACCAATTGAGTATCCTAGAAACCAATTGAGTATCCTAGTAACCAATTGAGTATCCTAGTAACCAATTGGGTATCCTAGAAACCAATTGAGTATCCTAGAAACCAATTGAGTATCCCATTATTTGTTTAAGAAAACAACAACAACATCATCATGAAAAATATACTTGTCATGCAAACAGGACACTTCTGATAACCATCTTTAAGAACAAAACTGCGACTATAAAGTGGGTACAATGGTTGTCAAGGTGACACAATGGGGGCAAATCAAGACAATAAGCGAACTGAAAAGGATTAATCAGCTCGGGGGAAGGATTCAGCAACAAAATCGCGGCTCATTTACATATCAGGAATACTTTTCACACAGACTTGTCTGAATCTTACATGGAAACAAATTGCTCACGAGAATTGACATCCCATGCCAAAACATTGCCTTCTCGAAAATTAAAAAAAAAATAGATCATAGTCTGTCTCTAAAAGGATTTTATGTAAACAAATTACCACCCAAATTAAAAAATAAAATCATCACATTTTTGGTAGGGAGTTGAATAAAATTCAGTTTTTGACATGAAAGAGAAAGTGTTGGTAAGAATTGTATTTTGTATTTTTTCAGCTATTCAGAGCATTTCAACATAAATCACATTCGTTAATGACTGAAATCTGATTCGATTTGTGAAATGATCGTGACCTGGTTGGTTGCAGAAAGTCCCCTTAAGACTTTTGAAGGTTTGCAGATCTGAAGTCGCTAAGTCGGCCATCTTGTCACAAAGAACTCTTCGTCTGTCACCTGTTTTCCATATTGCTCTTCCCATGTATTTGCTTCTGTCCCTGTCTTTCTGCCTTTGTGAGAAAGGCTTGAAATGTCAGCCCTTCCTAATTTTTGATACTTGCATTTTTTGTCATTTGAGTCAGTTTGCAACATTTTTGCATATTACTCTATTCCTAAAAAAATAGCTGAATATAAATAGCTCAATTTCGGCGTGGGATGTCACACAAGGTTCACAGACTATCACCGGACGATCACCTCACCATTACTGTTCTTTGTTGGCTCTGAAACGGGCTCTGACAATGTTTACAAATAGGAAAAAGACACATTTTTGCATCAATTTGCATCAATTATCAGTGACTTGTCACTTTTTTTCTTTTTTTTTTCATTTCAAACTTCAGTGCAGTGTAGGTTTATTTCCAAAGTCAAATTAAATCTTGATTTTATTTTTTATTTTTTATTTTTTTTTCAAGAATGTTTATGCTGGCCAGGTTTTCAATGCTTAAGCATCTCTCTGAAAGTGGTCCTCTCAATAAGAATTTCAAATCTGGGGCCAATACCATAGGGCCGCTTGAGTGCCAAAATTTGCTTCAGCAAAAAAAAGTCATTATTTGTAGGTTCACCTCACCAACGCAAACTTCCCTTTTGTCTCACGCTAAGCAAAGAAGAGCGGACTACCAGTCAAAACGCAATTGACACCGTATCGTAGTGTGGTTTGTAATCCTGTTCGCACGAGGAAGAATTCTCGTCCTTGGAAGATTTTTTTCACGCTTCAGCGGCTCCATGAAATTGGGCCCCCGACCCAAGTTTTTTAAATTCCGCAAACGACGAACGCCCTCTTACCGTTCCCGTTCTTGGGCAGCATTTCCATGGACTCCATCCCGTCCAAATCTTGAGAGAGCAGGTTGTACCTCCGCCTCCTCTTGACCTTGCGTCTACTCCTGGTCAAGGGTCAAAGGACAAAGAGGGATAGGTCATACAACCAATGAAGCGTCACACTGGAGAATCAGCGATTTCTCAAAACGGACGCATTTAGAAGGGCCTGACAATATTTATTCTAGCACTATCTAACTGGCTTCTTAAAATGAATTAGGACACAGCCTAAGGCTGTGTCCGAATACATTGGCTGCGGCTAGGAGTAACAAGCAACCCTATGGGAACTGGCTGCAGCCGCTTGTTGACGACTTCCATAGACTCATGTGCACTTTCAAGCCGTAGCCAATAAATTCCGATGCAGCCTAAGTCCGTGTCCAAATACATTGGCTGCGGCTAGAAGTAACACGCAGCCCTATGGGAACTGGCTGCAGCCGCTTGTTGACCACTTCCATAGGCTCGTGCGCACTTTCAAGCCGTAGCCAATGAATTCCGACGCAGCCTAACATTTAGTTGCGGAGTGGCTTTTCAGCGTCGGTGCCGATGAGTGGATACCTTTTGACGCAGCAGATGCAGATCCAGCAGAGGGCGCCAAACGCCACGGCGACGACACAAGCGACGATGGTGACGTACAGAATGCTCCAATCTGACGGAGGAGGAAAGGAGGGATGTACACGAGGCGTGAATACCATGCAATATTCTTGTTGGATACAAAGAATAATATCTGGATATCTTGATATAAGATACAAATGATATCTTGAATACAAATCATAAAAAGGGCCCTTGGTTTCGATCCCGGCAGGACGGAATTGATCAAGTCCTCTAATCAGACGTGATTCCCCCTCAGACTGACCGCAGTTGCTCTCGCCGTCACCAAACCATCGCCTGAGGTAGTTCTCCATCCAAAAGCTCTCACACATGCACAGCCGGCTGTACGGGTTGCATTCCCCGTGACCAGAGCAGTTATTCTGGCAGACTAGGAGACGAAAAAACAAAACAAAACAGGACCAACTAATTGAGGTCATCATAGCGGATGATTTTTCACTCGAAGTTCGGGTTTAGCATTCATGAGAACAGGTGCATCAATCAATCAATCAATCAATCAATTAATCAAGGGCCAACAGGAGTAGGTAAAGCAATCAATCGATTGATTAATCGATCAACTGTGATTGATTGACTAATGTACCTAATGTATCAAAAGCGATCAATCAATCAATCAATCAATCAAGCAACCAATTGATCAATCAATTGATCAACCAATCGATCAACCAATCAATCAACCAATCAACCAATCAATCAATGAACCAAACAACTAATCCATCAATCGGTCAATCAATCAATCAATCAATCAACCAATCAATCAATCAATCAACAAATCAAGCAATCAACCAATCAATCAATCAACGGCCAGCACAAACAGGTGCATCAATCAATTATGGTCCAGCAGGGTCTCTCCTTACTCATGGTGTCCACTTCCAGAACTCGGAACTTCAGCAGGTCCGTCTCACTGGACAGCTTCTTGCGGCTCAGGATCTTGACAACGGATGGGCCAGGAACCTCTGAGTTAGATGTTGCATTGTGTGCGTAGAAAATCAGTTGAAGCCTGAAATTCATAATGAATAAAAACATGTCATTTACCAACTTTTTGTACAGGATTTTGAAAAATGGCAATGACGAGACACGAACCTGATTATGCAAACAAACATCAATATTCATGATCATAAATATTCAAGACAAGATATAAATATTCATAATCAGATTTATTCAGAACAACAATAGTCATGATAAATAGTAAACATCAATAAATATTCACGACTTTAATTATTGAGAACTAACATCATGAGCATGAATAGCAAAAGTCATTTCAATATGCAATATTCATGACAGAAGGCAATGAATATTCATGAGGCAAACTTACTGCTCGTTTGGGGTTTGGTACACTTGCTGGATTTTGATGTCCTCATCTCGGACGGACAGCAGGACGGCAAGAGAACGGGTCATGTCAATCTGAAGAAAGAAATGGGCGGAGCTTAATAAAAACAAATTGACCAATCAATGAGCCTTGTCAATCTAAGGACAGAAGGGGGCGGAGCTTATTGGACACGCCCACTGGAGTGGGAGGTACATGTACTTCTTGCTTCAAATTCAGCCAATGAATGAAGCATCTCAAACTGAGGATAACAAAGTAGGCGGAGCTTGTAAGCCAACAAGCAGCTTATGAATAATTAATTAAGTGGGCGGAGCAATAAAACGAACGTCCTATGAATGGGCGGTGACAATTTCAACGAGCCAATCAGAAACCAAGGTTTCCGAAATGAGTCTGGACGTGAGCTATGAACAGACCGGTACCTTGTCCTGCTCCTTGAACTTTGACACAGGGACGTCAAAGGTGATCTCAACCAGATTCAGTCGATGGGGATCTGAGGAGACCAAAACAAAATTATAAAAAGGAAGAAAGGTTGATGGAGAGAAACAGGCAAGATTGACAAATTTCTTGACAAAGTGAGAATGTAACAATCAGTAACATGATATTTGTGTCGAGGAGAATGTACCGGGTAATTCAATGAGGGTTTGCCCTGCTCAACGTGATAAGCACTAAGTGCTCAGTGCTTTGCCCAATGAAAAAAATTAATTTCAGGCAGATCGGGTGAGATTCGAACCCGCGACTCCCGCTTCCACTAGAAAGCAGGAGTTATGGGTTCGAATCCTGCCTGAGCTGCCTGAAATGTTTTCATCAGGCACCGGGCAAAGCACTGAGCACTCAGTGCTTATATCATTGAGCGGGGCAAACCCTCATTGAATCATTCAATGAGCTACACCTGAAATTCCAGAAAGATAGAAAGATGGCAGAGTGGAGGCCAGTGACTCACCAGCTACGACGGTGACCACCACTCTGTCCGTGTCCGAGGCACCCTTGGCATCGGTGACGTTGAGTGTCATGTGGTAGACGCCCGCCACCAGACCAGTCAGTTTCAGGACAGCCTCGTGCGCCGAGTTCCCCACGGCCGCCTGCGCAAATGCAAATCGTACGGACGGAGAACCGACACAAGGAGTTTAGCGGGGACTGCCTGGGTTCGGTGCTGGGGGCATCCATGCACCCAGGCCCAGACCAAGGGATGAGATTCTCCCAAAATGAAAATGTCTAAAATTTTCCGTCCTGGAAAGCGAGCGCAAAGCGTGAAGCCCTTACGGCGTGGGTTGGGGGCCCGCTTAAGGGGCTGAAAAAATTTGGATTACAGATGCTCTGTGGTGCAATCTGAGCCCATTTCTGACCACTTGAACCATCTTTTTATAAAGCAAAACATCACCATTTGAATATCATTTTTGAGTTTTCAGTCGTTTAATCAGTGTCAAAGGTATTGGAAATTGCACGGTATTGGAAAGTGACTGAGATTTATCATATCATGTGTTACTACTATCGGTAGCATATTTTTATTTTAAGACTATAACGGGAACAAAATCTGAAAAAACCTTCAGCAGCAATAAATTTTGTTAACAAAACCTATCAGTACAGGCACTTCACTTTGAATCCCTTCTCTTGGATTATTATTATTATTATTATAATTTTTTTTTTTTGGGGGGGAACATTTATAAATAGTTTTTCCCCTGGACCAACATCTTAAAAACAAAGACTCTTTTCCGCCGACCACGAAACAATAGAGGTTTTTCACATGACGTCACTTGACCGTCAAAGGTCTGCATGTCTGCAGGAGCGTCCAAATCCGTGGAAGCGCAGGCGAATATCAAAGCAAATACTATGTTAAGGAGAACGTTTATGTATTGGCCTTTGAAAAGCTTGAAGACCAGAGCAGGAGATTGCACCAACGGCATGGGTCAGGGAGTCTAGTCCAAATTCTAACATCTGTGTATTTAAGGAAGAGTCTTAATCGGCGTCTTCATCGGAGAACGAGACTTGAGAAGAACAGAAGACCGCCACTGGCTACTCACCCCGGCTGCCGGGCTCTTTGGATCTCGTTTCCACTCGTAGGACACGACGCCCTTGTCGTCGGACGACATGGAGCCGTCTAGCTCCACCATGTTGCTAGGCAGCTGGAGGGTGACGTCAGCCCCGGCCACAGCCACTGGTGGGTTGTTGATCTCTGAGGGTCCAAAGAAGACACACAAACTCTTAAAAAAAAAAAAAAAAAAATCTGAGATATGTCTTTTAAGGACCCCCATACTTTATTACGGTCCAACCTGCTGATCCGGCCACCTTTTTAAAACGGCCTCTTCTCCATAACGGCCACCTTTACATGGTCCCGATTGACATTGCACATGTTTTAATGGTCGCAAGTTTCGATATTGCAGCCATTGTCCAATGCGGCCAGCGGCCAGGCCTCTTGGAACGGCGCGTGTACATCAGCATTGAGATTAAACTTGCAACGAAGAAATAAAGTGCGCCCTGTTTTGGTACACTTAATTTCCTTCTCTCATCTTGGTCACACGTTCTCGCGTTGAACGTGCCGACCATTTGCTCGCACCCCTCTTCGTACCTTTCTTGACCACCACTTGCACTGTGTCGCTGTCTGTGGCACCCTGCTTGTCACCAACGGTCAGTCTGAAGGCGTACATTCCAGCCACTAGTCCGGACACCGTGGCAATGTCCTTCTCCGAGTCCTCAATCTTCGGGTCATTGGGCCCGCTGAAACATTGACGAGAAAACAAAAAAACTTGATATCAGCTTCAGACACAATCTTCTTAAAAAAAAATCTACTCAAAAATGTAGAGGGCCTGCCTTTTTTAACCGAGCAGGACCTTTTTCATGACCTTTGATACCCAGTCACTCAGAAAGTTTAGAATGCAGGGTACCCAGTTGTTACCCAGTCACTCCATACATTATCAATACAGGGTACCCAGTTGTTACCCAGTAACTCCATACATTATCAATGCAGGGTACCCAGTTGATATCCAGTCACTCTACACATTATTAATGTGGGGTACCCAGTTGTTACCCAGCCACTCCACACATTATCAATGTGAGGTACCCAGTTGGCATGTCTTACCTGACTCTCTCCCAGAGGTAGGAGGTCACACCGAGGTCATCATTGCTCCCTTTCCCATTTAATGTTGTCGAGTCGTCTGGCAGTGACAGCTCCTTGTCTGGGCCGGCGTCTGCTTTCGGTGGCAAGTTATTCTCTGTCAGAAAACAATTACAAAACAAATTATTAATGTGGGGTACCCCGTTGTTACCCAGTCACACCACACATTATCAATGTGGGGTACCCAGTTGTTACCCAGTCACTCCACATATTATCAATGTGGGGTACCCAGTTGTCACCCAGTCACTCCATACATTATCAATGCAGGGTACCCAGTCACAAGAGGTACATTTTGGGGGGGTTAGAAAGTTCTTCTCTCCAGAGTAGCTACGAGGGTCAGGGAGACAATCGATCCTACCTGGCTTGACGATGACCGTGGCTTCGTCGGAGTCCTTGCGGCCCTTGGAGTCGGTGACGGTCAGGTGGAAGACGTAGGACCCTTCCTCCAGGTTGTTCAGGTGCAAGATGGCCGAGGAGGAACCCTGAGGGTAAGGGGTGGGAGGAGTTTGGAGAAAAATGAGGCACTTCAGCAAAGGAAGCCCTTACCATCTGAGCTATCCACACCTTCTCCAAACAAAAATGGTGAAAAAATAAAAGGGCCTGACATTTTGATCCTAGCAGAAATTTTCTCACACCCTTTGATAACCAGTTAATCAACAAGTTTACAATGCAGGGTACCCAGTTGTTACTCAGCCACTCCAATCAGTATCAGTGCAGGGTACCCAGTTGTTACCCAGTCACTCCACTCAATATCAATGCAGGGTACCCAGTTGTTACCCGGTCACTCCACACAATATCAATGCAGGGTACCCAATGCGGGGCTTACCGACATGTCGGCCACTGGCCCGCTGACTTTGGACCACTCGTAGACGAGGCCAGGATGGTCGTCAAAGCTACTGTTGCCGTAGAGAACGGCCGAGTTGACAGGCAGCTTGATGATGACATCTTTGCCGGCTTTGGCAATGGGTGGGTTGTCGGTTTCTGAGGGGCAAAGTGGAAACAGAAAAAAAGTGGGTCGAGTCTTAGCAGTTAGTGGGTAATTTACAGGCACCGTCTCGCTGTGGAATTCGCTCCCCGAATCCTGATTCCCTTCCACTTACGAGAGAGCATAGAGAGTTAACCAATTCCTACTCTGTCCAGCATGGCTGTCCTCGGCTCTTCAACTCTGTCAAGTCCTGTGTCTCTCTTCAGCATACCAATGTGATGTGCCTGCCTCCTACCCCCTTTTTCTCCCATTGCCATGTGATGGTACCCACAATACGGTACAAGAGGACTAGCCGAGAGTTCTGGATGACGTACACAATGCCCTGCAAGCCCCAATCATCTTTTTCAGATACCTTCAGAAGACCTCCATATAGAATGGCATTTCTCACAACATTTAATAGTTTTCTTTTTAACCTTCAAGCTCCTCTTTGTTTGTTCCACTTTCCCCCTTCTTAGCCATCTAAGACCTACCTTCTCGGACGGTGACATTGGCCAGTGCAGAGTCCGTAGCACCATCTGAGTCTGTGACTGTCAGCCTGCAAGGGGATAACAAAAATGTCACCCATTTTGTACCCAGTCCAATACATGCATTTTATATGTGAAGCACCTTGTTCACGCCCAGCTATTGACTCAGATAACAGATAACACACCTGTTAATGATGGTTAGGTACCCAGTTGATACCCAGTTACTCCAAACCTCATCCATGTGGGAACCCAATTGGTACCCAATCACTCCACACATGTTTGTAAGGTACCAAGGTCATGCCGAGCCACTCCATACATTTTCAATGCAGGGTACCCAATTGGCACCCAGTCACTCCATTAATTTCCAATGTAGAGTACCCGCTCACCACCCAGTGCTTACCTTATGACGTAGTTACCCGGCACCAGGTCGGTGAGTTTCAGGGTCTGGGTGTCTCCTGTGATCTTCGTCTCTCTCACAGGCCCCTCCACCTCCTCCCACTGGTAGCTGACAATCTTGTCGTCATCTGTGCTGTCTGTGAAATCAATCGCACAAAAACACAGGTGAAATTTTCACCACCCCCCCCCAAAAAAAGAAAGGGGTAACTTTTCAGAGGCCAGGGGTGGATTTCACAAAGCCTTACGATGCATCGTAACTCAAGTTACGATGGATAACCCATCGTAAGTGTTTCCAGGCTGTATGGTTTCTGTGCATCGCTCTTCCTGTTGCGATTGATCGTAAGTTTCGATGGGGTTTCATAAAATCCACCACAGGTGTCATTAGTTATCGCCTGTCAGTCAGGCGAGTTTGTGCCGTCGAGTTTATTGAAATCGACCGCTGGTCGCCTTGGTCCGTTGGAGTCGAGGTTGGGTGAGGGTCGAGCCTCTCGCTCTTACCTGAGCCGTCCAGGAAGGTGTCCGGGTTGGGCAGGATGACGTCCTGGTTTGTCGGGGTGACCACGGCCTTGGGTGGGACATTGATGCGAGGCGGTGGGAGCACCGTCACGTTGACCGTCGCTGAGCCAAACGATCCCTCTCCTTTCACCTCCACCTTGAACTGGTAGACGCCGGCCAGTAACTGGGCAAGTAGACACAGACTTGATTGGTTGGTTGATCGACTGATTGAATCATTGATTGACTGGCTGGTCGCATGACACATTGAAAGGTTGATTGACTGATTGAATCATTGATTGACTGGCTGTCGCATAACACATTGAAAGGTTGATTGACTGATTGAATCATTGATTGACTGGCTGGTCGCATGACACATTGAAAGGTTGATTGACTGATTGAATCATTGATTGACTGGCTGTCGCATAACACATTGAAAGGTTGATTGACTGATTGAATCATTGATTGACTGGCTGGTCGCATGACACATTGAAAGGTTGATTGACTGATTGAATCATTGATTGACTGGCTGTCGCATAACACATTGAAAGGTTGATTGGATGACTGAATCTCTGATTGACTGGCTGGTCGCATGACACATTGAAAGGTTGATTGACTGATTGAATCATTGATTGACTGGCTGGTCGCATGACACATTGAAAGGTTGATTGGATGACTGAATCTCTGATTGACTGGCTGTTCAAAGGACTAAGTTGATTGGTTTTAATAATGGTTGGTTGATTGACTGATTGAATAATTGATTAATTGGCTGATCGAATGACTGATTGAATGATTGATTAAAGGATAGATTAATCAAAGGACCGATTGAATGATTTATTGATTGATTGAAGGATATATTAATCAAAGGACTGATTAAATGATTGATTGATTAATTGAAGGATAGATTAATCAAATGATTGATTGAACATTGGTCAATTGATTGGTGGATTGATTGGTGGATTGATTGATTGATTGATTGATTGATTGCTTGCTTGCTTGCTTTCTTGATTGAATGATTGATTGATTGATTGATTGATTGATCACCTGGTTGAGTTGCAGCTCCTTTGAGTTCACGCCCACCATCTTGCCTGGCCGGCTGCCCCTGGGACTGTCCAGGACCTGCCAGGTGTAGTCATACTCGGGGCCCTGTGGGATGGCGTAGGCATTCAGGGTCACCCCATCCTGCTCAGGAAGCTGCAGGCTCCTGTCCTCCCCTGCTGAGACGGTCAACTTGGAGACTGAAAAAAAAAAAAATACAATTAAAAGAGACAACTCTCAGGGTGACGCATATGATCAATGCTAGGTACCCAGATGTAACCCAGTCACTCCACACATTATTGATGCAGGGTACCCAGTTGTAACCAAGCCATTCTACACATTATCAATGCAGGGTACCCAGTTGTTACCCAGTCACTCCACACATTATTGATGCAGGGTACCCAGTTATTACCCAGTCACTCCACACATCAATGCAGGGTACCCAGTTGTTACCCAGTCACTCCACACATTATCAATGCAGGGTACCCAGTTGTTACCCAGTCACTCCTCACATTATCAATGCAGGGTACCCAGTTGTTACCCAGTCACTCCACACATTATCAATGCAGGGTACCCAGTTGTTACCCAGTCACTCCACACATTATCAATGTAGGGTACCCAGTTGTTACCCAGTCACTCCACACATTATCAATGCAGGGTACCCAGTTGTTACCCAGTCACTCCACACATTATCAATGTAGGGTACATGTACCTAGTTGTTACCCGGTCGACTTACTGGTGGGCACCGCCGAGGTTGGGATAGGGGACGGCTGGACGGGAACCTTGGACTTCTCCTCCAGGCCAGGGTCGGTTCTCGCCACCGACGCCATTGCCTGGGTGGCACTGTCCGCCCCTGTGGCGCCCTCTTGTGTCGGCGTGTCGGCCAGGGGCGTCGGGGATCCGGTGGGGACGGGACGGTCGGCGTCTTTGGCTGGCACAGTGGCTCCAGCTGCCCCTGTCCATCAAGATGATTGTTAAAGTAGAGTCACAATCCCTTCATGCAGGTTTGGACCTTAACCATTTGTATTATTTAACAAGCCACCCAGGCTATAATATCTGAATTTTAACCGGCCTGTCAATTTCACAAATGGCCCACGTTTTGCAGTGGGTTGCTCGTCGGTCCGATTTTCAGACAGACGTAAAAAAAAAAACCCCACAATTTCCCACACCTTGCACTCCTATACAAACCAAGACTCAAATTCAGATAAAGAAATTCACGGCTGCCATTAGGATGAAGTTCTTCTCATCTTTTCTTTTTAACAATTGGCAAGCTGGGCCCATTGGGGGTGCCCCTTTAACTGACCAGAGACAATTTCAACTGTTGATTTTACCCCAGAGGGCCATTTCAAATCTGGCTGTCCTACTCGCCAGTTCAACAAAGAAATAGTTCTGGTCAAAACCCTGCAATTCTTTACCACGTGGGCTTTCAGACAAACATAATTTGCTAGGTGTGATCAGAATTTGCTAGTTTTGGTTGTCAATATACACATACACACAAACAGAATGGGCAGCAGCTTCAAGGATTTTAAAGGGGACTGACATTTTGAGATCCTAGCAGGACCTTTTCCAAAGGCGGAAATGATCCTGCTAGAATCCAAACACCAGTCGCTCGTTAATTATTTTTTCAGATTGGTAATTTAGGTCGTTATACAGTTAGTGAAGCAGTTTTGCAAATTTTCGCAACATATCAAGCCACAGACAGTAGTAGGAGACACAGCACTGACAGATATTAGCCTTGGGGGTCCAGACCCTCGATCCCCTGGTCTTCTGACGAGACCACAAACTTCAGTTTTCCCAAAAACCTTCCACAATTTTTCTCTGTGTTCTTTGTCAAGAACTACAACACCCTTGAAGTCCTCAGAGATGTTTGCGAGTCTCGACTCTGAAGTTCGACTTTTTTGGAGAATCTTCTGCTAGATCCCTGAGGGTTTTGCGGACGCACCCATGAAGGTCCATGATCGATAACCGATGACAATTGTACGGGGGAAATAGAATTTGATCGTTCAGAATGGGTGAATCGAGCATTGATGAGAATCAGACAAAAATCGATGAGTGGGATTGGTTATTGATTGTTGTTATTCATCCCATGCAGCCGACAGTTAACACAGAGGACAGGACCGTCACAGACAAACATGCCCGCGCCTTCGTTTTCCGATACTGAAGGGCCTCACGTAAACATCACCACCGAATGAGCGTGCTACCAGTGACGTGTGTACCTTGGTGCCCAGCCCCCTCATCTCCATTCTCCGTGTGCACAGTCGAACCGGTAACCCCTGCCACCGGTTCCCCGCCCTGGCCCTGGCCCTGGCCCTGGGAGCTGGTCACTGCGGCCGTCGTCGGACTACCGCCGGCAATCTCGCTCGGGGCGGGCGTCGCCGGGTCATTCGCGGGCGCGGTCGGGAGGGCGGGGCTCCCCGGCGGGGTGGCGGGCGGAGGCGCATCGGGGAGGGGCGTGGCCCCGGGGGTTGTGTGAGTGGGGGGTGTTGTTGCCGTGGCGATGGGGGTGGTTTCGGGGGCGGTTTCGGGGCCGGCTGTGGGGGTTGAATCGGCCAAAGGACTGACTGAGGTCAAAGGTGAGCCCTCTCCTGATTTTAAAATGAGGAATGAGATGATGAGAAAGAGAGAAGAGAGAGAAAATAAATAAAATAATGATGGGTCCAGAGTTATTTGAAGCATGGAAAGGAACAAACAAAATATGTCTCAAATAAAAAAAAAAAATGGATGAGTTACATCCACTATGGATCAGCATGCACCATTAATGAATTTTACAACATGCATTATTCATATAAACATGCATTATGCATATCTCATGCATTATTCATATCTCATGCATGAACATTGTTCTCAATTGGGCATAGCAAAGGCATATTGTGCTAACTACACATCGGCTAGGGCTAACCCTCTCATTGGATCACACTCCCAATTGGGCAAAGCAACAAGTACACCGTGCTAACTACAGGCTACATGTACATGTAGCTAGGGCTAACCCCTCACTGGATCACATTCTCAATTGGGCAAAGCAACGTGCATACTGTGCTAACTACACGTCAGCTACATGTAGGGCTAACCCCATCAGTGAATTGCATTCTCAATTGGGCAATTGAAGCAAAGGCATACAGTGCTAACTACACCTCGGCTGCGGATAATCCCCCTTCCTCTTACTGCACCATGTTCTCACCGAAAAAAAATTATAATCATCTACGTCGGTGTACATTTACTGACTAGTCGTGGATTGGCGGATGGATTTGTATTTTCTGTCCGTCCATGCGCGCACTGCGCAGCGCTCTTGTGCCGTGAATTCACAAACTGGGAGAGGATTACCAAAGCCTATCGCGGATGGGATCTTAATCCCCTGGGAACAGACACACACAGGTAGCATTTTGTCGTCACAAAGCAATCGAGAGAACAAAGAGAGGATAGATTTCCGTTGTTTACAGTTGGCTGATATCTCAGGCGGTATAATTTGCCTAATCGCCAACCAAAATTAAAGCTTCATAGATATGACCAGGAAGGCAGACAGATTAGAAACACTGACCGTCGATAATGATGAGTCATTCCTGCTAGCCTTCCAACAAATTAAAACTGTTCTCCATACAACTATCTGTTTTGGGGGTGTTTTTTTTTATATAGAATGAATAGGAAAATTAATTGTTGCTTTAATGGCTCTATTGAGATGCTGGAGTTATCACACAAGAATTATAATCATAATCCCTGATACAGTATATCTTTGGAACTGGTGTACTTTGAAATGCCCAGTACTAGAAAATAGACATCTATTTCCTTCTTTCTGCATGCTGTTTTATTACAGTCTGCAATTCTGTCATCGTGGAAAAAAAATGTACCGTATAAACAACCACCCCAAAAAAATTCCATAAAACTGCGAGAAAAAAAATTATGTAAAAGTGGAATGAACAAATAGGAAAGTTTGCGGTGACACCATGTACTAAGTCATCTTGAATAAGATGGAGTGCAGCTCTGACAAGAGATGGTAACTCAATGTTTTCGGGCAGTGTGTACTCGGCCTGTTGTCAGGACGATGACAATGGGCAACTCACATTTTGAGATGACCTACATGTACACGGTGTCACCGCTAACATTCCTCTTTGAGCATGAATAAGTATGAACACAAACAAACAGCGAGACAGACAGAGACAGACAATTAAACAGACAGACAGACAGAGACAAAAAACAGGTAGACAGACGGACAAACAGACATACAGACAGACAGACAAAAACAGGTAGACAGACGGACAAACAGACAGACAGACATACAAAAACAGACAGACATACAAAAACAGACAGACAGACATACAAAACAGAGAGACAGGCAGACAGATAGACAGACAGACAGACAGACAGACAGACAGACAAACAATCATACAAAAAAGAGACAGACAGACCAAAACAGACAGACAAAATCATACAGACAGACAAAATCAGACAGACAAAATCAGACAGACAGACAAAATCAGACAGACAGACAAAATCATACAGACAGACAAAATCAGACAGACAAAATCAGACAGACAGACAAAATCAGACAGACAGACCATCAACAGACAGGCAGACAGACCCCCCCAAAAACAGACAAACCCAAAAACCAACCAACCCCCCAAAAATACAAAAAAACAACCTGGGGAGATAATGGGGAGGCAAGTGTCGTGTCTGGCCGCTCGGTGGTAGCCAGTGAGGCACCTGCAAAGGCCGGTGCCAAAGCGCTTCAGGCCAAAGCAG
This sequence comes from Luidia sarsii, assembly GCA_949987565.1. Classification (NCBI taxonomy): domain Eukaryota; kingdom Metazoa; phylum Echinodermata; class Asteroidea; order Paxillosida; family Luidiidae; genus Luidia; species Luidia sarsii. The sequence goes on from OX465121.1 coordinate 10,270,304, forward strand.
GTCTCTGCCGGCCCGCAATCAGCCTCCGCATCGCACAGCTGGTCGGTGAACGAGGCCACGTCTGGGTTCGGCCCCGGGGTGACCCCTCCCAGCGAGGCTCCCTGCTCCTTATCAGGAACTACCGACTCTCCGTGCTCATCCAATCCAAAACCTCCATCAGAAGGGGAGCCCTCCCAAGATTCTAGTCACGAAGGCGTGACATTGGAAACAAAACCAAAAAAAATCATCCAAAAAAAAAAGAAGAAAAATAAAAAACCAAAATAAAAACCAAAATAAAAAACTTCCAACGCAGACTACCAGTGAAAAGTGTGCCAGTAACCAGAGTGCGGTGGAAGACATGCATGTAGCGCCATGCTTGCAACAAGCAAAAATGGGGGATCATGCATTGTTTCGGATGGTGTTCGACTCTTGAGACATGAACAGAGTAAATGGCGGGGAAATAATTTGTTGAATTTGATTGAAGGATCCATTTGGCTAATGGAGTGAGTTTATACAGCCAAATGGGTTGATAAATAATTTTTCATCCCAATTCAGATTGACTTAAGAAATCACCAATTGACATGAAATTAATATACTTAAAGTGCCATAGTGATCGAAAATGACACGTTGAAAATTGTGAAGACAAGCAAGATGAAAAAATATGACTTGTATTGGAAGCCGAAGATTGATTCATCATTTCTCAAACACTGGACACCATCAGAAATTTGACAACAAAATTGGCAGGCTATTGCTTGGTGGCAGTGCAAGCTCCAGATTACAACTTACAACAAATTGCAACAGGTTACAACAAATTGCATCATATTGCAACGGGTTACAACAAATTGCAACAGGTTACAACAAATTGCAACAGGTTACAACAAACTGCAACAGGTTGCAACAAATTGCAAAAGGTTCCAACAAATTGCAACAGGCTGCAACAAATTGCAACAGGCTACATCATATTGCAACATTTTACATCATATTGCAACAGGTTACAACAAATTGCAACAGGTTACAACAAATTGCAAAAGGTGACAACAAAGTGCAACAAGTTACTACAAGTTGCAACGTCTGCAACAAATTGCAACAATGTGGAACTAATTGCAAGAGGTTGAAACAAGTTACAACGGGTTGAAAAGGGTTACAAAGGGGATAAAAACCAAAAGGAGACATGCTACAAGATAACAACGAGGATCCCCGCAAGAGTGATGTCACTTACTCTTCAATCGCTTTAAAATTGGCGGTTTCCCGGGGAGGTATCTAAATCTATGCTGGCTGTAAACTGAAGGCACAGACACGGACACGCTGCTCATGAATATGCAATTCATAACATGAATAATGTAAGGTGAATCCTCTTCCAACATGAATATTCATTTCAAAGTCCATTTTGGGCCGTTCCACTATGCATCCACCTTTCAGTAATAAGCAGTACAGATATCTGTGCAATTTGTTAGGTTCTTCAATATACAACATGTACATGTATCCTCTTGATTTTGATTTTTTTTAAATGCTCGCATTTCTCTCCTCTTTTCCTCTTTGAGATTGTTTTTATCTTCTGGAATATTCTACACTGATTCCATCTGTTGGTGCATGTAAATTGATTGAATCAGGTCAATTGAATGACTAAATTGCTGGCAGCCCAATCACCATCGAGAGCTTCAGAATTTTCGTGGGCGAGACCCGAAACGACTCTGATGAAATCCCACCAGATTTGATGGTCTACATTGAGAGGTGGTCTGTACATGCACAGGTGTATACATAAATGCACAGGTGTACTACTAGCCAGCAGGTTTTAAGTGTAGTGGGCACTGTACTGTATGGTATTCATGGAAGTGCACACTAATGTGTGCACAGTATATGAGCACATGAACCTTTAAGCACTTAAAAATATGCACAATCATGCCCATGTACATGTACATTTGTATATTACTGAATCCAAGGCAAGTACAGTAAGTGGACAGGTTTGTGTACTATATACTGTAGTTCGTACCGGTACATTACATGATAACATCTACAGTGCTGTACACTGTATAATGTATAAATTATGGTCATTTTCAAAATAAAGGCTTAGGTTCGGGCTCAGGTTGTGGTTTGTTTCCGAATTTGAAGGTTTTGTTGGCTTGAGAGGAACAGGATATTCCCCAAGAAACTGGGGCCAAACGCTTGTTTCTAGATGCCTGTGATATTATAAGAGTAAGAGAAATATGATCAAAGCCTTATCCCGAAAAAAGGCTATGTATCCAAATTCTTGAACATGTACAGTACATGTACATAATGTGTTGTTTGTACATGTACATAATGTGTTGTTTGTACATGTACACAACATGTTCCCATATAAATGTGCATGTACATTTGTGCACTGGTCTGTACAATCCTGAACACATGGCCAAAATGCGAAATATCATAATTAAATCCTACTACATGTAGGATCGAAATGTCAGGCCCTCCTAATTTTTCACATTTTTTTGAAGGACACTTTCACTTGTACACATGAACAAGTGCTTCACTGTTCACATGTGCAGTGACTGAAATGTTGTACTGTAGAAGCCTGTCTACCTCCCAGTCTGGTGAAAACCTACAAAATGCATCGGTATGTACCGGTACACGTACGTGTACATGTATATGATATGCACCTTAATACCGTACTATTCATCCACTGTGTATGTGCATGTACAACATGTGCTGCGTACACATGTGCATGCGCTTGCAATGTGATATTCTGTCGTATGCACATGTATATGAGATGAGATGTGTGTGCATATCGTACATGTTCAAATGTATTAGTTCAGTTGGGGGCGACAGCCCCATGCAATTACATGTGTACTTCTGTATATTGTGTATCAATTTTCTTCTGTTTTTTCCCCTCCATTTTCAAAACAGGCTAGTGCACCTGTCTTTTCCAATATTCCTCCCTTTGTCCAAGAAGGTTAACATTCTACAGAGCTCATAATTAGAATCCGTTTGGACAGTTTCCCCGACATGGGTATTTTGGATTTATAACGAGATGGAATAGAAATGGTGCTCTTGCAGAAGCTTATTTCTCACGGATAAGCGAAAGTTTTAAAGACAGAATTCTTGCAGGAATGGAATAAATTTTTTGAAGGAGTAAAATTCTTGTACTTCTTGGGCAAAAGGAATACTTTAAATAATATACAAAACTGTTGACTGACTAAAAATTACCAAAATGGAAATCTCAAAATTTAGTGGGCCTGACGTTTCGATCCCAACAGGACCTTTTTCAAGTGTGCTGTCACTCTCATCAATTGGAAGAGCCTGACGTTTCAATCCTAGCGGGAATTTTCTCAAAGGCAGAAACAAAACGGAATACTGCATAGATTTGGTCCAATCCTGCGAATCTCTCATTTCGCCGGCATGGGTAGAATGATTGATTCCGTTGGTCTGCAGGGCAGATAACAAATGCACAAAAGATGACCCCTTGGTGGGACAGTCCACTATGGGACTATGCATCAATGCAACAAGTAACACTGAGCAGCCTCCACACAGCACAGTCGTTGAAATACTGGAATTGATTTTGCCTTATCGGAGGTGCAAATTTACTTTGTTTGGCAGATATCACTCGTAATCGCTATTCATTTTTCTAAAGATGACCCCTTGTGCTAACTCACTATGCCTCAGTGCTAAAAACGACCGCCATTTCTATTGAAATATTGGAATTGATTTGGGCTTTGTATCGGAGGTTCAAATTTACATTGTTTGTCGGATGTCACTTGTAATTGCTATTCATTTTAAAAAAAAAGGCCGCATGGAAGATTATCCGAGGCATGTGACTGACAGAGGGGAAGGTGGTTTGGATCTGAAAAAAAAAAAGAAGATGATTTGGGCTTTGTATCAGAGGTGCAAATTTACATTGTTTGCCGGATGTTACTCGTAAAATTTTGCTATTCATTTAAAAAAAAAAGCCGCATGGAAGATTATCCGAGGCATGTGACTGAAAGAGGGGAAGGGGGTTTGGATCTGAAAAAAAAAAAAAAAAAATACCACCACCCACACACCATCTAATTGAGTCTATTCATTCTCCATTAATGAGTGGTTTCATCGCTTGCATCACCATCTGTTCCCATGACTGCCACACGAGTCTTTGGCCGTTTTCGAAATGAAGGCTTAGGCTCGGGCTTAGGCTTCGTCTCCGTCTGACAAAAACCTGGAAATCCAGTTTGCGGTTTGTTTCCGAATCTGAAGATTGTTGGCTTGATAGGAACAGGGGTATTCACCAAGAACCTAGGTTTTTTTTTTTTTAATGCCTGTGATATTATAGCGAGTGAGATATTGACCGAAGCCTAAGCCCGAGCGTTAGCCTTCATTTCAAAAACTGTGTGAACATTAACTCCATGTTCAAATATTTGTGGGGTGTCGGACAAACATGTAGACCAATTTTCGGTAGAACATTGGATTGACAAATTGTTTCAGACGGTGGGCATCTGTTAGGCAAAGATGTGCTGAGTCTTTTTGTTTGGAAGGCTGCCATCTGAGGGCCGGATAGTTCCGTTGGTAATGTAAGAGCGCTGGAATTTTAAAGCTAGAGGTTTCGGGTTCATGTCCCGAGTCCAATTTCATTGAGCCGCTAAAGCATGAAAATCTGCTAAGCAGGAAAAATCTTCCTCGTGTAAAGCAAGGATTACAGACCACACCACGATGTGATGTCAATTGCTTCTGACTTGTACTCCAACTCTTCTTTACTTTATAGCACAAAACAAAAGTGAAGTTTGGGTTGGCAAGGTGATCCTACAAGTATCCGAAGTCTGAACGGCATTGTGAGAAAATTTACTCGAATAAATGGAATGGAACAGGGACCTTAAAGCCACTACACAACATTGGGAAGATCGAAAAACAGAAATGTTCACAGATTTACATGAAACTTATACAGTTTGAAGATGGTTATAGTAGAAACCTCTCACTGAAATATTTCTGCCAAAAATGTTGTATTTTGGTAGAAAGAAGTAAAAGAAATCTTTTACGTCTCACCGAGATCTGAACTATTTTTCGGAACAGTACGGCGTTGAATGCTGCATTTTCGCGACACAAAATGAAGCGATTTCACTATTTTCTCGAGACTCGATTGGCGGATTGAGATGATATTTTCATAGGTATGCTATTTCATGCATATGTTGGATCAGACAACGTATGGATGCTATTCTTTGACCTCGACCAATGTTGTGTAGGGGCTTTAAAGTAGTGCCACCGGTAACATACCAGGATGTTCACAGAGTCCTGTCTGTGGGTTCCTGATGGTGTATGGGTTACAAACGCAGTAGCCCAATTTACAGTGCTCTAACACTGGGCATGTGCTGTACTGGCTGAACGCATCACACGTAGTGACCCCACCTACACATAGAAAGTGAGATAGAGGGAAAAGAAAAAAAAAGAACCAGGTTTTTCTGAGTCCTTTCTCCAAAACCTGGATTAGGCTCAGGCTCCGGCTTTGTCTCTAGTTTTTTTTCGTCCATTTTTAAATACAAGGCATGAGAACGGGAAGCCTATGGCATCATTTTTTGTATGTTTTACAGCGTTTTGAAAACAAATTCAAATGAAAACCTTGGTTGCCAGGGGAACGCCTCGCTGACTTTGATTCTATCAAGATCTAATCTAATCTAATCTATCAAGATCTGATTCGTCTGTCAGTATTGAGAATGATAAGTATTTTTTGTATCTCATTGCGAGAGGAATTAACCTATAAACAGACACTCGATTGATAGATGCTCCATTATATACACATCTATTAACTCAATTAGCATAAGTGGGCTATTGATTTTTTTTTTTTTTCAGCCAGCCGTTGAGTAAAATGGATGAAAGGATTTTATCTATAAGCAGCGGGGCAGGCTGAATTCACACGAGGTGTTTTGCGCGAAATGAAAGAAGCTTTTTGACACCGTTTTTTGTTGTTGCTGCGAACACGCAGACCAGTCACTATGAATTTGACAACGCCATTACCACATTGAATTCACGTGACCTTTTTGCCAACGTGTTGCTTCAGCTAGAATTGGAATAATTTTTTTTTTAATTTTTATTAATTTTTTTTTATGTAGAATTGGCATCAAGGCCCTAAAGCACTCCAAAGTGACATGCACAGTCACGGATCCAGCACCTGCGATAGCCAGACGAATATTGATTCCTCCGATAAGAGAAATACGGCAATTAATTAGTCGCTCTGGTGGGCAGCTGTCTAACGAGTTGTCTGGTGTTTGCTCGATAACTGAATTTCAGTGCAGCTGAAGTTTTCATCTAAAAAATGTTTGTATCAAAATCAAATAATCTCCGCGTACACGTTTCTCGGAGTCGTGGAATAAACTTTGATAGCGTGCGAGTTGTTGACAGTGGAAGAGAACGTGTGAGTGCTAAAACACACCAAGTCACAGTTACAGGTACTTTCTTCTGCTATTCTCACGATGAAAACCTTCAAATCTACACTTTGAGCATCGAGTAGACAGGGTTGTAAGTGACCGACAAACTCAGACAGTAATTTCCTGAAAATCAATGAAGGCCAATAAATTGTGCGACTGCGAGTGAGCGAGTAAGCGCTTACACGACCGAGAGATGCGACTGCGAGTGAGCGCTTAGGCGACCGAGAGATTCACGGCAGGGGTGCAGACGCCCTTCAGTTTGTAGGGTTTCAGCAGATAAAATTGAGCAGTTTGAGATATCCCTGTTTGGGATACTAGATCAACTAGTCTAGTTGACTATCAGGGAAGGCCCCATCTAAGGGCTGGATAGCTCAGATGGAAGAGCACTGGTACGTTAATCCAGAGGTCTTGGGCTCAAGTCCTGGTCCAGTCAAAGTTTTCTTTGCCAATTTGTTCAATTGGTTCGAAAGCAATTGCAATTGACGACAACTTAACCGATCCTAATAAAAGAATGAGTAGTTTGAGATATCCCTGCTTGACATATAAAAATTTAAAAAAAATTATATAAAAAAAAAAAAATCCGGAAATTTTCGGAAGACTTACATCCCTGAGTAGATTGTGACGGAGGCCAAACGTACCTTTCTTGGCGTGCGACGACGAGCGTTGCATCACGTACAGCCGGCCGCCCAGTGTGGAGTCTGCGATGGGCTGGCAGTCGCCCGCCGCCAGGCAACGCCCGTGGAAGCACTCGCCCTCCACCACCCAGGCTAGGTCACACTGCCGCCGATGACAGCAGGCCGTCGCGCAGTCCGAGGCTGGCGTGTCTGCTCGTAGTTCCAGCTGCCTGTCGGGGACGTTGGGCAGGAAGCCGGGGAGGGCGTCGCCAATATGGCAGGAGGCTTCGCAAAAACCTACCCCCCAAAAAAATAATCATAAATTAGAAATTAAATAAGAATAAAAAATCTTAAAATTTAGTGGGCCTGACGTTTCGATCCTAGCAGGACCTTTCTCAAAGGCAGGACCTTTCTCTGCCTTTGAGAAAGGTCCTGCTAGGATCGAAACGTCAGGCCCACTAAATTTTAAGATTTACATTTTGGTAATTTTAGTCAATAAGCAGTTTGCAAAATTTTTGCATATCACCTTAAGAATAAAAAATGTAAAAATAAATATTAAATAAGAATTGAAAAAAATACAAAAAATATTAAATAAGTAAAAAATATAGAATAAAAAATAAAATAAAAAACAAATAAATAAAATAAGAAATAAACAAACCAGAGAAAAATCCTTTGTGATGTACATGTACATCACAACAAATAAAAACAATAATTAATAATGAATCTGAATTAAATATTGTTGTGAAACAATAATTATAGTCCTGAGGGTTTGCAGTGACACCATGTACATGTACATGTATACATGTACTATAAGGTCTCTTAAAGGGTACAGTACATGTACATGTGTGAACCATACAGTACATGTACATGTACCTCTTCTTTAGAGCCTTTATAAAGGTACATGTACATGTACATGTACATGTACATGTACATGTACATGTACATGTACATGGTGTCACTGCAAACCCTCTTTTATATTAATATGCATTATGGAACACCATTTTTGTGTGTGCATGTACCAGTACCAGTACATGTACGTGTACTTTCCTTGTGATAAGTGCTATAAACATGTGCATTCAAACTGCCAATCAAAAATTATTAACATGTACAATACAGTATCCAATTGGGTGGAACTGGGTGTATGTGATTCAATAATGCTCACAAAAAGTGTGACTTATTGACTTCAAGTGCATGTACTGTTCATGTACATGTGTAAAATGTACATGTACATAATTTATGTACTTTTATACATACATGTACATGTACATGTACATGTATGTACATACTGTACATGTACATAGAATCATAGACACATGTATCAATTGATAAGTGCTGGTACATGTACATGTGCATAGGCCTACAGAAATTTACATACAAAATGGGTGCATGAGTTCCTCAATTTATTGCTGGTACTATGTGTGTACGTACATGTACAATGTGTACGTTGTACATTGTGTATCTGTTGGTTACATGTACAGTGTGCACTAGGGAATTAAGACACTTGAAAGTGTACAGTGTACTGGACATGTATGCTAACTAAATTGTGCAAATACTTCAGACATGCACAGAGAGAAATACCAAAGCAACATGCAAAGTCCAAGGATAGAAGCACTTCAAAAGTTCAAATCGAGGCTAAGTACGGCTGCATCTTTCTAGTCAGCACAATCTGAATAATTCCCTGCGTATGAGCATTGAGTGATAACGAGGCCCATTTAGGTTACCTCAGGTTCAAGTACATCAAAGTCAACCACAGTATCAACCATGGACAACTGACCCAAACTTGTCCCTTGGAAAGTTTCAAGGCCACGGTTTTGTAGCGCCAGCAGTTGATTTGATCAAACTAATCGCATTTGAATTGTTATGACCGACTGCAAGACAGTGAGTGATGCACTGAAACCATAGGGCCTAACACAACTTATGATGGGTTGTTGGACTTCCCTGATAGTCAACTAGTCTAGTTGAATAATCAGGGAAGGCCACCACCTAAGGGCGGGATAGCTCAGATGGAAGAGCACTGGTGTGCCAAAGACTAGTTGACTATTAGGGAAGCCACCATCTAAGGGATGGATAGCTCAGATGGAAGAGCACTGGTGTGCCAAAGACTAGTTGACTATTAGGGAAGGCCACCATCTAAGGGCTGGATAGCGCAGATGGAAGAGCACTGGTAGGCTAATCCAGAGGTCCAGTCAAAGTTTTCTTCGCTAATTTGTTCGATTGGTTCGAAGCAAAACTGCAATTGACGACAACTTACCCGGTCTTAATAAAAGAATAAATAGTAGAGTAGAGCGTACTAAGAGATGCCATCTAACGTTGAGGGCGCTCTTCAGCATCCCAGAATGCAACAGGACACAGTGTGGCGCACCGGACGTCTGCGAGGGTCTCGCCGGCGGGGAATGTCGTCGGCGGCTGCGGGAAGTCGAGCCCGCCCACGAGAGTCGGGTGCGTGCCTGGACGCAGCATGCACAGAGTCTGGGATCCTGCATCTCCTCGTATGCGTCCATTGTGCATGAAGGCGGGTTGTTGATGGGAGGCGCCAGACTAGTCCCTGTCGTCGAACATATGGTCCAGGTTTCGTTGTTTATTCCTTCAATTCTGTTTTTGTATACTGCCAAAAAAAAAAAATAAAAAAAAAAATAATTACAAAAATGAAATATAAAAAGGTTGCCATCTGAAGTTCAGTTCACTGGATTTCTCAGGCAAGTAGAGCCAGAGTTTCTCCGGGAGTTTTGTGGTCGAGTTCGGGCGGTCAATTCTTCACACGCGAACCTTGTTCTCACGTTCAAACCACACGAACACGACGCAAGAACGCTGCAATCGCAATAGGATTACACGACACCTCTCCGGCAGGGTTGTTCACGATCAGCCGAGTCTGAGTCTGAGTCTGAGGTCGCAACTTACTAATTTGCTAAATGATGCGTTTTGGTATATTGTGGATGTCCTTCCATGGGTCACTGATTGGATGAAGAAAGAGTCTAAACCACTGTAATATGTGACTGTTTATGGTACAATTGAATTTTCGCAAACTTTCCCCAAAAAATCCGGTGTTTTGGGAAAAAAGGGGTACCACGGAAACGTGCATTTAGGAAAACTGCAAAGGAAAATTTGACTGAATAGGGACTTGAACCCTGCAGGGTCTGGGGTTCAAATCCTAGTTTGGTCAAATTTGCTTTTTTCATAAATTGTTGGAAATGTCCTTGTCAGTCATTTTTCAGTTTTACTTTGTTTGTTTGTTTGTTGGAAAAAACCTTAAAAAAAAATGCAGTCATTGCAGTGACAGATTTTACCCTGCACTTTTTTCCAGGGACAATTAAAAAACACACTAAAAAACCACTGACGAGGCCACTTTAACGAACATGTGATGGCTCTTTGACAAATCAAGGATTTCTCCCACAATTTAGCTGGCGTCCCGGTTCTTCCACCGACAGATTAATGGGGCTCGTGGGAAACACCCCTCTCGGACACCAGTGGCTCGCACAAACGAAGCGAGCGGCGCTTAATTAAATATCACGACTAATTATTGATTGCTGGGCAGAGCAACATAGTGTATAGGGCCGTTCCCATTGTCGGGTAAGACTTGAAGGTTTGCACGGCGGAAATACTAAGTTGAGGGTTTGCGGTGACACCGTTTAGCACATGTATCTAGAGCTCTTTTGAGAAGGAGTGCGGCTCTGAAAAGAGCCGGAAACTCAACGTTGTTGTAGTGTGTACTCTGCCCGTCGTCAGGAGACTGCTGGATTTCAAGTTTTCAACTATCATCAGTGTTTACATGTGCCTGATGAAAGTGCCTTACAGTTACACATACATGAATATACCTGATGAAAGTGCTGGGCGTGGAGAAAGTTCCAACTGTGCCCCCCCCCCCAAAAAAAAGAAAGAAGCGATTAGGCTATCTGGATTGCAATTCAAAACGTAATTATTTGGACCATGGAAAGGGCGCCGTACGCAACATTTGAAGTTTTGTGAAATCGGCTACAGAGCTCTACACGTACGTACACTGTACTGTACATCTTAGTCTCCATGCCTGTATGATATGACACATGTTATGTACAAACAGTGTTGAATAAGGCAGTTATCCATCTGTGAAGCAGGTGTGCGGTGCACTGTGCAGTACACATGCATAGGATATGACCATGATATGACCCTGTGTACTCATGGTGTACTAGACTGTACTGAGGCAGACATGGGAGAAGATCTTAATTGCTGATGTGGTAGTTTTAATACCTGTAGGGGCTCTAGGGTTGCAGACATGTACATGTACATGTACACACACACAGACAAACGTCCCAGGGGAGTGAAGCTATATGCATTGATCCATTACTCATACAAAAAACTCTGCTAAGTGCTATGTGTATACATGTACATGCAGCACACTAGCATTCTGTGTTTGGGGTATTGGTGCATAGTGCATACACATGTACATTGTACATGTGTATGTACATGTATGATGCGCTGAACAAGTACTGTACCTTATGTACAGTGTACAGTAAATAATTACAGGTACATGTACATGTATCATATACCGGCAGGGTACATGTACATGTACATGTACATGTACAGTGTACATGTACATGTGCAGGCACCCTGCAATTAGCATACATTTGTATAATATATACAATGTACATGTATACTAGACATTGTACATGTACGCACAAATGTACAGGTGCATTGTAAGGGTACTCCACCTGTCCACATGCACAATATGCAGTAGGCCCTACAGTGTACATTTACACGTACATGTACATGTACAGTCATGTACATGTGTACATACATACTGTACAGTGAACATCCAGACATCACTGCATTGAGTACACTGTACATGTACAGTACCTTTGTATTGTAATCATGGTAAAGTCTACATGTACATGTACGTTCATCAAGATGTACTGTATCGATACATTGATTGTACACAAATGCATATGACTGGATTTTCCAAAATCATGTAAAATTAATGTACATGTACACATGCATGCCACAGCTGTATCAGTCAATACACATGTACATGTACATGTATGTAAATTACAGTAATGTAATGTGAATTATGTGATATAGGTCTACATGTACAATGTACTGTACCTATATTTACAATAGACTGTATACATGTACATGTACTGTACAGTACATCATACATGTACTTTATGGTTTTTTAATTTTTTTGCTTTACATACATGTACATGTACATGTACGTGTACACTACAGTAAATCTCCATTGCACGATGCACTATACATGTATATGTGGTTACATACATTGTACAATATTAATATAAATTTCATATTCAGAGAAATACACCAGTTTGTATAAAAACAAAAACTTTGAGGCCAGAAAGGTGAATACTCAATAGTGACATTGTTTTGGCTGGATAGCTTCTATCATCTGTTCGATCAAGGAGGTTGCCTCCTATATACACATGTACATGTACATGTGTACATGTACCTCCATGCATGGTTAGACCATCCACTCAGAATAGCAACAGAAAAGCCAAATATTGCAAACTGCTCTAAAGATGACCAAAAATGACCCAAAATGACCCAAATCTCAATCAAAGGTAAAGGACCCAACGTTCCCATCCTAGCAAGACCTCTCTCAAAGGTCCCACTTATGAATCCTACGATTGAGACATCAGGCAATCGACTTGTGCTTGGAATTGCCAGGAAATTTCAAATGAAATTTGATCGTCTGCAGGACGGTGGTCAACCCGCAGAATGCTTGTGGTGACTCACTGTGTGCATCTTATTAACTCTGTCAAGAATGAGTGTACAGTGTACATGTACATGTAGCTCTGAGAAAGGTTGCCTAATATTTATTACAGCTTCTTCCCTCGTTCAGCCTCCGTCTGGAATTACCTGGACTGGTTCTTGCTTCCCCCCTGCCTACGATCTTGCCCTTTTTAAGATAAAAGGAATTAAATTCCTATCTCCAGCCTTCCTGAGTCCCTCTATATCTGCTTCTTTCTTTAGCCCTTAAACCTTGAGTAGTTTTTTAGCCTGGTTTTGGGCGATTTTGCATAAAATAAAAATAAATAAAAATAAATGAAAGTAATTATACAAATAAATGAAAGTAATTACACAAATAAATAAAAGTAATTATACAAATAAATCAAAATAAAATAAAATAAAATAAAATAAATATTAAAATTCAATAAAATTAAATAAATAAAATAAAATTCAATAAAATTCAATAAAATTCAATAAAATTCAATTAAAATTCAATAAAAATGAATAAAATTAAATAAAAATAATAAATAATAAATACATAAAAAAAACAAAAAAAACAAATTTTATAATAACAATTATATAATAAAACAATAATTATCTCAGAGCTACATTTGTACACTATTTAGGGCCTAGATACTTATTCTCGAAGTGTCTCAAGATATTGCCAGTTTTGCCACAAACAATTTCGCAATTTTTATTTGGGATAAAGTGGATATTTCCGTCACCAAAGTCTGGAAAGCTCTTTCAATCCCCCTCCGGCCATAAAACTCACGAACAGTCCACGCATGATTCAAAGGGAAAACATGTGCAGACAAATTAGGGAATACATAAATACTGTACATGTACATACTGTAGGCCTCCGTGTACAGTATGGTCAATTATCATACTGCCAGAGTGTCTAGCATTCATCAGTGACCGACCGATAAAAATGTATGAGAGAACGAGGCAAACAATTTGTAAATTATGGGTTTTTTTCAGCGATGCCAGAATTCCATAAATATACTGCATTTGGATAATTCTCCTGCATAAATTGGTATCGATAATGAGCACAAGTTAAATTTATGGCCCAGGTAATATTTAGTTACACAGCATAGGTATTCTCCCAGTAAATGCCGTTCCTCCGGTTCCTTAGTCTGATTGGCCAATTGCCATTACATCATCTTCATGCATATTCATGTACAGTATGCTCTTTACTCTGACATTGGACATACTTTGACGATGAATGCTCAGTGCTTTGCCCGATGCCTGGTGAAACCATTTCAGGCAGCTCGGGCGGGATTCGAACCCCCGACTCCTGCTTTTTAGTGCAGATGTCTTAACCACTTGACCACCGAGCTGGTCGAGGTCGTGTGGCAGATAGCGGCATGGTACTGCATTGCATCATAGATAACATAAAGTTTGCATCAAGATGAAAACTTGCATGTGTTCACTCCCCACTTCTCTCTTTCACCTTTTCCCTTTGATGTTTCCCCCCTTCCACTACCTAATCCCTATCCAAACCCCTGCCCTTCCCTTTGATCTCACCCTACCAGCGATCCTCTTTGTCCTCTGTCTGTCATCCATGTCCCTGTTACTCTCCCCTTCCGACATATTTGTCATCCTGCCTTTGAGAAAGGTCCTGCTACGTAGGATGGAAAGGTCAGACCTTCCTAATTTGTTCTTAAATTTTGATTGACCTTAGCAATGGGATGTACAGTATCTGATCATTGACGTGTGACTACAAAGGGATGGTCCCAAACCAAACACAATGAAACCCATTGTTTGGTAGAACTTTGGTACATGTACATGTACAAGTATCTGTACATGTACTACTGTAGGGCCTACATGTATACATGTCAACCAGCCAAAACTCAAATAGACCTTGCACTTTGGTACACGTAGGCTTGAGGTGATTAACAATAAATGACCCAAAGTGATACAAAAATGTTGCAAACTGCTTACCGACTAAAATTTCCAAAATGCAAATCTCAAAATTTAGCGGGCCTGACGTTTCATTCCTAGAAGGACCTTTCTCAAAGGCACTCTTAAATGACCCACATCGCAAATCTTTTGAGTAACCCTGCTTTTAATAAATTTCTTGGCTAGAATTATCATTTTAATGAATTCTACTGTTCACTGTACAATTCTGAATACTGGTACTTTAATAATACTTAGAAGTAATCCTACTAGTACATGATGTAGTACTAAAGTACATGATGGTATTAATTTTGTTTTTAATTTTAATGTTAAATCCAAACTAGTTTTTTATTCAAAACTGCAAAAGGAAAGATCAAAGAGTAAGAGATTACTAAGACATTTATTAAAGAGTACTTAGACATTATTTCAAATTAATCTGTCAAATTGAAGGAAATTATTCACCACTAATTCTTCGGACTGGTCACATGGGAGTTGAACATGGTAAAACCGGGAAGTTAAATGTAGTGTATGATAATGTAGTGCACATGTAAAGTACTGTACATGTGCAGGTGTGTACTGAGTACATGAGCAGGTGTAAATTAATGATGTATGATCACTTTTACTAACTTACTTTTTACTTTAGCTTCACAAAGCACATTATACTGGTATTATTAGCTGATTTTACAAAGAGAATGACAAGGCAAATTTCTGGTCGAGTTATTGCCAAATTGCGGACGTGCGTGTAATCGACACCAGAGTAAATAATCCCCAACAATTTGTCGGTATATTTTTATTAGTTTATTACACAGACAGTCAATTTAATAATATTCACAGATTGCGTACATGTATTTTAAAGAACTGCGACTTTCCTACCTGTTTTCAACCGCTAACAGAGCATCCATGCGACCTTCATATCATCATGGCTCATGCTTACATCGATTCCATGATATCCGATCAAAAGAAATCCTAATTTAGGGGCGAAATCCGTGTGGAAATGGATAAAACGAAATTCCAGCCTGTTTAGAACGACGTGTTCAGTGATGACTAGACTGCCCAGGACCAACAGACCACAGCGCCCTCTCTTGACGGGATGACATTAATTCTCGTCACTGTGACGGTCCAGGGCAAGGGCGTCCTCATCGTCGAGTGCCGGTCAATCTTTTTTTTTTTTTAATCTGAGACTTCTGGATTAACATACTAGTACTCTTCCATCTCAGCTATCCAGCCCTTAGATGGTGGCCTTCCCAAATAGTCAACTAGTCTTTGGCACACCAGTGCTCTTACCATCTGAGCTATCCAGCCCTTAGATGGTGGCCTTCCCAAATAGTCAGCTAGTTTTTGGCACACCAGTGCTCTTCCATCTCAGCTATCCAGCCCTTAGATGGTGGCCTTCCCAAATAGTCAACTAGTCTTTGGCACACCAGTGCTCTTACCATCTGAGCTATCCAGCCCTTAGATCTTGGCCTTCCCAAATAGTCAACTAGTCTTTGGCACACCAGTGCTCTTACCATCTGAGCTATCCAGCCCTTAGATGGTGGCTTTCCCAAATAGTCAACTAGTCTTTGGCACACCAGTGCTCTTACCATCTGAGCTATCCAGCCCTTAGATGGTGGCCTTCCCTAATAGTCAACTAGTCTTTGGCACACCAGCGCTCTTACCTTCTGAGCTATCCAGCCCTTAGATGGTGGCCTTCCCTAATAGTCAACTAGTCTTTGGCACACCAGCGCTCTTACCATCTGAGCTATCCAGCCCTTAGATGGTGGCCTTCCCTAATAGTCAACTAGTCTTTGGCACACCAGTGCTCTTACCTTCTGAGCTATCCAGCCCTTAGATGGTGGCTTTCCCAAATAGTCAACTAGTCTTTGGCACACCAGTGCTCTTACCATCTGAGCTATCCAGCCCTTAGATGGTGGCCTTCCCAAATAGTCAGCTAGTTTTTGGCACACCAGTGCTCTTCTATCTGAGCTATCCAGCCCTTAGATGGTGGCCTTCCCAATTAGTCAACTAGTCTTTGGCACACCAGTGCTCTTACCATCTGAGCTAGCCATCCCGTAGATGGTGGCCTTCCCAAATAGTCAACTAGTCTTTGGCACACCAGTGCTCTTACCATCTGAGCTATCCGGCCCTTAGATGGTGGCCTTCCCAAATAGTCAATTAGTCTTTGGCACACCAGTGCTCTTCCATCTGAGCTATCCAGCCCTTAGATGGTGGCCTTCCCAAATAGTCAACTAGTCTTTGTTTTAATTGAAAAATTGGAAAAGAAAACTTTGACTGGACCGGGACTTGAACCCGAGACCTCTGGATTAACGTACCAGTGCTCTTCCATCTGAGCTATCCTCGACTTAAACAAGGAATTGAAGATAGGGATTGAGATGAGTTATATGCCCGACCGTTTAGAAACATGGTTCAATTTTGTTTAACACGGTTCCTTGATCGACAAATGAAACAACACGACAAGGAAAGAAGCTTTGAAGGAAAAGATTTGGTTTTCGTACATGCCATTTTACTTTTGTATCTTTCCAAATCGGTAAATTACAATACAATGTAAAACAATAAGCATGACTATAGCTCTATAAGTCCATTTTTCTCATAATTAAACCAGTTAACCTCAGTCGCATTTTATACGACTAAATGTATTGGAGCATGGTTCAATGCATCACCACAAAATTGGAAGGTCACCAATTAAGGAAATCTAAAATAAAAATATTAAGATGATTTTTTACAAAGATTTGGAGATTATTTTCTTGATATGCCTTTAGAAATTACCTTTGGACAATTCTTTCGAGAAGTGAAAAATTAAAAAAGGAAAATAAAATTCAAAAATAATTTGCAGTAAAAAAAATGCTACAAAAAAAGATAGGAATCTTTGATGATTTAAAACAATTTTTAAGGAAGATAGAATTAAAGCGAATTACCCCCCAAAAAGAGCCATTGTTGAGAAATTTCAAAGTGCAAGTGGAAAGTTTGGGGTGACGCCATGTAGCACTTCTCTTTCAAGGAGTGTGGCTCTGAAAAGAGCCGGTAACTCAACGTTTCAGGTAGTGTGTACTCTTCCCGTCATCAGAAGCTTTGCATGGTTGGCATTTCAATCCTGCGTAAAATCTTTCTCTTGGGAAGAATCTCTTCACAATGATTCTACTGGGATGAAATGATGGCCACACCATTTTTTTTTCAAATTTAGGAAGAGACAAAACGAAAGCAGATAAAAAACAATAACCTGGAAATCTCAGAGACATAAAAGGCGGGCAACAGACAGAATGGCTGAAAAATATGTACACCTTTGGAAAGTTTACGAGCACAAATCTTGGATATTCATGAGACTTTAGTCTTATCAAATCTTCTCAACTTCAAGACGATTCCACCTTCTTCAAAGACCCCCTTCCAGAAACAGTTTGCGCACGTGTACCGAAATCCATAGGCTACACTTGGAAGCAACAAAGGAGTCCATTGCATTTATTTCACAGGTACCCGATTGTTAAGCAAGTTTTGAAAAAAGGTGATACACCGTATGCACAAATGTTGCAAACTGCTTAGAGATTAGAATGACAAAAGAAAGAGCAAATGTAACAAATTAGGAGGGCCCGACGTTTCGATCCTAGCAGGACCATCACCAAAGGCTTTGAAACGTCAGGCCCTCTTAAATTCTGAGTTTTGAAGATGTCTTACTGGCGCTAATCACAATTGGGTACTGGCACGGAGACGTCTCGGCCGTGACGTCATGCATGGCCTGCCTGCCTACCATACAGCCTGCACAGCCTCAAAGAGTCCAGACCATTTGGAATTGGAGCATTTGAAATAGGTTCTCTGGATCCGTTGTACACCTTGTGGCTATGTACATCCACATATATAAGTCTGCCTCTATTGGCAATCATGCAAGACGTCATTATGTACAATGCGTTTCAGTTATTTACAATAAAAGCTGCCTTATTGGTTACGAAGACCTAGCAATGAATGATCAATTCTGAACCGGGTTATCGTTCGACGGAGGATTATCAAATTTTGTGTCAATGTTGGCCAATGAAGTCAACTTACAATGAGTGCCGATTGGCGTGTTGGATTCGGCAGTGATTGAAGACCTCTACTGTAAGTGGACTCAAGTCCTGGCCCGGAAGCCGCATAGGACTGCATCATTCATTGCAAGAATGCAGTATGTGATCGTCTTTTTAAAATAAAAGTGTAACACTGGCTTCAGATTTCAGACTGTGTTCGGTATTCCGTGGGAGTATTGTGTGGAATCGAACCTCGGACTAACAATTCACAAGCGCAGATGTCTAAACTAACACAACCACTGAGCACATCAGAATGCAGTATCTTCATATGTACATGCATTGTCAATGCCTAAACTTGGAGTTAGTCTGCACAATCAGTTGTTCGAAGAGCGAAGATTTTTTTTTTTGACACGACCAGGATTCGGCCCTAGGCCTCTATTTTACCATCCTGGTGCTCTACCAACATAAGCTATCCAGCCCTTAGGCGGGGGCCTTCCCAAACACTCTCTGCTGATGTTGGGGACTGAAGTCAAGAAGCTTTTGACCATCCACTGCCAGGACTCGAACCCGAGCCACAAGTTTAACGGACTGGTGCTCTACCACCTAAGCTATCTAGCCCTTAGGCTAGGGCCTTCCAAAACACTCTCTGCTGGTGTTGGGAATGCAATTCAATGAGTTTTTGACCATCAACTGCCAGGATTCGAACCACAGCCACAAGTTTAACGGACTGGTGCTCTACTACCTGAGCTATCCAGCTTTTTTTTTCTTGGGGGGGGGACCTTTCCCCAAATAGTCTTTGCTTGGTTTGGGCACGTCAATCAGAAGCATTTAACTGATAAACTGCGGTATATCTCCACGGATCACGGCCCCCATTTTCATTCAGGTGTTGAACAATAATCCAGTTGTATTGAAATTTCCAAGTTAAAATTGGTATCACTTTCCTTTTTGGTCTTTCAAACATGATTTTTTTCTTCTGTGCTTCTGTTGCCTTGTCCGTTGAGTTTATTTTTCCGAAGCACACTTTTAGGGGGGAGGGGGGAAGGATGGCTGGAGTTGCTCATCAGTATCTGGAGTAACCATGACCGTAGTCCATGTTTCGTTGCCTCCAGTCTCGTTCCCCGCCGAAGTTACCGTAGCCCCTTTGGTCGTGACCTCCGCCAGCGCCGGGCTGACCCCAGTTTTGACCTCTGCCCCGGTCGTGCTGCTGGTAGCCATAGCCCTGCTGCTGTTGCTGCTGCTGCTGCTGTTGCTGCTGGCCGGGGTCATAGCCCTGCCTGTTGCCGTACGGCTGCGGATTGGGGTTGTACGGCGGTTGGGCGGCATCGCTGTTGCCTGCGTATGGGTTGTACTCCTGCTGGCCGTAGGTTTGGTGATCGGAAGAGCCCTTGCCGTGGCCGAAATCGCGACCGCCCGTCCATTCGGGCTGTTCCGGTCTGTACTCCTCCACCGGCTGGTTGGGGAGTGGTGTCGGGGTGTACACGCTCTCTGGATTGTAGGCGGGCGCCGGCGGTTGTTGCCGCTGGTCGCCGCCGAAGGGCGCCCCCTGTTGCTGGCCGTAGCCATAGGGGGTGGGGTTGTAGGGCGGGGCAAACTCAGGCTCATAGGAATCCTGGAAGGGCGGGGCCGGATTCGAGGAGGGCGGGGGCACGCCGACGGGGGGCTGCTTCCGGTCGGCGCTCGCAGCGGTGGGCGCGGCAACGGACGAGGGCGCGACCGAGGGAATCGCCTTGGGCTCGAACAGGGCCGCCTGGATGAAGTCCAGCGCCGACCGATCTTTGCCGGAGGCGCGCTCTCCGGGCAGCTTAGGGGAGGAGAGCAGCGCCGGCCGATGCTCCGCCCCCTTCGGGCGGGGCTCGTCCTTGGTGGGCGTGGCTCCCCCGCCCTCCTCGTTGACCGTGCTCGAGTCGGCCGGGGCGCGGCGGATCTGCGGCGACGAGCCCTGGTCGTCGGGCGTGGCTATGAGCGGGCCGCCGTTGCCGCCCACCGACGACAAAGAGGCCGTGCCGGACTCGGAGGAGGCCGGGCTGAAGTCGGCGCCGCCGTCGCCCGCCGCCCGGTCGATCTCCGACTGCAGCGAGGCGATCTGGCGGTCCAGCAGCGCCTTCTTGGCGTCCTCCACCTGCTGCGTCAGCTTGATCAGGAGTTGCTGCTGCTCCGTCAGGTCGGGCTTGGCGCTGAAGGCCGTCAGAAGGCTGGCCGTCACGTCCGAGGCCGCCGTGGCGATCTCGCTGGCGCTGACACTGCTGCCGCCGCTGGCCCCCGCGCCGTCCTGCTGCAGCAGCAAGGAGGTGATGCCGCCTGGACTGGAGCCGGCCGCCGCTTCAGAGTCCTCCTCCGCCGTCATCGCCGCTCTCCCCTTGGGCGGCTCCCCGAGGACGTCCAGGACGTCGGTGGGATCGTAGGGCGCCTCGATCTCCTCCTGGGTGGGCGAGTAGGGCTCGGCAGTCAGCTCGTTGGGGTCGGCGTTGGCGTACTGCGCCACGATGGGGTCCATCAGCTGCTTCTCGGGGATCAGGAGCGGCTGCTGTAGGTGCTGGTCGGACGACTCCGGCCGGAAGCGCTTGGGCTGTGGGTCGTCTGCCTCCGTGTCGGTCGGGGAAATCGGGGCGACTGCAGCAGCTGCTGCCGCCGCGGCCGCCGCTGCTGAGGATGAGGTCGTCGGCCTGGGGTCCGTGAGCCGCCGTTTGGGGGCTGCTGCTGTTGGCGGCTGCTGCTGCTGTTGGGGTCGGCCAGGGCCTTGGTGCTCGGCGTGGGAGGAGGAGGAGGAGGCGGTGAGGGAGCGAGGGGCCTGGCCCACGCTGGCTGAGCGAGCTCGTTCGCGGTGACGGACCATCAGCCCCAGGAGCATGTGGGGCCTGGGCTCTGCCAAACCTGGTGACAGAATGAATGAGTGACGGATGGGACAATCAGTTTGGAGAGCCCCTTGACAGAAACTCATTTCATTTGGGAAATCCTTCAAAGATCAATGGATCGATCAAACGCTTGACTGACGGATATGACATTACACTGATTGAAAGAATTCAAAAGTTAGAGGGTCTGACATTTCCATCCTAGCAGGACCTACACTTTGCCTTTGAGAAAGGTCCTGCTAGGATCGAAATGTCAGGCCCTCTAACTTTTGAGTTGTCAAGATATAAAGCTTCAGAGAAACGGCTGTTGACAGATAAACCCCAAACCGAGAGGACGTTATCAAAGAGCAATTTGCCAAACAAAATGTTGCAAACTACTCCCTTTGCCTTTGAGAAAGGTCCTGCTAGGATCCAAACGTCAGGCCCTCAAAATTTTGAGATTTGCATTTTGGTATTTTTAGTCAGTATTAAGCAGTTTGCCATATTTTTGTATATCAGTTTTTTTGTATTAACTTCGTGATTGAAAGATTGATTGATCGATCGATCGCACGCTCGACTAGAAGGCGACCCTGGCCTCACCTGGACCCTTGAAGGGCATGATGTCACTGGGCACGGGCTCGTGGGCGGAGAGTGGCAGGATGTACATATCCTTGATGTGGGTGCGATTGTTGCCCACCACCCCAATACGCTGCCGACTGTGGAAGTACTGGAAGAGGTGGGTGTAGGACGCCTTATCCTCTTCATTGACCACGTGGAACCGCAGGACGATCAGGTCCGTGTTGTTGGCCCGCCTCAGCTGGCGGAAGTAGTCCCAGACGACCGGGTAGGGGATGCGGCCGCAGATGACGATGTTCTCCGGCATGTCCTAGGGGATGGGGAGGGAAGGAGAGGGAAGAAGAGGGGAGGAGAGGATGGGATGACATCAAACTCACCACTAAAAAATAACATCAAAATCACATCTTTGCCATATATCTCAAAGTCACCATCAACGCTGATGTCAAACTCACCACTGATGTCAAACTCACCAACTCCACCCAAACTCACCACCTCCCCCCAAACTCACCACCTCCACCCAAACTCACCACCTCCACCCAAACTCACCACCTCCACCCAAACTCACCACCTCCACCCAAACTCACCACCTCCACCCAAACTCACCACCTCCACCCAAACTCACCACCTCCACCCAAACTCACCACCTCCACCCAAACTCACCACCTCCACCCAAACTCACCACCTCCACCCAAACTCACCACCTCCACCCAAACTCACCACCTCCACCCAAACTCACCACCTCCACCCAAACTCTCCACCTCCACCCAAACTCACCACCTCCACCAAAACTCACCACCTCCACCCAAACTCACCACCTCCACCCAAACTCACCACCTCCACCCAAACTCACCACCTCCACCCAAACTCACCACCTCCACCAAAACTCACCACCTCCACCCAAACTCACCACCCTCCCCATCGCCAAGTCTCCCGGCCTACTCACCATGGAAATCGTGCGTATGGGGCCCGAGACGTGGAAGCCGACCATGATGAACTTGGCCACGTCCTCCATGGCGAGGGAGCCCTTCCAGAGGGACGGGGGCGGCTGCCTGAGGGCGGACTGCTGCTCCTTGGGCGAGGACGGGATGGGGCTGACATCGGGCGAGGGCATGTCCTCGGTCATACTGTCGTCAAAACAGGAACGGAACCGCCCAAAGAAGTGGGTCTATTAGATTCCTTGGAAACGATCTTAGTTCAGTACCTACACTTAGCGAGCGCGAAGCACGAAGCCCTTAGGGCGTGTGGTTTGGGGCCCGCTTAAGGGCCCCCGGAAAATTTTGGATTCTAGATGCTCTGTGGTGCATTCTGAGCAGTTTGTGACAACTTATGACTTTAAGCTGAGTGACAGATTTTAACCTTTTTCAAGGCATACACCTAGAAAATTAATTATTATTATTTTTTTTGTACACAAAATGAAAAGTAAACATCAAATTAAATTTTTTTTTTTTACAGATTTCTTTTTGTACGGCCGAATAAAAAACCTGCGGAAATCCGCGGATCCGCGGAAAAGTTGCATGCATGCTTATTTAGTCTCAACCAATGAGGGCAAGGAGGTTCACGATCGGAGACGATTCAGCGATACTCACAATTCTGGTGGTTCCTCCTCCTCGTCCTCCTCCTCTTCCTTCTCCACGGGCCTCGGCTTCTTGGCGGGAGGCGGCTCCGAGGCGTCCGCCTCTGTGCGGGCGCTCGGACCGCCGGCCGCGACCCCCGGCCTTGAATCGCCGTCCTCCGGCCCTGACGATGACGACGGCGTCCGCGCCACCTTCAGCTTCTTGGGGGCGGCGCTGGCCCCGCCTGCAGCACTCCCCGACGTCCCTGCCGTCATGGTCGCCGTTGCTGCCGCTGCCGTCTCCTCGCGCGGCGCGGGCGTCTTGCCGGTGCAGATGCGGCAGTTCAGGTCGAAGAGGTGGGCCCGGTGCTGGTCCGTGGTGTCGCCTAGCATGCTGTCCAGCGGGTTGGTCCCGTGAGAGGCGTTCTTCTCGATGAGCTTCATGTCGATGGTTGGCTTGACCTCCTTCTCGTGAGCCTGGAGGCGTGGCGAGGCAAGGCAAGGAGAAGTGAGGTGAGAGGTGAGAGGTGAGAAGGGAAGAGGGAAGAGGGAAGAGGGAAGAGGGAAGAGGGAAGAGGGAAGAGGGAAGAGGGAAGAGGGGAGAGGGGAGAGGGGAGAGGGGAGAGGGGAGAGGGGAGAGGGGAGAGGGGAGAGGGGAGAGGGGAGAGGGGAGAGGGGAGAGGGGAGAGGGGAGAGGGGAGAGGGGAGAGGGGAGAGGGGAGAGGGGAGAGGGGAGAGGGGAGAGGGGAGAGGGGAGAGGGGAGAGGGGAGAGGGGAGAGGGGAGAGGGGAGAGGGGAGAGGGGAGAGGGGAGAGGGGAGAGGGGAGAGGGGAGAGGGGAGAGGGGAGAGGGGAGAGGGGAGAGGGGAGAGGGGAGAGGGGAGAGGGGAGAGGGGAGAGGGGAGAGGGGAGAGGGGAGAGGGGAGAGGGGAGAGGGGAGAGGGGAGAGGGGAGAGGGGAGAGGGGAGAGGGGAGAGGGGAGAGGGGAGAGGGGAGAGGGGAGAGGGGAGAGGGGAGAGGGGAGAGGGGAGAGGGGAGAGGGGAGAGGGGAGAGGGGAGAGGGGAGAGGGGAGAGGGGAGAGGGGAGAGGGGAGAGGGGAGAGGGGAGAGGGGAGAGGGGAGAGGGGAGAGGGGAGAGGGGAGAGGGGAGAGGGGAGAGGGGAGAGGGGAGAGGGGAGAGGGGAGAGGGGAGAGGGGAGAGGGGAGAGGGGAGAGGGGAGAGGGGAGAGGGGAGAGGGGAGAGGGGAGAGGGGAGAGGGGAGAGGGGAGAGGGGAGAGGGGGAGAGGGGAGAGGGGAGAGGGGAGAGGGGAGAGGGGAGAGGGGAGAGGGGAGAGGGGAGAGGGAAGAGGGAAGAGGGAAGAGGGAAGAGGGAAGAGGGAAGAGGGGAGAGGGGAGAGGGAAGAGGGGAGAGGGGAGAGGGAAGAGGGAAGAGGGAAGAGGGAAGAGGGAAGAGGGAAGAGGGAAGAGGGAAGAGGGAAGAGGGAAGAGGGAAGAGGGAAGAGGGAAGAGGGAAGAGGGAAGAGGGAAGAGGGAAGAGGGAAGAGGGAAGAGGGAAGAGGGAAGAGGGAAGAGGGAAGAGGGAAGAGGGAAGAGGGAAGAGGGAAGAGGGAAGAGGGAAGAGGGAAGAGGGAAGAGGGAAGAGGGAAGAGGGAAGAGGGAAGAGGGAAGAGGGAAGAGGAAGAGGGAAGAGGGAAGAGGGAAGAGGGAAGAGGGAAGAGGGAAGAGGGAAGAGGGAAGAGGGAAGAGGGAAGAGGGAAGAGGGAAGAGGGAAGAGGGAAGAGGGAAGAGGGAAGAGGGAAGAGGGAAGAGGGAAGAGGGAAGAGGGAAGAGGGAAGAGGGAAGAGGGAAGAGGGAAGAGGGAAGAGGGAAGAGGGAAGAGGGAAGAGGGAGGGCTCACACAGTCACAAAAGAGAATTTTGCATGGTGTCCCCACAAACCTATTACTCCTTCTGCTACTCTCATCATGAAAACCTTCAAATCTCAATCAAATAATTACATTCTCAGCAAATAGCGACTCACCTCCAGTGAGCTGAGGTTATTGTCGTTGATCTCCACCTCTCCCTTGTGGGTCTTCTTGGTGACTGGCACGATCTTCCTCCCTTCCTCCTCGTTGACAATCATCTCAAGAGACTTGAAGAAAGAAAGAAAGAAAGAAAGAAATAATTCCAGTGATTCCTGAGGCTAATCTCACCAAACTCATCGTAGATTAGGACGAGTTGTAAAGGCAAGGAGTGAGGCAGAAAAACTCCACGACCTGTCATGAGTCATCATCATTATTCGGATGTGGAGCAGGCGACTACAAACTTTTTCTCCAACTGCTATGGTCTTGGGCAAGAGAAGCAATTTTTGTCTGGTAGAAGCATCCCTTCAGTATCTCCCAAGAGGTGCTGGACATACTGCAAGTGCAATGTGTGAGGCCTTCCCAGTTTCCTCTTCCCATGTGGTGTCATTTTTAAATTTTTAAATCTTATTTATGCAAAATCGCCCCAAAACAAGGCTGAAAAGCCACTCAAGGTCAAGGGCTAGAGAAAGAAGGTCATAGAGAGGGACTCAGGAAGGCCGGAGATAGGAATTAACATTCCTTTTAAAAATGGGTTAAGGTCGTAGGCAGAGAGGAAAGCAAGAAAAAGTACGATGAGTTTATACCCATCATCAGCTGAGTCACGATGGATCGTAAGAGCATCACTTGGTAATATCTAGCGGATTTCCCCCCACCCTTCTGTCTGATGACAGACTCACATGCTTGGCTTCTCGCTCTCTCATTTCAGCCAGCTCCTTGGAGGCCAGCTGGTCAGAGGACATGCGAACCAGCTTTGCCGCCGAAATCTCCCCCTTCAGAATCCGTCGGAACAAGCCCTGCGAGAGAGAGAGAGAGAGAGATAGAGGCTCAGGTTAACTCTGCAAGCTGCGGACCTACCAGGACCTTTCTCAAAAGGAATTTGTTTCAATCCTAGCAGGACCTTTTACAGATGATTTTGTTTCAATCCTAGCAGGACCTTTCTCAAAAGAACTTGGGTTTCAATCCTAGCAGGACCTTTCTCAAAAGGACTTTGTTTCAATCCTAGCAGGACCTTTTACAGATGATTTTGTTTCAATCCTAGCAGGACCTTTCTCAAAAGAACTTGGTTTCAATCCTAGCAGGACCTTTCTCAAAAGGAATTTGTTTCAATCCTAGTAGGACCTTTTACAGATGATTTTGTTCCAATCCTAGTAGGACATTTGTCAAAAGAACTTGGTTTCAATCCTTGTAGGACCTTGGATTGAAGCAGGACCTTTCTCAAAAGTCTTCTTTGCACAATTCTTGGAAGAAAGGTTCAACGGTGCTCACCTGATTCTTGGAGTCCTTAATGTTGAAGAAGAGGCTCCGGTACCTGGACTTGTAGCGGGATCCCGTGTCGTTGTACAGTCTGTACAACTCGTACTCAATGACGTAGGCTTTCTTCTTGATTTGGTCTTCGTAGTCCTTCAAGTCCTTGGCTCCTTTCACCCTAACCGGACAAATTGCAAATACAAATTACAAATATATAATTCTCTTGGTATCATTTCTCTTGTCATTTTAGTTGGTAAGCGGTTTGCGATGCGTATCATTTTTGCCATATCATTCTAGAAGAGACTCTCTCGAGGTGTAGTACAAAGAGGTATCAGAACAGCTTCTTCTCGCATTCTGTCTCTGGCAAATATGCATGAAAAAAAAGATAAAAAGAAAACAAAGGACCAGAACAACAAAAAGGGGGGAAAATAAATGTAAAAAATGAAACGGAAAAAAAAAATAATAATAATAATAAAAAATAAAAAATAAAAAAAAAATTGAACAAAATAAAAAATAAAATTAAAAAAATAAAAATAAATTGAAAAAAATAAAAAATAAAATTAAAAAAATAACAAATGACATTTTGTTCGTACCGCGTTGCCAGCATGTCCTTGAGGGATTGCCGGACATTCTTCCGGACGTTCTCCTTGGCCTGCTCCTCCGCCCTCTTGTTCTTCTCCGGCGACTCCTTGACTGGCGTCCTGTCCTTGCCTGTTGCCTTGCCGACGGACGGCCTCTCCCTGGCCGCGACGGCCGCCGCCTTGTCCCGGGACTTGCCGGCGTCCTTGGCCGGTTCCCGCTGGGCAGGGGACCGGGCGTCCGGCCTGGGCTCCTTCTCCCTGTGGCGCTGCTGTTCCCGTTCGCGCTCGCGGACGCGCGCCTCGATCTGGCTCTCCTTCTTGTCCTTGGACGGCTTGGGCTTGGCTGGGAGGGAGGGAAGGAAGGAGAGAGAGAGGGAGGGAGGGAGGGAGGGAGGAAGGGAAGGAAGGAGGGGGGAAGGAGAGAGAGAGAGAGGGAGGGAGGGAGGGAGGGAGGGAGGGAGAGAGGGAGGGAAGGAGGGAGGGAGGGAGAGAGGGAGAGAGGGAGAGAGGGAGAGAGGGAGAGAGGGAGAGGGGGAGGGAGGGAAGGAGGGAGGGAGGGAGAGAGGGAGAGAGGGAGAGAGGGAGGGAGGGAAGGAGAGAGAGAGAGAGGGAGAGAGGGAGGGAGGGAGGGAGGGAAGGAGAGAGAGAGGGAGAGAGGGAGGGAGGGAGGGAGGGAAGGAGAGAGGGAGAGAGGGAGAGAGGGAGGGAGGGAAGGAGGGAAGGAGGGAGAGAGGGAGAGAGGGAGAGAGGGAGAGAGGGAGAGAGGGAGAGAGGGAGGGAGGGAAGGAGGGAGGGAGGGAGAGAGGGAGAGAGGGAGAGAGGGAGAGAGGGAGAGAGGGAGAGAGGGAGGGAGGGAAGGAGGGAAGGAGGGAGGGAGGGAGAGAGGGAGAGAGGGAGAGAGGGAGAGAGGGAGAGAGGGAGGGAGGGAAGGAGGGAAGGAGGGAGAGAGGGAGAGAGGGAGGGAGGGAGGGAGGGAAGGAGAGAGGGAGAGAGGGAGAGAGGGAGGGAGGGAAGGAGGGAAGGAGGGAGAGAGGGAGAGAGGGAGAGAGGGAGGGAGGGAAGGAGAGAGAGAGAGAGGGAGAGAGGGAGGGAGGGAGGGAGGGAAGGAGAGAGAGAGAGAGGGAGAGAGGGAGGGAGGGAGGGAGGGAAGGAGGGAGAAAGAGAGGGAGGGAAGGAGGGAGAGAGGGAGGGAGGGAAGGAGGGAGGGAGGGAGGTAGATAAACGAATAAACATACGTTGGGAGAGCATTAAACGAGCTGACTTGGAAAAGTCTGAACCGACTTGAAGGAGCCTGGAAAAAGGCAGGAAGTCTGTCAGTTCCGATCCTAGCAATTTCTCCAAGTTTCTCCAAGGACATTCTGCCAAATCTTGCTTGCACAGTTTCAGTAGTTTCACAGGGACAACATCAAACGGTACAGTCACAGAATGCAAATCTGAAGGTCTCTGATTGGAGTCCCGATTCAATCAAAGTGTCTGCACTTTCTTCCCATCGCACAATTTCTTTTACGATGCACACATTTCAGGGCGTTCAAATTGTTACGGAGGCCGCAAGATTTTTGTTCCCCCACGATCCGAGCCAAGAGAACGTGGGAAACTTTTGTAACTTGAGGGGATGGGGGAGGACTTGGGGAGGTTTTTTTTGGAGGCGCTGCTCACCCGAGTAGAAGCTGTCCACTCCGTGTTTGGTGCCGGGACGGAGAACCTCATAGGAGGGGTGCCTCTCCAGGAAGTCGTACACCTGCTCCTGGACTGGTGCTGAGAGGCCCGTCCTGACCTTACCCGTGTGCCTCTCCAGGACCGGGATTCTCTCCGGCTCGTGCCGGCTTCCGGGACTCTACCGACAAGAAAAAAAATCAAACAAATAATGGAAACAATGACTGGGTACAGGACCTATTTGCCAATTTTCAAAACTGTTCAAATATCAATAGAAATGAAGGGGTTGTTCATCGCGGTGGTGTAGATAAGTGGAAAGGGTGATCAAAGTCAAGCGATGTGTCGTTGCTGGTGGTGACGTTTCGGTTGCTAACTGCTAACCTTCATCAGGCAACTGATGTTCAAATATCGTCTTTTCTTTATTTGTGAGAAGAAAGAAAAAGGGGAATTTTTTTTTTCTTCCTTCAAACAACCATTTTTTTGCTTCCCTTTATTTCATTTCCTTAAAAAAAAAAATAGAAAAAAAAAATAAAATAAAAAAAAGTTGTCGTTGTCTCCACGTCCAAGGTCGGACTCACCAGGATGTTTCTCCCGGCCGTGCTTCCTGTGGAGTCCCGCCTCCACTTTCCCCCCACCGCCTTCTTCTCCTTCTCCTGCAGGATCATCCGGATGGACTGGCGGGCGTGCCGCACGATGCAGTCGTTGCCGCAGTAGATGGAGCCCGGCCGCGCCCAGCTCTGACAGCCAGGCCCGATGCAGTGCTGCTTGGGCGGGGGAGGCTGTGGATGGATGAAGAGGGCGAAGGGGGTGAGGGGAGGGGGAAGGGGTGGAAGGGGGGAAGGGGGGGAGGGGGGAAGGGGGGAAGGGGTGGAAGGGGGGAAGGGGGGAAGGGGGAAAGGGGGGAAGGGGGGAAGGGGTGGAAGGGGGGAAGGGGGGAAGGGGGGGAAGGGGGAAAGGGGGAAAGGGGAAAGGGGGGAAGGGGGAAAGGGGGGAAGGGGGGAAGGGGGGGAAGGGGGGAAGGGGGGAAGGGAGAAGGGGGGGGTAAGGGGGGAAGGGGGGAAGGGGTGGAAGGGGGGAAGGGGGAAGGGGGGGAAGGGGGAAAGGGGGGAAGGGGGTGGAAGGAGGGGAGGGGGGAAGGGGAGAGACAAGTTTGAGACGGTGGTGGGGTGGGGGAAAAAAATCCAGAAGAGCTAGACTTCAGTTTGTGGCCAGAAACATTGTGGATTGAATTAGCCGACTACTCTGGACAAGGAGAATCGATTGAATGAATTACTTGATTGGCTGAATCGACGTGTTGAGTGAGTGCTTGATTGAGGAAATGATTGATTGATGGATTGGTTGGTTGACTGAGTGAGTATCTGACAGATTGAATGACTGACTGACTGGGTGACTGACTGACTGGGTGACTTGGCTGTCTGAATGACTGAGTGACTGACTGATTGGGGAACTGACTGACTTGGTGACGGACTGACTTGGTGACTTGGCTGTCTGACTGACTGAGTGACTGACTGGGGAACTGACTGACTGGGTGACTGACTGGGTGACTGACTGACTGACTGACTGACTGACTGACTGACTAGATGACTGACTGTGGCTCCCCACACACTCTGATTCTGATACTGATGATCGGGGAACGAGGAAAATCTCACTCAACATACCTTGTAGAATTTTAAGCGTTTCTTCTTCGTGGACTGCGGAAGTTCCGGGGACGGCCTCTCAGCCCCGCCCTCCTCCTCCTCAGGAGACTTGCCGACCTCCGGCTTGCTGACCTCCTCTGACCCCTCACCCTTGACCTCGGCCCCCTCTGGGGCGCTCTCGGTGTGGTCAGGCTTGTCGGGCGGCCGGCTGGTCGGACCGTCGGTTTTCTCCCCCTCTTTGGTGCTTTTCATTTCTCGTTTCACTTCCCTCTTCTCTTTTTCTGCGGGAGGATTAAAAAAAAAAAAAAAAAAAAACGAGAGGAAGAGAGAATAAAAATGGCCTCCGATGTCGGCGAAAAATGTGGAGAGAGTGGGTAAGAGACTACTTGCCGACTTCCAGTCAGAAAATGTTGAGTTAAGCAAACGCTCACCTATGCAGACCGGACATATCCACTGGATTTTTTCACGGTCCAGTCGTTTGCCCTCAGCCTTGGTGATGTCCACGCACGAGCCGTGGTACCACTCCTCACAGCGGTCGCAGCAAATCATGAACCTGGACAGATGGGAGAAGAGGAGAAGAGGGGATTCTCTGTGAGAGAGTGAGCCCCTTTGTGGTCGACGTCGGCAAAGGATACGGCAGGTACTGTACTCTAGGCACTGGCCCCTGGTTGGGCTGTCAACTTCTCCCTGTCTATCTCTCTCTGTCTCTCTCTCTCCCAGTCTCTCCGTTTCTCTGTCGCTCTCTATTAATCAGTCAGTCTCTCAGTGTCTCCCTCAATCTCTTGATCTTTCTCTGTCTCTACCTCTGCCTTTGTCTCCGCCTCTGCCTCTGTACTGTCTGTCTCTGCCTCTGTCTGTCTGTCTCTGCCTCTGTCTGTCTGTCTCTGCCTCTGTCTGTCTGTCTCTGCCTCTGTCTGTCTGTCTCTGCCTCTGTCTGTCTGTCTCTGCCTCTGTCTGTCTGTCTCTGCCTCTGTCTGTCTGTCTCTGCCTCTGTCTGTCTGTCTCTGCCTCTGTCTGTCTGTCTCTGCCTCTGTCTGTCTGTCTCTGCCTCTGTCTGTCTGTCTCTGCCTCTGTCTGTCTGTCTCTGCCTCTGTCTGTCTGTCTCTGCTTAGCCTCTCTGCCCCTAAGTATCACTCAAACTCCTTCTCCCTCCCTCCCCTTCTACCCCTCTATGTTTCTCTCTCCCTCCCTCTCTCTCTGTCCTACTCTTTCTCTCTGTCATCCTGTTTCTATTTCTCTCTGTCATCCTGTTTCTATTTCTCTCCCCTCTCTTTCTCACAGCTCTCCCCTTTCCTTTGTCCCTCTCCTTCCTCTCTCTATCCCTCTGTCTCCCCCTCCTCTCCCTCCCTCCCTATGTATCTCCCTCTCTCCCTCTCCATCTCTCCCTTCCCTTCTCTCTCCATCTCTCCCCCTCTCTCCCTCCCCTTTTCTCCCCTCTCTCTCCCTTTCCCCTTGTTCTCTCTCTCTCCCCATTCTCTCTCTCCCCGTCCCTCTCTGTGAAAATCCATAAATCTGCATGAACCGTTCAGGAATTACATTATTCACCTATGCCGCACAAGTACATGTACATACACAGTGTAATTAAATTACACTGTCAAAAAGCTGCATTTGTGTCATATGTGTAGATGATAATAATATTGTCAAATCCTGCACACGGCATCACCAACAATAGGCCTATACTGAAAATGTATAGGAATGCAGTAATACATACCATATGGAAACCTACAATTGTACAGTACATGCAATTATGATAAAATATGTGCAGTCGTAAAAAAAATTCCTTTCCTATTATTGTTTGTCAGATCTATAAAATGGTGATTTTTTTATGACTAGTGCCCCCACCCCAGCAAAGACTAGTTGACTATTATTTTTGAAAGACCACCATCTACATGTAAGGGCTGGATAGCTCAGATGGTATAAGAGCGCTGGTACGAAAAACCAGAGGTCTGAGATTCAAATCCCGGTCCAGTCAAAGTTTCCTTAACCATTTTTCAATAATATTTAAACAATTACAATACTGCAGCATAAAGTATTCAATTCTGAGTTATACTGCAAGATACTTTATAGCGGATATTCCAGTTGTGTCGATTTTGTATTATGTAAGTAACCTCCTTTTTGCATATTTGCACGAATTTCAAGGATTTGTAAAAAGGAATACTTACTGATTCCATGAACACATAAAAATGATTGATCAATGAATAAGTCAGAGTCACTTAATGTAAGTTACTGTGGAATTGCCCGAATGCAGATGACATTGTAACATTCACATTGCACACCACATTACATCAGCATGGTGGGGAACCTTACGAGAGGTACCCCGACCCCATGCCATACGGCTGCGTGGGCAGCGCTGGGTAGGCGCCTGACCAACCCCAGGGTTCAATCAACGGACCCGACAGCATCTGACAGAGTCAACGTCCGTCGTCAACGATAAGTGGCGTCCGATCGGCCTTTGCTCTAAAGGAGAAAGGCTACATGTGCCCAGCACAGATAAAGGCAAGTAGGCAACTACTGTATATATTCTAGCATGCACAATAGAGCCTCTTATCGTCGCCGTACAGGTGCGGGGGAGAAAAAAAATCCACCTGCATGTTTGTCCCACCAGTAATTATAATTGGCAGTTTGGTGTAGACATCAAAACCTCCCTATGAAATGTGCACCAAGCTAATAAACCATCATAAGATATAGGGTTGCATACAGCGCTAACCACCGACATATTGGGAGGGGTGAAATTCCTGTTTGATCAAACCCGCAAGAATAAAAAAGGCTTGCACGGTAGGTTCACAATGAACATGCACTTCACTATTCCTTCATACATCCGCGCCACAAAATCATGAATTTTTAGAAAAACTGTAAATCCAATTTTTTTTTTCAGCAAGTAGTTGTGGCAGACCATGTATGTTGTCTACATTACAATTGGTGGTTTAATTTGGGTTTAGGTTTTCCCGAAGACTTTTTATAGTGAGGGGTATTAAACTAAAATCTTGCTGAAAACCCAAAATGCAGACCGATACAATAGTGCCTCAGGCCATGCAGACACATTGAGGGTTATTTCTTTGCACATTACTGGATGTTTCTACTGTACACGGACACACATAGATACATGTGCGACATTCCCTATTCAAGCTGTGACCCACAGAACCCCTATCAATGTGCATCCACAATACACCAACACATTTTGACTGAGGACATTATCGTCTGCCTCCTCAGAATCACAAAATTCCACGGAAACCCTGACCAACGGCATATGTTGTTTGAGATAGATACCTTCAAGTGTAGTATACAATACTGTATAGCATCAGACAATCTTCATGGCAAAGTCAAGAATTCACCACGCCTACCTTTTCCACACTCTCCATTTCACATCTAGAGAATTATCCTCAGTTTTTTGGGGAGCAGTTTTGGGCCGATATGCAGCTTAAGAATCCAGTTTGTGCCGTGGAGAGTCAGAGGCAGCCATGATGTAGAGCCATGAGTAAGATGCATGTACATGCACAACGCTATGGGGAGGTTTTATATTCAGATGCACAGCACACAGCTTATGATGAGAAGGCAGTATGTGCTGCTGGACCGAATATGAATTATTCATGAGGGAGGCGGGGTTTCAGATGGACTGACAGCACAGCATGTGCACAGCTTAGGAAAGGCAGTATGTGCTGCTGGCCAAATTAATTATTCATGAGGAAGGCAGGGTTTCAGATGGACTGACAGCACAGCATGTGCACAGCTTAGGAAAGGCAGTATGTGCTGCTGGCCAAATGAATTATTCATTAGATAGGCAGGATTTCCAATGGACTGACAGTGCAGCATATGCACAGCTTAGGAAAGGCAGTATGTGCTGCTGGCCTGAATATGAATTATTCATGAGGGAGGCGGGGTTTTGGATGGACTGACAGTACAGCATGTGCACAGCTTGACAATTGAATTTGTGACTTCCGATTTTGACAAATTTCTAAATTCAGGGGCTAAATATTCTGAAACTATTATACGATGGGCCATTTCTGATGCCAGATTCTGACTCACTGGGCTTAGATACCCACATTCAGCCAGTAATTCCTATTTGGTTTTTAAGAAATTGATCTCTAAAATCTCTTTTAATTTAACTTTTCGGATTGGGGAGTGTAAAAAGCGGGCGTGGTCAGAAATTGTGATTTCGCTTTTTCAGGAAATGACAAATAAAATGACAAATATTGAACTCTTAATCGATATACTGTAGTACAATCATTACAATTAAATATCATCATAAAGTTCTTGATGATTTCTGACACGAAAAAACCCATGAGGACACGTTAGCTCGTAATTGATGCCTTTATTTCTCTCAACTTCCTGTTGGCAATGGACAATTGCCTGAAATGTGAGGGTCATTTTCGTTTGATTTGTTGCGATAATTGAGTATCATGGATGCCACTAGGTAGATTGTAATAAGTAGTTGCAGTATAGTGTAGTAACACAAAATTGATTTTTTTTTTTAAGTTTATTTCATATAATATTCCAATTTCACACAAAAATAATTTAACAAATAAAACCACCCTTCAATCAATTATCAATCTGGCTAATTATCTTTGTACCCAATTAATTAGTTAATAATACTAATAATTTTTCTCTTGAATTTCACTCCTTTTATTTCTACAATCTTCTCCTTCTTTTAATCCTTCCACTTTGATCTCACCCTAGTCTTTCAACCAAGGAACATTCTGTATGCAAAGACAACAAAACACCAGAAGTCTAAATCTGGCCTTGACGTAAATTATTTTTTTATTTTTTTTGGGGGGGGTCCTCAAGTCTGTAAAGATGGCAAGCTATTGACCGCAAAATGCAGTGAACAATAACTGGGCCAAATTGAAAAGTTAGCAAAGAAAACTTTGAGTGGACTGGGACTTGAATCCAAGACCTTTGGATTAACGTACGAGTGCTCTTCCCATCTCAGCTGTCCAGCCTTCCTTAGCGGCCTTCCTTAATAGTCAACTAGTCTGGTGGCTCGGAATAGTAGTGATGGAGGGAGTGGGACGACTGAGAGGAAGAGGGAGTAGGAGGAGGGAGATAGGGATGACGACTCCTCGAAGGAGAAGGCAGAGGAGAAAAGAGGGACGAGGAAGAGAGGATGACGAGGAGGAGGGGGAGAAGAGAATGAAGAGGAGGGAGGAGGACACCATACACAGTCATCATTTGCACTGACCTGTTGTTGTGGGGCTTACGGCAGATGCACCACAGCTTCTCCGGGTCATCGGCACTAGTCCAATCACTGTCATTGGCGTCGTCCTCTCCCATTCCGTCTGATGCGTCGTCCTCCTCCATGTCTGGAAGAAGAAACGGCAGAGATGTGAGATGCTGGCATTGTCACAGAGGTGGAGATTAAGAAATTACCCCAAATGACTGAAGTTAAAATGTCGCAAAACTGTAGAACAGTTGCAAAAATTTGGGAAAAGTGTCCTTTAGGATTAGCAGAGAAAGGTCCTGCCTTTAAGAAAGGTCCTGTCTAGTTTTAAGTCCTGTAGATTTTTTTTAATTTTTGCATCAGCACTTGGGTGATTTTGTCTAGTTAACATTAATATGACTCACCCGGATACTGCTCCCTCCAAGATTTGGACCTCTCCTTCCCTTTACTTGTCAGGGTCCGACTTCGTCTCTCACCTTCCCTGGAGCCGAGCTTGATGAGGACGGCGTTGTCCGGGGTGAAGAGAGACGGGGCCTGCTCGGAAGTGGACCCCGAGCGCTTCCTCTCGTAGGTGTGGTCCGACCTGGCCGAGTGCTGCCCCTCCTCACTGCGTCTCCTGGGATGCCTCTTGGTTGCATCTGAGGCTTGCTGTTGCTGATGGGGAGGGCCTTCCAATGTTGGTTGACGGCCTTCTGAAGTAAGTTGATGACCTTCCGATGTCGGTTGATGGCCTTCTGAAGTCAGTTGACAGCCTTCCGAAGCAGGTTGATGGCCTTCCACTGTGGTGGAGGCACCACCGCCTTCGGGATCCTGGGCCTTCTTGCTCTTCAGCTCCTGCTGGAGCTGCCTCAGGCTCTTGCCGCTCTCCTCGACGTCCGAGTCCTCCTGCTCGCCCTTGCTCGGCTTCCGCTTGTGGAACGACCGCTTCCGCCGGGCCACCAGGACCTCCTTGGAGCTCCCCGACGAGGCCGCCAACTCCTGGTCCTGCTCGTACCCGTCCTCTGTGTCCTCCCCTTTGGGATTGCGCTTGCCCCGCTCCGCTCTGTCCTTGGCCCTCTGGCTCTTTCTGGTCCCTCCCTTCTCCTTGACCTCCAGCGGCTTCTTGACGTCCGCCTCCGGCTTGGCGGACGTCCTTCCATCGCTCATCTTGGACGGCTTATCCTTACCGGCATCGCCTTCCTTCGGGTCTGTACCGGTCCTCTTCTTAGTGGCCTGGGTTTCGGCCTCCTCTGTTTTGGCCTCCTCCGTCTTCTTGCGTCTCTCGCTCCGTCGCAGCGGTGGGGCGGGCTTCTCCCCGGCAACGTCCGGCTTCTTCCTCTGACCCCCACTGCCGCTGCCGCGACCTCTGCCCCTCTGACCCTCCCCGGCCGACGTGTCCCCGTCACTGGTCATCACCACGGCCGTGGCCGCCACCCGGCCGTCCAGGCATTCATTCTTCATGTCCATCAGGTCAGAGGTCATGACCTCCATGAGCTGCCGCGTCTCCAGGCTGTCGCTAGACAGGCCTAGCACGCCCGAGATGTCAAGCTTCAGAGAATCGGCTGTGGACAGATAAACCCAAAACCGAGAGGACGTTATCAAAGAGCAGTTTTTTGTATATACTTCAACCTCCTCACTGAAAAAAAATTACCAAAATGTAAATCTAAAAAATTATGGGCGCCATACCAATTTGATCCTAAGAGGACGTTCCTAAAGGGTAAAGTGCAAAAACAAATAGGAAAGGGAGAGTGATAGGGACATGGATGACAGACAGAGGATAGCTGGTAGGGTGGCATCAAAGGAAAGGGCAGGGAGTAACCCCCTTAAACTCCTCATCGACTTACACGAGGAGTTCACCAGGAACTGGTCGTTCAGGAGCTGCACTTCGCTGAGCATGGGGTCCTCCGGCACAAACTGGTCCAGGCTCTCGCCGCCCAGACCCGGCTGGTAACCGTCCTGGCTCCCGGCATGCTCCGCCACAGTCACCTCTGCCGATGCCCCGCCGCCGCAGCCGTTGTTCTCGTGGTCCGAGGCCTGCTCCGTCGACCCCGCCCCTTGGGCGTGGTCGACCGTCGGCGGCTGGGCGTGGCCCGACTCCAGCCCCGAGGAGGGGGAGGCGGAGTGGGCCTTGAGTGCAGGGCCGAGCGAGAGGTCGTGACCTAGGTGCTGGAGTTGACCTCCCATGAGGAGGGAGGACGCAGCTGCCATGCCGAAGAGGTGTGCATCTGCTTTCGTCTGACGGATGGAATCAAGCAATAAAAAGAAAGTGTACAAAATGAACTCCAAACGGAAACATTTCAAACGACTAAAATAGAAGATAACTGTCCCAAACGGAAAAGGAGTTCTTCTCATCTACAAAGGGTAGCCCTGGGTTAGCAAGTTCTTCAGCTTAATTAATAAATACCAGGACCTTCCTCAATCCTCCGTAATCCTTCCGGGTTGTTGTGCAGGATTTGGGAGGATTGAGGCAAGTAAGAACATTTCAAGTTGGAGGATTTATGGAGGATTGAGGAAGGTGGTTAAATACCTGGAGGTTTGTGGAGGATTGAGGAAGCATGCTCAGGAAGGGTTAGGGTTAAGCACGGCAAACATTAAATATCCACTCACTAAAATTAAGCAAACCCAATTCCAAAATCTCAAAAAATTCATTGGGAATGGCAAAAAAAAAATTTTAAAAAGGGGAGGGGGACATGAAATAATGTTGTGTTGCGGGATCAGAAAGGCTTTAATCTTCAGACTTTCACACTTTTCACATTGGACTAAGTTCATTCTCATGCAGTGGCAACAATATACAGCATTCATTTATTACATTCAACGCAGCATCTAGCAATTGTACTCTAACTCTGATCCATACTCTTCTCTCTTCTCTCTTACTCTCTCTTCTACTCTCTTAGCAACAGTGGTCCTCACATTTATATTACTAGTATAAGGAGTTGGGGGTGTGGTCTAAAA
Source organism: Luidia sarsii (assembly GCA_949987565.1). Taxonomy (NCBI): domain Eukaryota; kingdom Metazoa; phylum Echinodermata; class Asteroidea; order Paxillosida; family Luidiidae; genus Luidia; species Luidia sarsii. Next base: position 10,309,076 of record OX465121.1, read on the forward strand.
GAAGTAGGTGACCTATAATTATAATACAATACTTAAATGATGGAGGATAGAGGATTTAGTCAACAGGTTTGAATGCAGGAGGTTTGGTCACAAGGTTTCCAGGAAAGTGGTCAGTGGAATGGATCCAGGATAATTGAGTCATGTGTAGTAGTGGGCTGAAGTAGGCTGAAAGTTACTAGGTAAGGGGGGTCAAGATAGTTAGGTGTGACTAATACACAACATTAAGCACTGCAAAATATTAACTGAAACACACGCTCGAAAAATAACCAAAAAAAAAAAAGGAAAAAAAAAAAAAAAAAAAACACAAAATAAATTTCGTCAACGAACCATCCCGCAAACATCCATGCCGGGGTCGATGGAGGGAGAATATTCAGGGAATGTGAACTCCATTACCTCCCCGGCGCCCCGCCCCTCATGGCCGACATCGTCCACGTCTCCGTCCCCTTCTCCGTCGGTGGCCGTCAGGTTCCAGAGAGGGCTGCCCGTGGACAGGCGCTGGACGACCACGTTGGCCGACTCACTGATGACAGCCGAGGCCGATGACTCGCTCGTACTGCCCTCCTCCTTCTCCATTTTTGTTCTTGTCGGGGAGGAGGGGGAGGGGTGGGATTTGAATGGACAGTGAGCCTTCCTGGTCAAGAGAAGAACACATCGAGATCTCATTTTACTTTCTAGGTAGAAATTACTCCAAGTAACTTGGACCCTTACTAAATAAGTACTATACTACTCTTTCTCGATCAACAATGATGACAGCATCTGTCGGCGAAGAATATTATTGGAGAAAGGAAATCGTAATCCTCATCTTACAATCACCCTATCAAAATTATTTAAAAAAATAGGGGTCAGGCGATAGTAGGGTCCAAGGGATTTAGCAGGAAAACACGAGCAAAAGATTTCAAATAAATTTGTTTTTCGACTCAATGACTACCCCCGACTGAAACCCCCAAATTTTAATTGTGAAATGAAACTTGGAAGTGTGAGTAATGAAAATAAATTACTAGTCATTGGGAAGAGTTCTGAAAATGTAATAAAATGAGGCATGAATCAGGTCAGTAAGATACACATTCAAGAAGTTATTATTTTTTTCGGAATTAAATATTCCTGTCCTTTTCATTCGTCCCGGTTAAATTAATGAAAATGGGTCATTTCATTTACTTTACAGGCAAACAAACAGTACATGCAAATGCAAAGATATTCACAGAACACTGAAACAAGAAAATAATAGTATTAATTCTCACTCAAAAGACAAAAAACCCGAAGAAACCTGACCCTATTTTGGCCATGATAATGGATTAAAAGCCTACTTAGAGTCCAAGTTACTCGGACCCACGTACACACTTTGCGTTGCAAGTGGCTCGCCGCTTCCAACCCCCTAAAACGCGTTAATCTAAAACGTATCCAGCGTAAAGATCACTCACCAAAATGCCCGGGATAGCGTCGAACGAACCGGTGGCCCTCAGTTGCAAATCCAGCCAGCTAGCGAGAATTCACGCGGACTGGGGAAAAAATAAAACATAATCGGGTCGATCCGCGAAGTCGGACCGCTGCAGAAATTCGGCCATGTTTATTTAGTCACGTGGTACTCTGTACCGAGTCGCACTTCGCCGTAGAGGGCGCTCGAAGGGAAGGTCCCGGGCCGAAGCCACTGGCTACGGCTTCAAATTACACGCGGGGCGATTGAGGTTGCCAACTAGTGGCTGCGTTGGATTCTCGTAGGCTCGCGGGTTATATCAAGCCGCAGCCAATGGATTCAGGCAGCCGCTGTTATTTCCCGAATCGAGCATGGTCCGACCGATCCCATTCGTAAACAAGCCGGCAAAAAAAGGTAGCATTTTAAATATTCATTAGTTAATGCATGAATATTTACATTGTTACAGCATGGTTACAGAGAAGTTTAGTTCCATTCTCTCCCAGTCTGTGCCTACCGAAAGCCTAACAGTGAAAATTAGTATAATGCTGAATAGTACTAGTGAGTAGTGTCTAGTGATAATTAGGATGCATTAGGTGTGGTGTTGCAAACTAAACTGCTTATTATACTGACTAAAAATGAAATTAAAACAATAAAATAACCAAAATGTAATTAATAAATTATCAATTTTTCTTAAATGAGAACTATAATTTGAGTTTGAGTTTGAGAACGGTTCTTCTTAACGTCAGATTCTCCTTTTTTGTGTGAAGTTAAAGTTTTGTTAATATTTGTATCGATCATGGCTGTTGAATATTTTTATTTACGCAGTGGCTGTTGTTACGGCAGTCTTCCGTGTGGTTCCCTGACTTGATTGTATTTCGTCAGCATTGCAGGCTGGTTGAACCAGTCTATAGTATTAGCTGATAGTCTGGTTCCAATCTTGAGCTAAACATCCTGACAAATACTGTGAAGTCAGGGAACCACATGGACGACTGCCGTAACAACAGCCATGCTGCGTTTTATTTAATTTCACTCATCACAACTTGAACTTGAGTACGTGATGAAACTTTTTGAGATGAGATAAATATTATTATTATTAAGCAATTTAATTTAAGGTAGGGCTGCTGGTAGTTCGAATTCCTCAAATATTTTCACAATTTTCTTTTTTTAGAAAGGTCCTGCTAATATTGAAATGTCAGGCCTTCCTAATTTGTGATTTTCACCATTTATTCTATTTTCAATTTTTGCTGGGTTCAGCCGAAAATTGACAATCAAAATGTCGGGTCTGAAAGTGCCCCGACGGAAACGCCGCGTCTACCAGCAGCTGGACTCTCCCTTCCCGGTCCCGATCGAATCGGTGACGAAAAAGGCGGCGGCCGACAGCCGCTGGTTCTACTACACTGCCCTGCTGAAGGAGAACAGCGTCCTGGTGCAACAAGAGGGTGACGCCATCTTCCTCTACAAAATGGTGAGTGATTGCGAGACGCCCGTCGCCATGGCAAAGATGATGAAGTGATCGCCGTGGCGACTAGAGGTCCTCATCATCTGGAGAGGGACTTCATCAAGATAGACTTTTAGGAAACAAGTTGCCTGGCTGTTCCAAAGAATTGACCCACTGGTGCTGATGAATTCAAAAATTGAAGTTTATTGAGCAAAAAATACTGGTACTTTTTTCTTTCTCTTCCTCGATTACAGGGATTCTTCGGGAAAGGATTGTTGTCGAAAAGCAAGCCAGAACACAATGTCTTCCTCAATTCCTATCAGGGATTGCACAAGAAAAACTGTAAGTGGCATCGTTAGGCTCCATCGTAGTGCAGACATGGTGGCTAACTGCTAAATTGACAAAAACAAATGAAAAATTGGCAAAGAAAAAAGTTCAATTGTTGAATTGTTTCAAAACTTCCCAGTTAGTTTTTTCCTTGGTTGGTTTGACAAAAAAATTATACAAACCTTAAACAAATATTTGAGGGCCAAATAGATCTCCCAAGCAGAACCTTTATCAAAAGCAGGAGGCCCACTCCCCCCCCCCCCTTGAGAAAGTTCCTGCTTGGATCAAAATGGCAGATTTCCTTTGAAGAAGACCCTCGTTAGAATCGTTCCCAAGCAGAACTGTTCTCAAAGAAATAAAATCTGGTGTGGGAGGCCCTTCTTGAATTGATAGAGGTCATCAGGTGTTTATGGATTCGGCAACTAGATTGACAACACCAGTTGAATTGAATTTTGATTTTCTGATTTATTTTTTATTTAATTTTTTTTTCAGTGCCGCCTAAGGAAAGACGTTTCCAACAGCAGCGCTTTCAGCAAGTTCGGAAGAACAGGTTGGACGGGGGTTCCATTTTTCCACGTAAAATTGAGCAGTTTACAAGTCATAAGCAATTGACGTCACATCGTAATGTGAATCGCAAAAGTTAGAGGGCGTGACGTTGCAATCCTAGCAGGACCTTTCTGAAAGGCACTTTACCGTTGACTTTGAGAAAGGTCCTGCTTGGATCGAAACGTCAGGCCCTCTAATTTTTTAGATGTATGTTATGTATTGCAGGTCATTTTAGTCAGTGAGCAGTTATGCAACAGTTTTTTGTATTAACTTCCTCGTAATGTGCCTAGTAATCATGTTTACATGTAGGGAAGACTTTTCACGGTTAAGCGGCTCCGTGAAATTGGTCCCGGCCTGATTGATCTCTCTCATTGAAAAAGGTATGAACGCCATCTGAGCTGGTTGATGCAGTTTGTCAGGCAGTGCAGGAACGCGGCCGGATTTGATGCGGAAAGCGGTCATGTAAGAACAGAGACTGATGACATCACCGTCGAAATGAGTGATGTCACAACCAAAACCAATGATGTCACAACCAGAACTGATGATGTCACATCCGGAACTGATGATGTCACAGCTGGGATTGATGATGTCACAACCAGAACTGATGATGTCGCAACTGGAACTGATGATGTCACAACCGGAACTGATGATGTCACAACCAGAACTGATGATGTCACGACCAGAACCGATGATGTCACAACCAGAACTGATGATGTCACAACCGGAACTGATGATGTCACAACCAGAACTGATGATGTCACGACAAGAACTGATGATGTCACAACCAGAACTGATGATGTCACAACCGGAACTGATGATGTCAAAATGGAGGTAACCAGGGTTACATTCAAGATTCAAATGCATATTTTGCTGGCTGTTCAATCTTGTGTTTTCCCTCCCTCACCAAAGATAAGATTAACAATGCAACAGTGCAATCAGTTATTTGCCAAAACAAGTTTTGAGTGCTCTAAATATTTTAATTTTTGGGGGTCTTTTCAGGATCAATGCCTTGTCCGGAAAGAGGACCCTTACCAAATCCATGAGTACTTGCTGCTTAAACTTGAAGAGGTGAGAAAGTTTGTCCTGAAATCGCTAGTTTGAATAACTATTCCTTAGTACCAATCTAAACCTCTCTTTATTCATTGAACAATGGATTTGATAATGCGACGGATTGGAACATTGACTTTTCTCAATCAGTAAAAAAAAAATGTAAATCTGTTGCTAACTGCTTACCAACCCGTTGGACCTGTGGTCAAATGCAAAATTGTAGTTAGTGGTCTAACATTTCGATTCTACCCATAGCAGTACCTCCATCAGAGTCTTAATGACTCCAACACACAAGTGGACAAATAAACAGTTTGCCAGGGTTAGTCAATTTTTTTTAACCACATGAGTAAATTCATAATTAAGGAATAATTATTGGTTGTGAATTATTGGATTGTTTTCCTTCCTGACAGGCTTTCTTCCTTTCCTACGGACTTGGTTGCCTGACAGTTTTGGATGAAAACAAGGTAAAATACAAAGTAAAGTTGGACTGGACCAGGACTTGAACCCGAGACCTCGGGCTTAATGTACCGGTGTTCTCTCCCCATCTGAGCTATCCAGCCCTTAGATGGTGACCTTCCCATATAGTCAACTAGTCTTTGCTGGTGTTGGGGCGCCAGTCAAAAGCAATTAATAGCCATTAACTGCCACATATCTCCAGGGATCACAGCCTCCATTGTCATTCAGATGCAAACAACAGATAATTGTGAGCCCGGCTACAGCAGCTTGGGAAATAACACAAATAAGTGGATGCAGCATTTTAAAGTACATTTTCAGGCACAGGCCACTCTCATAAATTAATTGAGCATGTTTTTCCTCCTTTCGTTTATTTTCCGAGAAATATATCATTTTTTCTTCTAGAAACCCTTGGATCTGACTGAGATGTGGCAGGCATTTTGCGCCCGACAGGAAAACTTTGTAGCCAGCTACATAGCCTATCATTACTACCGCAGCAAGGGATGGGTGCCAAGAGATGGTGTCAAGTATGGAGCCCATTACAGTGAGATTCTTGGTTCCTTTGCTCCTTTGTTCCTTTGTTACTTCCTTCCTTGCTTGCTTGCTTGCTTGCTTGCTTGCTTGCTTGCTTGCTTGCTTGCTTGCTTGCTTGCTTGCTTGCTTGCTTGCTTGCTTGCTTGCTTGCTTGCTTGCTTGCTTGCTTCCTTTCTTTCACCCTTCCTTCCTTCCTTCCTTCCTTCCTTCCTTCCTTCCTTCCTTCCTTCCTTCCTTCCTTCCTTCCTTCCTTCCTTCCTTCCTTCCTTCCTTCCTTCCTTCCTTCCTTCCTTCCTTCCTTCCTTCCTTCCTTCCTTCCTTCCTTCCTTCCTTCCTTCCTTCCTTCCTTCCTTCCTTCCTTCCTACCCTCCTTCCTTCCTTCCTTCCTTCCTTCCTTCCTTCCTTCCTTCCTTCCTTCCTTCCTTCCTTCCTTCCTTCCTTCCTTCCTTCCTTCCTTTCTTCCTTCCTTCCTTCATTCCTTCACCAATCGCCGATCACTTTTTTCTGCTCCGATAGTTCTGTACAAGCACGGGCCACCCTTCTACCACGGGAGTTACTCAGTCATTGTCAAAATGGTGACGGAAGGTTCGCAAGATGTCTCGCCGACTGACAGCACACTTACATGGCCAGCTTTGTCCGGCATGGATCGAATCACAGAGACAGTTGCCAAGGTATGCACTCAGAAATGATCTGAATTTCTTGGTTTAGTTTGTTTTTAAGGGGGGGGGTGTTTTGGATATTTTAGTCAGTAAGCAGTTTGCAAAATTGTTGCATTTTACCTAATCAAGAAAGAGTTGACCGCAAAAAACCGTCAACATGAAGTCTCATACATGTTTAATAGCTGTCATGGCTGTGTAAGCATTGGTAGCAAAGCATGGATTCTGAAGATTCTGTCCCGTTTCCACGGCTACTGTTGCCATAGGAGGTGATGCTTTGCTACGTCTTGCGACCGGCCGATCTGAGCGATGCTGAGCTGGACTCACCGAGCTGCATCCCTCGTTTCCGAGTCCAGGAGCTTGTCATCAAGCGCTGGGTGTCGTCCCGCGAGCGAGAGCTCAAGGATCAGCCGTCTTCACTGATCTCCTAGACAGTGCCCTCTAGTGGCGAAGAGCTGGTCATCACCCACACAGACATTCTGGAGATGTCTACGGACGTCGATGAAATGAAGGCTTAGGCTCAGGCTTAGGATTCGGTTTTATTTCTCGTTATGTCACAGTCATTTTGAAACAAGCGTCAATTTGGCATCAGTTTCTTGGTGAATACTCTGTACTTATCAAGCCAACAAATTGCAACCTGGATTTTCATGTTTTGTCAGACAGAGTTGAGGCCTGAGCCCGTTCCATGGATTCGTGAAGGGCCTATGATCACCCATAATGCCAAAATGTGGTGTCCTAGACAGCGCCCTCTAGTGGCAGAGCAGGGCATCACCCATTTCCACAAGCTGCAGTATGAACACAAGTGAACATGGGTATGAGTTACATGTATGTGTATAACAATGTATCTCACTGATGAAGAATGAAGTGATGAAATACAAAGAGTGAACAAAGATGACACGATGGTTTTCACTTTTTTTTATTTCGTTTATTCTCCCCAGAATTGACACAACAACTCTGTTTATTATTGTAAATAGAACATTACTCTGTTTTCTTTCAAAACCCTGATACAGTTTGAAAAAATGTACAATTGTACATACACAGTTGGGTTACATGTGGCTCAACACTGGCTTTTTAAATCCTAAACATTGATAAACCTCAGTTAAGTAATAACGAGCAGAATTAATTTACGATGTATTTAAAAAAAAAGACTTTTAAATGCATATTTAGAAACAAGAAATCCCCCTTGAAATTATCCAAATTACAAAGATATCTTCTTGAACATGTGCTGACATGATTTGTAATCATCCAAGTAATCTAAACTTTAAAAAAAAATATGCTACATTACAATACTGTACTTAATTTAAATTATTACGGGCAGTCCAGAAATTATTTGAAAAGAGAATTTTTTTTACCGGCAGTGGTTGGATACTGCGGCAACGATTTTTGTGTATTGGGTTTTTTTGGGGATCATTTTCGAATAAAGATATCAATAAGAAGCTGGCTTCTTTGCCAAGGAATCTGCGAAGTACTTTCACTGCCCCAAACTGGTACCCTGCACACTCTCTGACCTTAACACAACCCTGTACACAAGTCGTCACCCCTATCCTCAAAAATTAATTTTTCTTCCCACCTTTAAAAAAAATTTAAACATTAAAAAGTAGGTAAATATCCGCCTTTTAATCCAGATTCATCACAAATGTGGAAAGACGTCTTTCAGTCAATTTTTCGGAGAGCAAGGAAATTTGCCCGGGCTGGGATTTGAACCTCAGCTTGCGGTTCGATTGTAACTTTGCTGTACCACCTCGGCTATCTAGCCCTCAACGTTCCCAAATACACCCAGGACCCACTTCCTTAAGACGGCAGTTTTCATTCAATTGTTACAGTTTTAAACATACTCTTCGTCTTCACAACCATTACAATAAATCTATCATACTCATTTTTTTTTTTAAGTTAAAATTGTAAAAATCACATACTGGTGTTCTTAAGCAAGTGCAGGGTTTGTCGGTGTGGAGATTTTGCTTTTAAGTTCTGTGGCCAAACCCAAGATCGGGGCCAAGTTTTGGAGATGAGGTTTGGTCGGTTTGAGGCACTTCGTTCTAGTTATTAACAAGTTTCTATTGCCTCCGGTATTCATTGATCTTGATTCACTGCTGAATATTCAACAAAGTGTACCAAGTGTGAATAAATGAATGAATATTCATCAAGGTGTACTAAGAATGAAAATCCATCAACCAATGAACCAAGAATGAATATTCATGACGGTGTACTAACAATGAATATTTAACCAAATGAACAAATGAATGAATATTCATTGAGGTGTACCAGCGATGAATATTGAACAAGGTGTAACAAATGAATAAATAATTAATATTCATCAAGGTGTACTAAGTATGAATATTCATCAAGGTGTACCATACCAAGAAAGAATATTCACCAAGGTCTAAAATGAATATTCATGAAAGGGTACATGGTGAATATTCATGACAGTGCCTAGAAAGAATATTCATAAAATTGTACAACAAATTGAATATTCATGAAGGTATATGAATAATGAATATTCATAAAGGTGTGCAGAGAATGAATATTCACAAAGCTGAGCAAGAAATGAATATTCATAAATGCATCAGTAAGGAACATTTTTCTTTGATGGGGGAAAAGAAGAACAATTTCACTTTTCTCAGAGTGAATCCAGCCTTACAATAACATGGATTTTACAGTCAATTTTTTAACCGATAGCTCTGAAGATAATGGCAAACGGTTTTTGAATTTATATAGACTAATTTTCTGGACATATTATTTGAGTTAGAGGTATATATTTCCCAAAGGAAGACTATGACAGTCCTACTATCAATGCAATATATACCGGGGGTACCTAGCCATGATTGTATCAGTGACAACAACTTATTGGACTTATTTCTACAAGTGTGTGAGCCCACCTCTCAAGAACAAACAAATAAATTCCCGGCATAACCGCCATTTTGTGCATAAAACAAAATCACAAACAAAAACCTTGTACCATTTTCTTACATTGGATTAGTAGATCGATGTAAAGTCTGTATATTTCTTACAATGTCAGCATCAAATGTTATCTGTTTACAAGTGTACACGTTGAATGAGTTGCGACGCCCAAATAGTCTAGTGTTGTTCCTCCCGCCAAAACTTGTCTCGTCGAACGGATACCAACGGAGCTCGGAAGAAATTGTGATTGATAGAATCTGAGCACGTACATGGCTTGTTTTGTTCCTTTTTAAACGATTTGCTTGACTCATTTAAAAAAAAAAAAAAAAATCGGAAATCAAGAAAAAAGTAATAAATTGGCACACACATGGTAACTGGCAAGATACAATGTATATATGTGTTCCCTGTCAAACTCAATGCTTAATCGCGAAGTGACCCAATTCTCATGTGCCATCATATCTGTGACCAAGAAATATCTTTAAAGAACTCCTCCCATTTAATTTCAGAAAAAGAGAAATCTCGAATTTTCCATCCTACCAATTTAACAAAAAATAAAAATAAAAATCAACGATTATTTCACCTTACCTTTCATTCAGCCACTGATTTCAGTATAACCAAGACTTGCACTACACTAGATTGTTTAAAATTGTCTCAACCTTTAGGAATAAATCATTACATGAGCTTACAAGAGCATTGACTTTAAAGAACCCCAAAAATTAAAAAAAATAAATAAAGAGAAAAAAAAGCTTTTAAGCACAGCTACAAGCTTCTTTAAAAAAAATCATCAGAAACGCCACTGTTTTGGTTGCCATAGCGTCAGTGAACCTATGTACACGATTTATACTGTTATGGTAGTGTGCCTCTCTCAGTTACAATTATTTTCCCCTCGTAGATACAAATCCTCATCTCATCCGAGCCTAGATTACACGTATTTTTCAGTAATATTTCTACATTTTGTTGTCGTTAACTAGTAAATCTTCTGGATAGAAACCTGCATAATTCTGTACAAAATTTTAAAATGCACGTTCACTTACCAAACTTTCATACATTATACATTTTTGGGGGGTGTTTTTTTAATGTTTTATTCAGTACTCTGTACAATGCTTATCGCGTCAGTTTGTCAACTCCTTGTAAAGGCCCAATACAACATTGGGAAGATCGGAAAACATCGATGTCCACAGATTTCCCTCTAATTTACACAGTTTGTAGATGGTCATGATAAAATCCTCATGTTGAAATCTTACGGTCTAGGTTCCTGTACGTACTTTCCTAGAAATATTCACTTAAACATTGACAAATAGTTTATTACTCGCAAGTCATAAACTATTTCTTACACTACAGAACGGTGCAAAAACCGTGACATTTTTTTTACCTTTTTCTACTTTCTCACATCATCATTTCAGCTAAAACCTTCGCAGGATTGCTTTTTGGGGATGTTTAATGGTTTAACACACAAACTGTGGTAATCTTTTGACCTTTACCAATGTTGTATAGGGCTTTTAAAGATAAATATATGGTATGTATGTATGTATCTGATAGGATCTAAGAAACAGGTTTTTCGGATTTGTATCTTTAAACTCGTACCTAGCTGTGACTAAAACCCACCCTCAAGACTTTTTGCCTACAACTGCAACTAGGGGGTCCTAACGGCCGACGAATTTCAGTCATCCACTATAATTATGTGAGAGGGAAAGGTAAAAATTGGCGAGAATTGTACGATCGCAGAGAATTAATTATTGTTTTGAAACCTGAGAGACTTGGTGACAACCAGACATTTTGGGATTAAGAGGCTATTATACAAACCCTGTTACTACTGTGAAAGTTTTTTTTTTTTGTCTCACAAGATTTGGAAAAAGCCGTGATCCGAGTGATTATTTCCTTGTCGATGTAGACGTTCTGTTGCAAACACAGCATCGGACATTCTATGGGGGAGACTTTAAAAGTACACAGTAGCGGATCTACAACGATTTTGACCGACTTATGCCTACAATAAACGGTTTAGTAATATACAGCATACTGTGAAAAGATAAAATGTTGGTGTAGTATCTATCCATATGTACACGCACAAAAAATGTCTGTACACAAGTTTTGCAGCCATGAAGTTTGACGTCAAATAATGCGACCGGTTGTAAAATGCATCCAAAGGGTTGTACACACACGAATGGTTTCCACAGTGGAGATGTTCTCGTCGCGAGTATTTGAAGGAGTTTACAAATACTGAAGTTGGTTTCCTTTTTTCAAATTTTTAAATCTGAAGTCATTTCATGCACAGCTGTCCGGCTTGTTCTAACAATTTTCTCAGTCAGGGAATTGTTTGCGGCAGAAAAAAAAGGAGATCTGACACAATGTTTTCTGTCTACAATTCCCTGACGCCAACTTTTAACTATTGAACTCCAAGACAGAAAATCTCAAGTCGGTACGGTGCTGATCTGCGTGATTCAGTGGAAGCCCAAAAAAGAAGTGTAGGAGATGGGGACAAAGGGATGAGGAAAGATGCAGCAATTTCTTCCTCCCTCCTGGAGAAAAAAATTAAATAAAAGTAGAGTCAAACTCCTACTAGAAGTGCTTTTCTAAGAGTTACTGAAAAAAAGCAGAGATGGAAAAAAGTCGTCTTATTCCTTTGGGTCCACTTTTGTGGAGGAAAACCCAAAAGCAACAACCTTCAAGAAAAAAAACGGATAGAAAATTGCTGCAAAGGTAACATAGAGTTTAAAAGTTAGACAGAGTGAGAAAGACAAGCCTTGCTTGAAACCAATTCTATCAGCTTGGTTGCCAACTCGCAGAATTGGACAGAACCTAACCCGAATCTGAGAAGAATCCAATCGGACCCTCGCATAATATTCCAACGGATGCATCCCTGACACTCACAGAATCTTGCAGAATCCAACAGAATCTGATGGAGTTCAATGTAATCTTGATAGAATTCAACAAAGTCCAGCAGAATTTGTTAAAATCCAACAGAAAACTCACAGAATTCAACATAATCTTACATGACTCAAGTGCAAGACTCAACAGAATGTGGCATAATCTAACAGAATCCGACAGAGTTCAACAGAATTCAAAAGAATCTGACAGAACTGAACGGAATCTACCAGAACCAATAGAATCCAATAGAATCTAACAGAATTCAATATAATCTGACAGAATCTACCAGAATTCAATAGAATCTCACAGAATCTACCAGAATCCAATAGAATCTAACAGAATTCAATAGAATCTGACAGAATCTACCAGAATGCAATGGAATATGACAGAATCTACCAGAATTCAATAGAATCTGAGAGTTGAACAGAATCTTCTAGAATTCAATGGAATCTGACAGAATTCAATAGATTACTATGGAATATGACAGAATCTACCAGAATTCAATGGAATATGGCAGAATTGAGCAGAATCTGACAGAATTCAATAGAATATGACAGAATCTACCAGAATTCAATGGAATATGGCAGAATCTACCAGAATTCAATGGAATCTGACAGAATCTAAGAGATTCCCCTCCCTCTTCTCCCAGGCCAGAGGGACTAGAAGATGTCGGGGCACTTGGAGTAGTTACGGTCCCAGTAGGATCCCTTGAAGATCCAGTCCTGTTCCCCGGTGTCCGGGTTGATGTCCAGCTTAAACCACATGGGGGACCAGCTCTCCTTGGACTTGGCCCGCAGTTTGCGCACCGCTCTCTGCTTCTCCTCCAAGCGGTGCTTCTCGTCCGACGCCAAATCTGGAGATGGGGAGGAGTGAGAGGAGGGAGGGGGAAGATGGGAGCGGTTTGGGGTGGGGGATAAAAAAAAAGGAGTAGGATGAGTTCTTGTCCGGTCTTGTCCTGTCCTATCCAATTTTATCCTATCCCATCTGATCTTATCCCATTCCATCCCAACCCATCCCATCCAATTCAATTTATCCATTAACTCTTTCACTACGGAATAAATGCGCATGACTGTAGGGAATAAATTTGGTAATATATTAGAAACAATGGGACACGCGAGCCGATGTATTGGCTTTCCGTCAACAGAGAGCGGTTTACCGAGCCGATGTATCGGCGCGCCGTACGGAAAGAGTTAATTTATCAATTCCATCAAAACCCATCCCATCTCATCCAATCCCATCCCATTAATCTCCACTAGCCGTCAACTCCCATTGACTCGTGTGTAAAATAAAGCCGCAGCCAAATGGGGGATTGCCTGTAAGCCGTTAGCAGGCAGCTGCCATAGACTAGCACATAACCTAAAGCCATAGCCGTTAAGAAACACCCACCTATGTCGCCATTCTCCATGCACTTTATATCTGGACGGTATCTGGAGTCTGTAGAGGGAAGCTGTGCCTTCATCACCTCCGTAAGTTCGTTCAACCGTATTGCAAAGAGGGTGAAGTTATAATACTACAGACAGAAGGAAAAAAAAATAAATGTATCAAGATAATTGCCTGCTATGGCAACAGTAACCACGGTAACAGGCATCAATCTTCAAGTTTCAAACAGAGGGTGTGTTAAGTTGTTAACCATTTCTTTGCTCACCTGAGATGAGTTGTCTGGCCGACAGGTGTTCTGCCACAGCAGCTGGGCATCGATGAACTCCTCCCCATCCTGAATGGCGTGGCCATCCTGCGCCACCTGCGCGACAGACATGGGTACATTGCAATGAGTATACTGGCCATGAGTATACTTGGCTATGGGTATACTTGGCTATGAATATATTTGGCCATGAGTATATTTGGCCATGAGTATACTTGGCCATGAGTATACATGTACTTGGCCATGAGTATACTTGGACATGAGTATACTTGGCCATGAGTATACTTGGCTATGGGTATACTTGGCTATGAGTATACTTGGCCATGATTATTCTTGGCCATGAGTAAGTAACTATTTTTTTTTTCAATTGGCAAAGAAAAATTGGACAGGGTGGGGGCACCAGTCAGAAGCACCTAACCACTGACTGCCGTATATCTCCAAGGGAACACAAACGAGCAACAAACGAGGACCGGAAATGGTTGCCAAGGATGCTTACGTGATCGGGGCTGCCTGAGCTATGACCGTGGTGCCGGTGATGCCTCTTCTTCTCCTCCTTCCTGGCATCTTCATACTCCTCCGGCTCCATGGCGTACAGGTACTCTGTCCACTTACCAATGAGTACCACTATCTTCTTGTCTCTGCTCAGGACACCCAGACAGAGAGAGGGGGAGAGGGGGAGAGAAGGGGGAGAGGAGAATGTAAGTGTGAGGCTCCTGTACCTTCCACCAGAGTCGAGTGTCTAGCACTGCTGGGGGTCCACCAAACAAAGGATTTAGGGTTGAGGAATGAAGAGGAAAATGATGACGAGGACCGAGAAGAAACAGAGAGGAGGCAGAGGGAGGGGACGAGGAGGAAGAGAAGGGAGAGGCGAAGGGACAGGAGGAACAAGAAGAGAGGGGAGGAGGTGGAAGAGGATGAAGAGGAGGAGAGGGAGGAGGTAGTGGAAGAGGAGTGGGAGGGTGAGGAGAAGGAAGGAAAAGGAGGATGAGGAGAAGGAAGAGGAAGAATAGACGAGGATAACAACGAGGCGGAAAGAGGAATAGCAGGAGGAGAGGGAGGTTGAGGGTGAGGTTGAGGGTGAGGATGAGGGGAACATGGAGTAACAAGGACAAGCAGAGGATACAATAACTCCACAGTCAACCAACCCATCGTCCCACTGCCCCACTCACTTCTTATTGGTAATGTAGCCTTCCACCTTGTGCAGGTCGCGGCCAAACCAGCCGGCCGGCTTGAAGTGGAGGAAGCACTTGTGACCCGTCTTGTGGTTGGTCAGCTCTAGCAGCCCGTACATCTCGATCCACAGCTTGCCCACGATCAGGTTGTGCAGGCAGCTGCTGGGGTTGTGCCACGTGTAAGTTTCGCCGTACCTGCAAAGAGGGGAAGGGAAAGGGGTGGGGGCTCATTAGTAAGAAACACCACAAAGTCGCATCCATTCTCAAACATCATAGATAACATGATTTTTGCATTGAGGAGAATGTAATTCAATGAGGGTTTGCCCTCATGCTAAATCTATGATGCAATGCGGTGCCCGCTGCTATACAATTTTTGAACCTGCCACATGACCTCGACCAGCTCGGTGGTCAAGCGGTTAAGACATCTACACTGAAGGTGGGAGTCGCGGGTTCGAATCCCAGGGGAAAACACTGCTGTAGTTTCAAAAAGAAAGAGAGAAAAAAAAAATAATAAAAAATCGGCTGGGGGACTTACTTTGGTAGTTTGACCGTCACGACCCCCTTGGGCAAGACCTCGAGACTTTTCCCCCAGAACTTGAGCTTGGGGTAGATGGAGCCGTGGAACTCAAAGTAGGGAGAGGTGCAGTGGAAGGCGCTGACGGGCGGATGGTGGCTGACCTGTTCCAGGACAATCTTCAGCCCCAGGTCTTCCCTGGACGAGGGAAAAAAAAAACCCAAACGACCAGCAGAACTGCCGCGTTATTACGACAGTCCAACAGCTTGGGAATTCCACGGAATTCCTTCATGATAGACGATATTATGGGGCAAGTGCCGGAAAGATTGGGATGGTTTGGAAAGGTGACCTTGGAACGCTGCACGTGCCGCGGTATGTACGCAGCAGCTGTTGAAGGAATTCACCGACATCATCTGTAGGTCGTCGCAGTTCGATAAGACTTGTCAGGCTTCAATAAGACTTGATGGTTTGCATGGTGGAAGTACCAAGTGGAAGGTTTACGGTGACACCATGCAAACCATCTCTTTTGATAAGCCTTGATGGCTTGCAGGGTGGAAGTACCAAGTGGAAGGTTTGTCGGTGACACCATGTAACACATCTCTTTTAAGAAGGAGTGTGGCTCTGAAAAGAGCCGGTTAACTGAGTTACCTCTGAGTTATCTCTTTTGGGAAGGACTGTGTGCCCCCCCTCCCAAGGAAACTGTTACTCCCTATCTTCTTTGGCTTACCTGACTAGTTCGTAGGTCTCGCCAAGGAGTGGATTGAACGGCTTGCTCAGTCGATCCAGGTTCGACGC
Organism: Luidia sarsii; assembly: GCA_949987565.1. Classification (NCBI taxonomy): domain Eukaryota; kingdom Metazoa; phylum Echinodermata; class Asteroidea; order Paxillosida; family Luidiidae; genus Luidia; species Luidia sarsii. Next base: position 10,325,374 of record OX465121.1, read on the forward strand.
TCCGGCGGCCATGGCAAATGCTGCCACATACTGCAAAGACGAAGGAGAAGAAAAAGCTGGGATGAATGACGGAGATTGGTGAGAGACTCAATCAGTAAGGTTGGAGCCAGCCAGGTCACCTGACTAAAATCTGAACAGGCTGGCCAGTTTTTTCAACTGGTTCCACTTTGAGTCTTCTTTGTTTTGCAGTGGTTTGCAGGTTAGTCAATTTTTTTTAGATACATGGCCAAAAAGTTGTGACAATGTGCACACATCAATGAAGAGTGGGTATATTCTTTCATTTCCTCCTCATATTACCATCCTCTTCCTCCTCTTCTTCCTCTTCCTATCCCTCAACTTATGACCTTATCATCCTTCTCCTCTTTCATTCTCCGCAAAACCTCATTTTTCTTTCTCCACCTGCTTCCTCTCTTCCTCCCATACCCTCACCCTCCCCTTCCTCCTCATTCACCTCTTGATCCCCCCCCTTCTCCCACCTCCTCCTTTTGCCTCATTCACCTTTTACTCTCCTTCCCCAGCCCCTCTCTAACCTCCTCCTCCCTACCTCCTCCTCCTTACCCTCCCCTTCCACCTTATTCACCTCTTACACCCCTTCCCCTGCCCCTCTCCCACCTTCTCTCCACCACCCCCATTCACCTCTTGCTGCCCTTCCCCTGCCCCTCTCCCACCTTCTCTCCACCACCCCCATTCACCTCTTGCTGCCCTTCCCCTGCCCCTCTCTCACCTTCTCCCCACCACCCCATTCACCTCTTGCTCCCTTCCCCTCGTGCCCCTCTCTTCCACCTCCTCCCCCTCCCCCTCACCTTCATCCTTTCCACTGGGTCCTCGTTCATGGCTGCCTTGTACAGCAGCTGACAGTGCTCCGTGTACTCACAGAACCTCTGTAGAAAGCTCAGTGGCTCGTTGAAGACCACCGGCATGGTGATCTTGGATAGCTCCTTGCCGATGCACTGCTTCAAGACCGTCCATAAGCTGAACTGATCCCTCCTTATCATGACGGCAGGCAACTCCGTCCTAAAGAAGACACGCAAAACGCATTTGAGAAGGGTCCTGCTAGGATCGAAATGTCAGGCCCTCTAACTTTTGAGATGTATGTATTGGAGGTCATTTCAGTCAGCGAGCAGTTGGCAACAGTTTTTGTATTAACACCAAATAAAATAAAAACCGAACCAAACTCTAAAATGTTAAACAAATAAAGGAAAAACTGACAAGGAATTTTTGTAAACAATTTTTTTTTTTTTGACTGGACCGGGACTTGAACCCCAGACCTCTTCCTTCTGACTGGCGCCTCTACCCCGGCAAAGACTAGCTGACTATTTGGGAAGGCCACCATCTAAGGGCTGGATAGCTCAGATTGGAAGAGCACTGGCACGTTAATCCAGAGGTCTCGGGTTCAAGTCCCGATCCAGTCAAAGATTTCTTTGCTAATTTTTCAATTCTAATTTTAAAAAAATTAACTGTAGGGAGACTGGCGTTTCGATCCAAGCAGGACTTTTCTCAATAGCAGTGAAAAGTCATGCTTGGATTGAAACGTCGGCCCCTTGTTGTAAGACTACGGCGAAGAAACGCTTCCCACCTTGTGCATCCAGGGATGATGATATCCGTCATTCCGTTGGACATCGACACCTGCTTCTTCATCTCCTCCTCCGCCTGGCCGTGAAAATCCTCCGTCATCCCCTTGGCCGGCGACCTCTGACCTTCGGGGTCGAGGTCGGGGTCGAGGTCGGCCAGGTGCAGGCGCTCCAGGGAGCCGGCCTTGACGGCGTCCATCACGCTGTGGAAACTGTCCGAGTCGCTCAGGGAACCAGCCAGGTCGAGCGAGACCTCCTCTCCTAGGTCCTGTTCAATTGCCAAAGGAACGAGACAAAATTGTCGGTACTCGGCAGGACGGTCACCAACCGAGAAATTTCCGAGGACATTTTTGTGTGATTTAATTTTTGTTTTTTTTAAGGAGCCCATCCCGATGGTTTGATCATGGCAGGAGCTTTCTCAAAGGCAGGGAGAGGCCCTGGATTTTAAGAAAGGTTCTGCCACAAGAAACAGAGAACACCGGAGAAAGGGTCTTAGTCTTACCATTGAGAAAGGGGCTTGGAAACTGCAGAATGGAAATGTCAGGCCATGGACGTAACGTCAGGCACTCCGCATTTTCAAAATGGTTTTCGGTTGCGCCTCTGAACTGTCTCGCGAGCATGGGCTGAGGTTGAGGATGGAGCAGAGGGCGAGGGCGAGGGTGAGGCTGAGGAAGAGGGTGATGACGTTCAGGTCGAGTTCGAAGTGGAGGCCGAGGCCGAGGCTGAATCTACACTGCAGGATCGAGGCTCAGGTTGAGGCTGAGGGCGAGGCTCAGGTTGAGGTTAAGGCTGTGGTTGAGGGTGAAGCTGAGGATGAGGTTGAGGCCGAGGTTGATGCCGAGTTTAAGGCTGCGAGTAAGGTTGTGCCTGAAGTTGAGGCTGAGGTTGAAGTTGGGATTGAGGCTGTGGTGGAGGTTGAGGATGAGGCTGAGGTTGATGCTGCGAGTGAGGTTGGGCCTGAGGCTGAGGTTGAAGTTGAAGTTGATGCTGTGGTTAAGGCTGCGAGTGAGGTTGTGCCTGAGGTTGAGGCTCAGGTTGAGACTGAGACTGTGTTGGAGGTTGAGGGTGAGGTTGAGGATGAAGCTGAGGTTGAGGCTGAGGTTAAGGCTGCGAGTGAGGTTGTGCCTGAGGTTGAAGTTGAGACTGAGGCTGTTGTGGAGGTTGAGTTAGTTTCAAGGAAGAGGCGATCAGAGAGGGAGGAGGTTGAGCGGTACGGACCTCTGAGCTTCCAGCACAGCTGGCCTCCGTCTTGGCATCATAGAATATCCCGCTGACAGAAGAGTACCGGGAGAGGCGCTCCAAGTGGTGGTGCTCCTGGGCTAGGGCTTGCAAGCCATCCTGGAGGACGCGCGACTTCTCTACGGCAAGAGACAGCTCAAGTTTGCGCAGCTGCATGGGTGAGAAAGGAAGAGGAGGTGGTGGAGGAGGAGGAGGAGGAGGGGGAGGAGAAAGAGGAGGAAGATAAGGAGGAAGCGGAGGAAGAGGAGGAAGAGGAGGAGGAGGAGGAGGAGGAGGAGGAGGAGGGGGAGGAGGAGGAGGAGGAGGGGGAGAAGAAAGAGGAGGAATATGAGGAGGAAGAGTAGGAGAGGAGGAGGAGGAGGGGGAGGGGGAGGGGGAAGGGGGAGGAGGAGGAGGAAGAGGAGGAGGAGGAGGAGGAGGAGGAAGAGGAGGAGGAGGAAGATCAGGAGAAAGAGGAGGGAGGAGGAGGAGGAGGGGGAAGGGGGAGGAGGAGGAATATGAGGAGGAAGATCAGGAGAAAGAGGAGGAGGGGGAGGAGGAGGAGGAGGAGGTGGAGGAGGAAAATAGGAGGAGTAGGAGGGGAGGAGGTGAGGAAGAGGACAGATGGTGGAGGAGAGCGAATAAAAATTTAAATATAAATAAACATAACATAAAAGAGCACATAAAATAACATAAAAGAGCACCGTGTACATTATGACATCTATAAACACACTGAACTGAATGATGTAGTTTACAGGTACTGTACATGTACACTGTACATGTACATGTACATGTACATGTACATGTGTACTGTAGCAACTAGCAAGTACCGGTAGATAATGTAGATAAATTTGTCCTTGCAAAGGGCACCGTGATGAGTAAAAATCTAATATTCCCCCTCTCTCAGCCAGGAGGTGACAAAGTGTTGCCGGGCAAAAGTAAAAAGGGTTCCGGTAACTACAGGTGCTGTACATAGCATTGGGCTGCGGCAATGTGTATTGGTGTACATTTTCGTCATTTTGAACCCTGAGGTGTCAAGTTTTGGAGACAAACAACCAAGATGGTCCGTCATACATGTAAGTGTGAGGCAGGCAACCCTCAGTTTTATAAGCAGGACAAACCATGGTGTGTACAGAGGTCATAGCAGTTGTACAGTGTGTACAGTCTTTCCCCCCTGATTTCTTTTTCAAGCAGAATTGCAGCGTGGGAGAGTCTGTAACAGATTCACAGTCAACTTCTTTTCTTACAAAGCTGCCTACCTACATGTACAGGTATCTTAAAGGAAATTAGGAATCTGCTAAAAAAAGAGGAATCACAGAGCAAACTACACAGGAATACATGTGTATTTCCAAGCCAAATATCGGAATCTGTTGTCAACAGCTTGTAAAAGTGATACATTTTTACGCCAAAAGAGGAATGATTCCTTCAAATAGGAATGGTTGGCAGCTACCGTACAGTATGTTCTTATCAAGTTTATGATGTAAGACAGTAACAATCACAGGCAAAGCAAATATCATGGCGTGACAGTGCGGATAAATGATTAATAGGTTTGGGCCCCATAAAGGTGCATGGACACAAGATGGGTGCATGGACACAAGATGTGTGCATGAAGCAATAATGGTATATTAATCCCTTGGAGCCATACAGTTGACCAGTGATTGCGAAAAATCAAATCCGTCTTATCGTACAAATATTTTCTTTGTCAACAAGCCTCATTGAAACCTTCCTCATTTAATGTAACTATTTTTTTTTTTTGGGGGGGGGGAGGGGAGTCGATCAATCAAATGAAGGAATCAACTGACTGGGAACTGACTGGGAAAAATCTTGAAAATAAAATAAAAAATATTGCGACAAAAATTTGACTGGACCAGGGCGTGAAGTCAAGATGTCTGACTATAATGCATCCGCACTCTTACCCACTTACTAACCAGCCCTTATAATACGTCGGGGAACTACTGTACTGTACATGTACACATTTGTACACAATGTACACGTACATGTATGTACATGTACATCTCCTCTGATTATGTACATGTACATGTAAGTTTATACGGCCTTCACGGGGAGAGAAACACTAATGTGTATTCAGTATTCACCCCATGACATAAAGAACAGCACCCTCAATAATTACGGGCATAACTTTAATTTAATATATAAAGCTTCAAATAATCCAGAAACACAAAAATGACGTCTGATATCAAAGACTGAAAGAAGATATCTACATGTAATGCCAGATCAGGATTTTCAATTTTTGGATCTTCAGTTGACCTTTAACTAGGGGGCCTCTACAGACTGCAAAATTCTTCTGAAACCAAAATGAAAACCTCATTCACAAGAACAGGCACTCAAGAGTATATTACCGCAAGGAGCGTACTACTGCGGGTCGTCTTTCGAAAAATTCGCGACCGATACTTGTCCGTGGGGTATATTAAGCTGCTCATATTAAGCCAGTTTACTGGTTTTAGGTTTGAACGAGGTACACCTCACAGTGGGTCCCAGTTGCTGCCACATTACACGGCTTTTCATCTGACGCTTGCAACTGACAAGGTAGAGAGCGGGGAGACGGGTTAACGCTAGCAGTCAGTCGATACAAGCCTCTGTCGCGTGGCATTTTCATCCCCCCGAGGAAAACTCCGTCTTATGGCTTTTTTTTTTTTTTTTTAAAGCCGACACGGCAAGTGAGCACCCTGCCCACTTGAAGTTCCAGTACAAGGAAGCACGGCCTCTGCATGTGGGGGGGGGGGGGGAGGGGGGACAAGTCCTCGGGGACATCTGGCATGTGAGGGGGGCGGGGAGGCAATGACAAAATAAAAAAATAAAAAATAGAACGGAAGGCAGTACACCTGGCATTCTCTCAGTAAATCATGCTCGTCTCATGTGTTTTTTTAACGGACTAGGGACAACTGATTTGTGTTGTAAACTTGCAACCACCACAGATCTGCTTTTAATATAAATGTACGTGCATACATTGTACACACTGTACAGCAAATGTGTAATGTATGTACTGTTGAACAAATTTATGTACTGTACATGTACAGGTATGTCCGTGGGGTTAGGGGCACACAAAGTACATGTAATTTGAAACAGTCATTGGCTTGTTGGTGAGGGCAGCATTCAACAAATCACACAAAAAATTTAAGCTTTTATCTGACCAGAAAAAAAACTGTTAGTCGATGTTTGAGTGAAAATTTCTCGAAAAGTACATCATCCCAAACTGTAAGATTTCAACATGAGGATTCTATTATGACCATCTACAAACTGTGTAAATTAGAAGGAAATCGGTGGACATTGATGTTTTTCTATCTTTCCAATGTTGTATTGGACCTTTAAGCTCACGAAGATTTATCAGAAAGAAATTACAAGACATCTCAGAGTTACTGAATAATGAATTACATGTACATGTACAGGTACATGTACAGTACATTGTATGTAAATTTACAAATTGTAATCATTCCTTTGTTCGGATATGATATGATTGTATTTTTCGACTGTTTTTTATATACATGTACATGTACATGTATTCATTTTCAATTCAGGGACGATACTATCTTACAGATCACCCTTAATCCAATCAATTTGCCCCTTCCATTCTAATTTAATTTTTTTCCATTTTGACTGCTTTAGAGGGTCAGTGGCAGTCTTTTCACATACAGGTCATTTTAATAAAAAAAAAATCTGAAAATGAAAAAAGTCCTGTATGTACCCTTTGGCTGTAAATGGCTAAAGCCATTAAGATAAGTACTGTACCTGTCCCTAAGGTTTAAACCTAATCAAATTATCTGTGTCGTGCTATGTACATGCATAGGTTTACATACAGTACCATACATGTACCTACAGTGTAGGGGCCTACATTGTACTGTAGGTGTATGGAGAGTAAGTACTGTGAGTGTGTGCGTATTCTGACATAATGAGTTATCAGTGCTGCCTGCACTGTCTCCGTGTCTCGTTTGCCGTCTTTGATTTCAAATGTTAATGAAGACTTGGTGGGGCCTCAGACTGTTTTGAATTCCAACGGACCGTACGTACACACAGTGTACCTGTACATGTTCAGTGTACCATCGTATTCCTCCATGAGTGTAGGCCTATAGAATATAGTACTGTACTGTGTACATGAAGAGTGTGTGGAGCTCAGGTACATAATGTACAGGCTTACTGTACACTCACTGCACCAGTTCATTGCTACTGTATGCAGTATGGACATGTACCGTACGCTCTGTACATGACTACATGTACAGTACATGTAAGTCTACTCTGGAGGTACTGTACATGTAAACTGTACACGTGTGTACATGTAGGCCTACTTCATGAACATGTTGTACGGTACAGGGTGTGTACAGTGCACGTGTACAGTATTTGCGCCTAGGAATAGGTACATGTACATGTACATGTACACGCAGTTGTCACTTGTCAGTAGTTCATATTACGTACAAGAACATGCACATTACACACTGTACGTTCCTTTTGGGTCTGGTCTGGCCCTTGTTTGCTTTGAGAATGATCCGTCTTTGTGTACAGTACAGTACATGTAACTGTGTGCAAACTGCAAAGGACTTGTGCCTCTACATAAATGTACATGTACTTGTATAATGTACCGGGGTACACGTACACGTACATGTACAGTACATGTACGTGTACACTGTACATGTAAATGTGTATTTAACTTCACGTTTCACAGCAAGGGTTTTTAACCAAAGGAAACAGGCAAAGTCCACTACCATCAAAAATGTCGAGACCCCCCCCCCAAAAAAAAAACAACAACCAAAGATCCTCCCCGCCTACTTGATATGTACATACTCAACTGTATCTGGTGGTAAGAGGTTGAACGCGTGTACAAAATACAATAGAAGTTCTGTCTACTCTAAGTACTCTTTAGATATCATTTTAGAATTGACTGTAGATTGATCAAGACCCTAGATATGATCAAACAGCGCTTGCTTTCAACACAAAAGGCAACCCGGTCCATTCAGTCAGTGTTGACATCGGGCAAGCATCTGATTGTCCACTAAAATGACTCCCTCGCTACAATTGTATAATCTGCCGAGTGCTGATCCTGCCTGATTGTGGAAGTGTGGCGAGAGGTCGTCACACTTTTCTGGGTGGGCGGACTTTCCGAGTATGCCAGCCATTTCCCGGAGAAATATTACATGTACCGGTACATGTAGGCGTGACCAGGGATGTCCCTGTGATTCTGTGAATCTGAGGTGACAACTGATTCCTGTACTTGCTCAATAAATGTATTAGGCTACTGTACACGTACATGTACTCCATGTACAGGTACAGTACATGTAGATAATATCATGGAGGAAGAAACTTCCTCCATGATAATACCATGATAATAAGGAGTGTTAATCTCAGCATGGAGGTAGATCTCAGGGACTGCCAGTACAGTGCAAGTAATCTGTGCTTCAGGCGAACTACATTACACATGTACATGTACACACATGTACATGTACCATGCATGTACTTACATCAGTACAGTACCAGTACATGTACATGTATTGTATGGACCATAGAGGTTTAAGGGATTTACATGTAGTCAAGTCTTAACTGTAGTGGGTGATAAGATGCTTGGTACATTTGTAATCTAAATTGTAATGAAAATGGGCGGTTCAAAGGAGGCTCACAACAGCTGGCTAAGGCATCACCCTCCCACACCATGTATTATTCAGTATACATAATATTTCCAATGAGCTTCAACCTCCTACACACACACTGTACAGGTTCCACGCAGCCTCTTGAGGCATGGCGAAAAAGAAAAAATTGTCAGCGCGCTAGGGGGTCTGGCAGACGGCGGGGTCAACAAACTTTACTCCATGGGCTTGCATACTGTACAACTACAGGACAGGAAATCTTTCTGCCGTACTCCTACACACAAGGTCGGAGTGAACAATCAGATGCATTGAGTGACAAACATCTGTGATTATTTGAGTAAGAGTTTGAACCTTGGGATAATAATACAACACAGCAATGGTTAATGAACTGAGGCCTACTCATTTTGAACAATCAACAGAATGTCATCTAGCTAAATGGCAGACCGTGACATTTTGAAGAAGGAGAGAGACAGTTGCGCAACATTTTGTCTTCTTGTAAACATGTTGTTCTCCTGCAAGCCTTGTTCCCCTGCAACTGAGTTGACAAACCCAAATCTGTTCAATTCTACGGAATTTCAGTCATGTACATGACGATGTGGGTGCATGTTTTGCCTTTTGGGAAAATTGAAAGGTACAATGTACATGTAGAACATGTACATTTGGCCTTCACTGTATTTACACGTACATGTAGCTCATTTCATTTTCAGTCGGCATGTAGTCTACATGTACAACAATGTTTAGGATATAATTCTGAATTATATCCATGAAAATGTAGGGCCTACAATGTTTGGTCTTTCTGAAAGGTCCTACCACAATTGTAGGATAAAATCTTCCTGAACTGAAGGCTCTTCTGCAGGCCCACCGTGTAAACATTATTATTATTGAAGTCCGTGTGAACGTGTAACATTTGTGTAAAAAGAAACTAAAGCCGTGTTCGGATTGGACTTTTTCTTCCGCGGCCACGCGGTAACTTACCGCGACATTGGTGATTCTACCGTGCGTCCGCACTTGGATCTATCTTCCGCGGGGAATGAGAAATTCACTGTGTGAGGCTGGCAGAATGTCGCCTATTATGGCCCTGTCAAGTTACCGTGGCTGAGCGGAAAGTTTCCGCGACGTCTCTCGCCCTGTTAGTTTTACATCACGCTCGCGGTAACTTGACAGGGAGGGTAGTTTTCCACGTGTCCGCATTGGATTTATTTTTGTCATTCTTCCGCTCTGCCGCGGTAGTTTGACAATTTTACATGTACATGTAAGTCCAATGCGAACACGGCTTAAGAAAGTAATCTAATATTTCCACCTCTGAGAGAGATGCTGGTTGGATTGAAACATTGGATGAGTTTTACTTTGCTGTGCAGGTACCCAGAATTTTGCAGAAAGGCCTACAGTACATTAGATACAGTACACTACATTACAATTTGTTTTTACAATGTAGTGAATGTACATGCTTATCCATGGGCATAATATAATTATGTACCGGTACATGTATACGAATGAAATAACACCACTCTTTGTTTTGCTTGCTGGGATGGCGTTTCATAGCTGGCTCTTCGATTTCCTGCTTGTGGTTGATATCAAAGAGGAACCACTTCTTGTCTACAGGTAAACAGTGTAAACATGTACTACATGTACCCCCGGTACATGTACATTGTACATGTATATATACTGTACATGTACAAGTACAGTGTTTGATGTACGTTCAGTATACACATGTGCATGCCTGCATGGGTAAACCTGTGCACTGGACAGGAAATGTGTACACTGTACGTGCCATGACCAAACAAACTGTATTCATTTTCCAAATGAACAGAGAAAAAGAAAACACACTGGGATTAAAAAAAACCCCAATTTGTTAAAATGACCAAGACTGAGCACTTTCAACCTTGGACTATAGGACTAGACAGCGTGTCCAGTCAAACTGTCTAAAGTTTCAGGGTTATTTCTACAAATTGTTTTGTTTTATGCTACAATGTAGATCCCTGTGAGTGTGATACAAGTTTACAACATGGTAATTCTTTTTACACTTTTTTCTACAGTTGACAAAAATAGCATTGAGAATGGTCTTGCTTCTCGGTATTCTGTGTGCAGATACGTTGTAAGTACAGGTACTAGTAATGTAAGGTACATGCGTACATGTACATGTACCCTAGTACAAATTGTACATGTACAGTATCTGTACACAGTATGTACACAACTACACATGTACATGTACATGAACATGTACCGTACATGTATGTGCATTGATCAGTTTGGTAAAGAATTTATTAGTAACGTGTCAACCATTAGACATTACCTTGGTACAGAACATGTACGTGTACAGTATATTGTTACAATTATTCATGAGAAAATTAAATTTTCACAAAGTTCAAACACAAAGCATTGAGATGAATCAGCATGTTATGCCAGAGTACATACATGTACTGTACACCTTGTTTATCATGCAACGCTGACGTCTACCGTATACACAACAGCCTATGTCCATAAATGTACTGCATAGTGTATACCGGTACGTACACCCCGCCACCCCGGCTAAGATTTTAAGAATTTTTTTTTTTAAAAATCCGAGTCAGTTCTCCCTTTCCTTGGTATGTTGGGACAAAGAAGTACCCAGTTCCCACTACATGTAACATCTTAACTCCTAAGACTCCATTTTAAATTGATAAAAAAAGATACTGACTGAGCTGTTTATTTGTTTTTATTTTGAATACCTCTGTCTTTGTTTCAATGGATTGAAATCTGAATTTGGGGACTTTTTGGGGAGAAAAGCGATCTATAGGCACCACATCACCAGCAAAAATTAATACTGGTATACATGTAAATACCAGGATAAACTACATGATGCAACTTCCTAGTGAGTAATTACTGTTTTTACTGGGTACCATACTCACTGCGGGGTGGTTTTCATTTCACAATGCCTTACAATGCAATGGATGCATCCTCACTCAAATTACTGTCTTACCCATCGTAAGTTGTGAAAGGCCCTATGGTTTCTGTGCATCGCTCATTGTCTTGCGAGTTGCTATTGATTGTAAATTACGATACGTTCAAAGAAATCGACGGCAGAACATGTACGGATTGTACGGTACTTGAGGGCTTCAGCACACAAATCATCAAAAGCAAGTTTGTACAGAGCATCAATTGAGAAAGGTCCTGCTACATTGTGTAGGATCAAAAGTTTGAAACGTCAGGCCCTCTAACTTTTGAGATTTAAGTATTGCAGGTCATTTTAATCAGGGAGCAGTTTGCAACAGTTTTTGTTATAACTTCAGAGCACAACTTCCATAGTGCAGTGCACAACCCTAAAATTTAGGACACCTCAAGTTACAATGTAACTTATCCTTAGTACATGTAGATCCCATCTAACTGTGTCTAAGACATTTTCCGAGTAAACGGGTATAATACTACAATGTACAGTATGATAGTCTAGCAACCTGAGCACATGCACATACTGGTTTCACTTACTGAAGAACAAAGAAAATCTAGCAAGGAAACTTGGTGTTGGCCTTACAAGACCCAGTTGGTGATCCCAGGAGACAAGGCCGGCGCTGAGATATGGGAACATGGCATGATCGTCTCTTCTATGGTTACAATAGTCTCTCGCCTTGGTTAATTTTAGGGTTGAAGACTTCCAGCAGTGTGGGGGTTACAACCCTAAGACAGTGGGAGAGCTCTGGGGTTAACTAAGGTCTTCTCCGATGCAGTCTTGTCAAAAAAAAAAATGTCTTGAAGACTAGAATTGATGGCAGGCATTTTCACTGAATGTGAAAGCCATTTTTTTCTTTCTCTGTGACAAGTGGCAAGTTCAAGACCTCTGAAAGGAGAGAGCTCTTAGTCTTGGAAATAAAAAAAACCCGATGGATACTGCTTGCTTTATGTACCAGTTTAGGAGGCCTGATGTTTGGATCTTGGCACAAATCTTTCTTGCTTTTGAGAAAGGTCCTGCTTCAAAGCGGAGATCAAAAGGTACTTGGCCCTCGACAATTGTTTCGGATTAAACAAAGGAATTTTTAAGAGTTGGCACGCAATTCTCGTCATGGGAACACTAAAACAAAAACTAGTTCCCCCCCCCCCCCCAAAAAAAAGATGCCAAAAAATTTGGAATTTTCAAGTGAACTTCCTTGTTTACACCATCCGTCTGTGCAAGAGCTTTGCGTGGTTAAGTCATCTACAGTATTTCAGAAATGATGACCCACCCCCAAAGCAAATACACGCAAGATGAGCCCTGGCTTAAGACGACTTTGGGGGAAGGGAATAAAGGCTGTGTTTGTTTCCAGAGGGGATTGTACGTAGTGGTATTCTATTCAGGATTATAGTTACATGTACATGTGAGTACATGTCTGTATACTACATGAAAGTACTTTGTACATGCGTAGACTTTCTGGTATTTCCCCTGGAGAGGGGTTGTACAGTGTAGTAGTGTACATGTACTGTAGTTCTTATTCTTACACCACTTCTTAGAGGGAATCTTTATGGTAAACTAACTTCAAATTTGTGCCGCCTAAAAGTGCCTAAGATTGAATAACATTTAATTAGTGCCTAAGATTGAATAAGATTGAATAAGTGCCTAAGATTGAATAAGGTTGAATAAGTGCCTAAGATTGAAGTTATGAACTACGTACAGTACAGTGTACATGTACATGTAGTTCATAGCTTCCCCCTATGCCTGAAAACCCACTGTGTAGAGTACATTTACAGTATGATATGTACATTGTACATGTACACGTGTACATGTACATGTACGGTATGTACATGTACATGTACTTACAGACGTGTATGTGTATATGTATACAAAAAATGTACATGTGTGGACTATGGAGTCTGGAGGTAGTGTGCAAGACGGTCGAGATGTTCAGACAAAGGAGGATCTGAAAGCCCAAACTTGGATAGTTATTGATTAATTGATTACTTGATCCATTTTGTAGACCAGTAGTGTCATGAAGGTCTTTTACATGTGTATTGAACTATTTGGGATACATAGGGCCTATGTACAGGAAATGCAGAAATACAGAAAGCTCAAGGAATGTCAATTGTCAAATCAATCGTTCAATAGCTAATTTGTGTACTTTATTTGACCTGTGAATTTCATGCACTGTAGTGTACTGTACATGTACAACAACCCTGCCATTGATAATGTAACCAGACCACTTGATTTTGTTCATACTTGTAGGAATTTTCGTGTGAATTTGTATACTACATGTACTGTAACATGCAAAGTAAAACTACAATGTACAGTACATGTATTATGGTATACTTTGCTTTTAATAGGTTATTGTAGTCGGTATTCAAAAAGCAGCTTTCACAATATTTACAGATTGGTTGATGAAAAACGATCGCTCAATTGTGTCTTCGTGAGTGGGTGTTCAATTCTGTCCAGTTTTCAGACAGCATAACAGTGACTGATCGAGTGTGAAGCTTTGGTTGGCTGACCAACGATCCACAACGAGGCTACGGTAAGTACAGGGGTACGTACACGGCACAGCATGCTTTAGGTACGGTGGAAGAACACCCCAAGGATGACCGGTTAATATTCAGCGATGCAGGACGACATGGATACAATTGCTAAGTGGGGCAGGCTTCACCCGTCTAGGGGCCGGCGTATGCTTCCAACTTGTCAAGTTTCACCCCTTCTCCAATAGGACATTGATAAAATATACATGTACACTGACATGTATGTAGTTCAGCGGACCGTCTGGTAAACACAAATCACCACGCAATCAGTCAAAAAGCTCAGTTTACAAATTACAATGCTAACTACATGTATACAGGTCAGATAGGGCCAAGTCCGACCAACCTTCATTGAATTAAAATTCACACCAACACAAATCACCACACAACCAGTCAAAAGGCTGGGTTTACAATGTATGGGGTACGTGTATAATACTACACATCGGGGAGGGCAAACCTTCATGATTGACTTTCTCATTGAGAATTCACAGGGCGATCTGTCAAAGCGCTGAGCATAAAGGTGATAACTTAACATCAGGTAGGGCCAACTCTCATTGAATGACATTCACACCTACACAAATCACCACTTAATCAGTGAAAGCATTGAGCATAACGACACGTACATGTCCGGTAGGGCAAACCCTCTTGAGATTACACATTCACACTGACAGACTAGTACCAGCTTGTGGGGCAAAGCACTGAGCATATGGTGCTACCGTAACTAAACATCAGGCAAACGAGGGATTGTTTTTTAGCAGTGGGAAAATGACAGCTGAAATGATCACAGGCCAGTTGAAGACCATATAAAAACAAGTAGTCTAGACTACATGTAGATCGTCTAGACTAGATCGTCAGTTAAAACAAAACCAAAACCAGGTGATTTGCTTTCAACACCCCTTCCTACAGATGGTAGTTTGGTAAAAAAAAAAAAAATCTTGACATTTACATGTAGGTATTGGTTTCTCAACCAAAATTAGTATTGATACCAAAATTGTGAATTGAATTGTCAAATAAATCAATGAAAAACTGACTGGGAACTTTTTGTTTTAAATTGTGAATTATTTATTATATAAACTATTAACTTTCTATCAAAAATTAAACTTTTATGAATAGCCCACTGACAGGTAGAAGTTCACCTTGTAGTTGTAATAAAGTTGTGAATCATTAATTTTCATAAATAATTTTTTAATCCAATTTGTTTTTAATAGCGACAGTCACGTCCATGTTCACTTTCAGACATTGGAGTGCTTAATGACTCTGAGTCTGAATCAATTACTGAGAAGAGAAAACAACAAAAACTTTAAGCAAAAACCTGCCGAACCTACACAATACATGTACTGCACCACAGCAATGTCTGGCTTGTTCAATCTACTGTAGTGTAGGGCTATTTCAAAATTCAGAAACATGAAAATACCCCAAACACTGACACAGAGATTCATTGTATGCGTTTCCCAAACCATGAACCGCATGATAGTTTTTAAAATTCTTGAGGGGGGTCAGGCGATCGATCACCCGACCCCCCTCAAAAAAAGAGAGAAAAGACGATTGTAATGTAAGGGTCCAAGTTACTCAGAGACTGGCTGCATGGAAATTGCATTGACTAGGATGTATTCAAATACAGTTGTCTTATACTTGATATTATTATATACGCAGTGGCTGTTGTGACGGCAGTCGTCCGTGTGGTTCCCTGACTTCACAGTATTTGTCAGGATGTGTTTAGCTCTTGGAACCAGACTATCAGCTAATAGACTTGTTCAACCAGCCTGCAATGCTGACGAAATACAATCAAGTCAGGGAACCACACGGACGACTGCCGTAACAACAGCCACTGCGTATTATATAATTTATACGGTGATAATAATGACTGTTTTAATGATTTTTACTGCACTTTCATTTTAATCAAAGTTTACCGATGATGTCATTCTGTACATTGTATTGTCATTGAGCTATAATTATAAATAATATAATAATAATTGCGCATAACAATATAGCTATGAGTATGACAAGTAATTCAATGCCCTTTTCAGCTTTAGGGCCTACATGTACATCATACACGTACATGTGTATTTTTTTATATAGTATTAATATTATTTTAGTAGGGCCTACTGTAGTTTTACTTTTACTGTTTTAGTTTTACTGCCTTTTCTGAACATTTTTTTATTTTAACAACAAGGGAATAAAGGGGTTAAAGTTACCATAGCTAGTACTGTCTTAGTAATAGTACTAGTAGTACTGTCCATGTACATATTATTAATCTAGGCCTAGAAAAGTAGAAAAACTAGAAATTATGTGAATTTGTAATGTGAACGAATGCCTGCACATACAAACTGCATAATGGAAAACTTACGACCAAAATTCTAAACCACAAACACTACACAGACAGTAGCCCTTATAATTCATTAAAACTCACCCGGAACGGCACAAAAACAGCCCCGGTATTTCCACTCCCGCAATAAAATAATTCCAAGGGTTCGTGTCCGTCCAGAAAAGAACGAAAAAAACCGCAGGAAATGTTCAATCGTTCCCGTGTAAGGTGGAGAAAAAAAAACGGTCTTCGGGCAGAAAAGTGCTCACTCGTCTGAATGATAATTGCATGCACGGCACGATAAGAGGCCCCCTAGGCTGGTGACTATTAGATAATGTCTGGCAACAGAGGGCGCTATTCATTTTCTTAACAGACCCCAAAAAAAAATTTTGGGAAGGAGAAAGATTTCTAACCAAAAATTGAAAGGAAACTTTCATTCCACAGATAAATTATGAACGGTAGATTAGCAACCTGATTTTTTTGGGCCAATTATAAGTTTTTCCTCTTGAACGTAACTCTATGTGACTGCCGACAGAGGGCGCTGTTCATATTCTTAACAGACCCACAATTAATGCAAAACAATATTTTTGGGGGGAAGGGGAAAGATTTCTACAAATTTTTAAAAGAAAAATTTCATTCCACTAATAAATAATGGACGGCAGATTAGCAAACTGATTTTTTTTTTGCCAGTTAAAAGTTTTCCGTTTGAGCAAGCAATGCTTGTCTTCTGAGCTGAGCCACAAAACTGTCAGGAAGGCCTGACATTTCAATCCTTTCTCAAAGAGAGAGTTTTTCTTCAGCAGGAATACTTCTCCTACTATTTTCAGGAATGGAAAAGAAAACTTTGACTAGACCGGAACTTGAACTTGAGACTTCTGGTTTGGCATACCAGTGCTCTTCCATCAGAGCTATCCAGCCCTTAGATGGTGGCCTTCCCAAATAGTCAACTTCACTCAACTAGTCTTTGCCGGGGTGGGGGCGCCAGTCATCAGAAGCAATTCAACCATTAACTACCATACATCTCCAGGGATCACACCCTTGCTTTCATTCAGTAATTTCAGGGATCACACAGTTGACGCAGTGTTTTTAAGTCAAACAAAAAAGTCACTTTTTCTTCTGTTACATCTGCCATTGGCAACAGGGCCACTGCTAATTTTGTTCAAAACTTTGCAAAGAGTGGCTTATCTCACCTCTTCCTGGCGCATCATGGCAGCAAGGCACTGCTCAAGGGTACCGCACAGGGACCTTGATGCCTCCGCCAAGTTGCCCAGCTGTCTCCTAACCTCAGGCAACGTCTCTGCAAACGAAAGAAAAACACGCCGAATTGGTTCACCCCGCCTCCGAGAAAGATCCTGCGAGGATCGAAATGTCCGACCCTCCTACATTAATCCAAAAGTATTACAAATACAGAGGTAACACACACAAATGTTTTCCAAAACGCTTACTGACGCTAAAATGACAAAATAGAGCGGATGGTTGAGACTCACCTACGCACTCCAGCACGGATGCAGTGTCAGTGCACGAACCGTTCCGGTGGAGGCAGGAATCGACGAGCGTCTGAAATGTGTCGGCATTTTGCTCCAAGACCCTGTGCCTAGCCTGTGCTGTCTGTAGGGAGAGAGAGAGAAAGAGAGGGGAGAGAGAGAGAGAGAGAGAGGGGGAGAGAGGGAGAGAGGGGAGAGGGAGAGAGGAAGAGAGGGAGGGAGAGAGGGAGAGAGGGGAGGGAGAGGGGGAGGGGGAGAGAGGCAGAGAGGGAGAGGGAGAGAGGGAGGGAGGGAGAGAGAGAGAGATTGGGAGGTAGAGAGGAAGAGAGGGAGGAAGGAAGGGAGAGTGGGAGAAAGGGAGGGACGGAGAGGGGGAGGGAGGTAGAGAGGAAGAGAAGGAGTGAGGGAGGAAGGAAGGGAGAGAGGGAGAGAGGGAGGGAGGGAGAGAGGGAAGGAGGAAGATGGGAAGAGAGGGAGAGAGGGAGAGAGGTAGGGAGGGAGAGAGGGAAGGAGGAAGATAGGAAGAGAGGGAGAGAGGGAGGAAGGAAGGGAGAGAGGGAGAGAGAGAGAGGGAGGGAGAAAGGGAGGGAGGGAGAGAGAGAGAGATGGAGAGATAGAGGGTGATGACTGATGATTGACACTACACAAGAGGATGCTCAAGATGCCTGAGGGGGGTATGTTACCTTCAAGGAGTCTGCCAAAGACCCGAGGGGCATGAAGTCTTCCGAGACATCATCCAAGTCGTCATCGACGGCGGCCGGTGTTGTATAATGATCGCTGTATGCCCTATGCTCCTCCAAGGCTGATAACCAGTCCTTGACAACGCACGCACCAAAAAAGAAAAAACACTAGAGATGAATCTCGGTCTAAACTACAGCCGACAGGTATACCGATGTCAGACAGGGCTAACAGGGGATTAATCAATAACAAAGCGCACTGCGATGTGATGTCTATTGCTTTTGATTTGTATTCCACTCTTCTTTACTAACCATGAAACAAAAGTGAAGTTTGAGTAGGCAAGGGGATCCTGTAGCTCATGACATTTTGCGCTTAACCCCTTGAAGTTGGGATAATTTGAGTGCCAATAGCCGGCACAGTGCCATTTCAAAACCCTTCAATTTTTGGCGCTTAAGCAGCTCCATGAAAATGGCTCCAAATCCTGGCTATGACAGCCAACACGCACCCCTGACTAAGCACCAAATCTTGGAACCCAAGCCCGGGAGTCTTGCCTTATAAAAAAAAAGCAAAAGCCGAGGTTGCCAGCTTTCCTTTCTCGTTCTTGCTCACCTCTCTGTTTAGTTTGGTGTGGTCAGGGTCTAGGACCCACGTGTGCACCATGTTGTTCGAGTAGTGAACGGCAAAGGCTGCCGGATTGTTGACGCTTCGCTGAAAGCAAGAATTTCGAGACAAACATCCAAGATAATCGATTAAAAATTGGACGAAAGTGAAATCGAAACAAACCGTATAAAAATGGAAGAGAGAATTTGATCTTTGAAATTCTCATTCACATAAAAACTGAAAACTTGCAAATACACACCCAGAAGTGTGAAAGACAGTTTGATTGTAAGCAACATTTGCAAAACAGTTCTGTAAGTGATAAAATGATTTGAAGAGAGCCTTTAAGATCGCCGATTGTGGTTTGAGTCCGTGCATCTGTCTTGATCTGCACTCACCTTAAACTCAGCGTGGTCCAGATAACGGAATCCCACGCGTTTGATGCCTGCAACAGCGTCAGCTCTGCACGGGAAGAAGTCAGGAGGGTTAGGGTCAGGGTTATGAATTGGCTTAGTATTTGTAAAGTATCAGTAAAGCGTTAGTTAAGTATAGTAAAGTATTAGTTAAGTATTATCAAAGATTTAGTAAAGTATTAGTAAAGTATATGTAAAGTGTTTGTAAAGTGATATACAAAAATGTTGCAAACTGCTTACTGACTAAAATTACCAAAATGCAAATCTCAAAATTTAGTGGGCCTGACGTTTCGATGTTAGCAGGACCTTTCTCAAAGGCAGAGAGTGTTTGTAAAGTGTTATTTTAGTAGAGAAAAATATAAGTAAAGTATTATTAAAGATTTAGTGAGGTATTAGTAGAGTATTGATAAAGTATAAGTAAGGCATTAGTAAAGTATTGGTAGAGTATTAGTAAAGATTTAAGTAAACTATGAGATAAGTATTGATAAAGTATTAGTAAAGTATTAGTAAGGTACATGTACAGATTAAGTTGAATATTATTGAAGTGTCAGTGCTCACTAGATAGAAAGTAACTACTTACCTTTTCCTGTAGTATGTTAGAATTCCTCTGTCAAGCACCACCCAATACTGTCTCATGCCTCGCGTAAACTTGGACTGAAAGAAAACAGGTTCATACTTTGCTTTGGTTTTCTATTTGCATTTTGGTCATTTTAGTCAATAAGCAGTTGGCAACATTTCTGCATAAAATCACTTAATTTCATTGTTTGTAGACATGCCTTTACCTTCAGTAAGGGACCTTCCAGCTTGTCCACGCTATGCACGACCTTGAATATTCCAAAGAAAATAAAAACGAAACAAAGTTTCGACCTTGAATATTCCAAAGAAAATGAAAATGAAACAAAGTTTCAGCCATGATATTTCCTCAACCAAGTGTATCGTGAATACTAAAACTCACTTGTAAAACTGCACAAAAAATAAAGGAGTCAAACTTCAAACAATTTTTAGTTGACAATTACGGTGGCCACCTTCTAAGGGCTGGATAGCTCAGATGTCCTGGTCCAGTCAAAGTTTTCTTTGCCAATTTTTAAGAATAATTTTTCCTTGTACTGCTAATTTTAAAAGGTAGTTTTGATACTGCTTAAAGGCCCTATACAACATTGGTAAAGGTCAAAAGATTGCCACAGTTTGTGTGTTAAACCATTTAACATTCTAAAAAAGATATCCTGCAAAGATTTTAACTCAAATGGTAATCTGAGAAAGTCGAAAAAGGCAAAAAACCATCACCGTTTTTGCACAGTTTTGTAGTGTAAGAAATAGTTTATTACTCGCGAGTAATAAACTATTTGTTGATGTTTGGGTGAAGATTTCTAGGGAAGTACAGCATCCCAGACCGTAAGATTTCAACATGAGGATTCCATCATGACCATCTACAAACTGTGTAAATTAGAGGGAAATCTGTGGACATCGATGTTTTTACCGATCTTCCCAATGTAGTTAAGCATACTTTAAAATTAATTAAGCAGAATTTATTATTAATTAATTAATTATCTAATTATTTATTTATTGATACTTATTATTAATGAATTGTAATTAAACAAAACTATTGGAACTATAATTACTTAATGTAATTAAAGGGGGCAGACCCTTGTACAAGCTCCGGCTTCTTGTCTGACCTCCTCATACTATTTTCACTAACTAAATACTTCTTTATTAATGAAAAAACAATCCTAATAAGATGGAATGTTGTATTGGGCCTTTAAGAGGTGAAATGGATGACATGCCGACGAGGTGGGATTCGAACCAGAGCCGCCCACCCTCACCTTGACCGGTTTGACGTTGAGGAGCTGCTTCATGCGCTGCGACTGGGCCAGGTCAATGGGGGTCTGACCCTTCCTGTTTGGGGCGCGAGGGTTGGCGCCGTGCTGGAGCAAAACCAGGGCCGCCTCGCACTGGTCACGGTAGCTGGCGCAGTGCAGGGGCGTGTTACCCGTCAGGTCAGCACAGTTGATGTTGGGCGGGCGTGGTCCGCACAGCTGCTCCACCCGAGACAAAAAAACAAAACACACCCCCCAAAAAAATTGGAAAGAAAATGAATAAAAAAGTTGAAAACAAAAGTTGAAAAAAAAATAGAAAAAAAAATGAAAAGAAAATTGAAAAAAAAAAATAGAAAAAAACAATAAAAAAAAGTGAAAACAAAATTGAAAAAAAAAAGGAAAAAAAGTGAAAAAAGTTGGAAAACAAGGAAAAAAAAAGGTTAAAACAAAATAAAATTTAAAAATAAAAAAAGGTGAAAAAAAATCATAGATATAATGTGACCAGTCGACCAAATCTTGTCACCTGGGCCATACAATACTCATTCTTCCCATAACTCTATCATCAACTATATTGTCCTTCACAGCTATTTAAATCATTTTCCTATTTTTTTTCCCTTTCCCGTTGCCCATGCACTAGTGCACTGAACCATCAGCTGTAATCTACTCATTAAAGGTCGGTCCACTCACTGACCAGTTTCTCGAGGCGCTCCGACTGGCCCTCGCTTGATGCCGTGAGGACCTGGTGCTCCAGTCGCAACTTCTGAGCTTGCTCGGTGGCTGCCATGGAAACAGAGTGACTGGAGTTACTCACTTGGCATAAATCAACCCCCCCCAAAAAAAATCAATTAAAAGAGGAAAGCTGACAGAGAAATCAAGCTGAAGGTTCCTCGGATCGGATTTGGACCTCAGACAATGACACCCAATGACTAACTTTCTTTGAGCTCTTTCTTTCAGTTTTCAAAATTTATATTAAAATGTCGCAAACTGCTTACTGACTAAAATTACCAAAATGCAAATCTCAAAATTTAGTGGGCCTGCCGTTTCGATCCTTGCAGGACCTTTCTCAAAGGCAGAGTGACCGGGTAGAGTGGCAGGGTCACTCTGCCTTTGAGAAAGGTCCTGCTAGGATCGAAACGTCAGGCTCACTAAATTTTGAACTTTTATTGGAGATGAATCGCCGGTTAATTTGAGTCTGTACTGACCGATGAGCATTCTCTGGATCTCGTCGCCATGGGCGATGTCCCTGGCCATCTGACCCTCTCCATTGACAATGGTGACGTCAGCTCCATACTGAATGAGAAGAGACACCAAGCTCTGAAACGAAAGAGGTTTCAGAAGGACAGGTGAAGAATTGCAGTAAGTGCTGCGTTAACCTCTCTCCCAACCCTCTCTTTGTCCCCTCCTCTCTTTCACTTCCCCCTTTCTCTCTCCCTCCCCCTCTCTCCTTCCCTCCTCTCTCCTTCCCCCTCTCTCTCTCCTTCCCTTCTCTCTCCTCTCTCCCTCTGTCCCCTCCTCTCTCACTCTTTCCATCCCCTTCTCTATCCCTCTCCCTCCCCATCTCTTTCACTTCCCCCTTTCTCTCCCCCTCTCTCCACCCCTCTTTCTATATCTCTGTCTGTCTCACTGTCTCTGTCTCTCTGGTATCTCTGTCTCTCTCTCCCTCTCTCTGTCTCTCTCCCTATCCTCCTCTCTCTCTGACACTGTCCCCTAACCCTCGATGCTGGTTTCAATTTTTAGTGGCCACCATCACCAGCCAATGCTTACCTCCCGGCCGGTGAAGGCGGCCCGATGCAGCGGGGTGTCGCCGTTGTTGTTGACGACGTCCACATCGGCGTGGTGGCCCAGCAGTAGCCTGGCGACCTCCGTGTGGCCAAAGTAGGCGGCCAGGTGCAGGCCGCTCCAGCCAAGATTGGCCTTGCTGGTGCCTGGTACATACACACAGGTAGAGGGGAGGGGAGGAGGTGGGACACCAGACTTCATTCACCGAGATCAAAGGTCATCATTTGCTAACCGATGGCAATTATTAAAAAAACAAAAGAAACCCAAATTGTAACTAAATGTTGTCTGTTTGATTAAATTTGAACCGCTGAACAAGTGAAAAATGGAAGGTTTGCAGTGACACCATGTACATCATCTCTAATTGTGAGATGGAGTGTGGCTCTGAGAAGAGCCGGTAGCTCGACATTACGGGCAGTGTGTACTCTAGTCGATCGACTGGGACCTTTTAAAAAAAATTGAAAAATGGAAAAGAAAACTTAGACTGGGACTTGAATCCGAGACCTCTGGTTCTGTAAACCAGAGGTCTCTGGTTCATGTCTCCGGTTCAGTCAAAGTTCTCTTTGCCCTGTTTCCCCAAATGTGTTTGATTTCAATGAATTTATGACTAAAACTAGGAGCTCCTACAGATGCATTTCGCTCAAGGGTGAACAAATGGACTTCACAGAAGTACGGTGAACCAGTGCTAAGGAAACGAGTGTGACCTTGCAAGGTATTTTTACATTGATTGGACGAGCGCAAAAGTGGAAATCTATCTTGAAGAAGTGATCCCCCATTCACCTTTGCAGTTGATGTTGAGTTGAATAGCGCCCTCGTTGTCCTGATGGAGGAGAAGCTGCACCGTGCGGCAGTCGCCGTTCCTCGCAGCGTACAGGAGTTCCTCCTCGTGCGTCAGGAAGGAGACGGTGCACGAGGGCTCACTCCCGGCCGAGTCTTCGTCGGTCTGCGATTCGTCGCCGACGGAAGCCATCCTGAAAGACGCCTGCCTTGGGAACGCATATGAAACTGTATATTCACCTGGCAACGATCGACATTATTCCTGGTGGTCATTCCTGCTGATGATGTTCATGCATATTCATGAACACTCTTTACTCTGATTGGCCAACGTCAGAGTATAGAGGATACAATATGCATCAACATGATGTAATGGCATCTGGCCAATCAGACTAAGGGACTGGCAGAATAACGTTTGCGGGAAGAATGCCGTTGCCGGGTAAATATACCCTGCCTTTTTTTTTCATCGGCAGGGAAGGTTCCTGCTAGGATAGAAAATGGTGAATTTTGGGAGGTTCGTAGAACTTTGGAGATCTTTAAGTTCAGTTTAGTAAGCACAATTGCAGGTATTTTTTTCCATTAATGCTAATATATCAAACTTTGGTGGGCCAAAATACAATCAGAAAAAGTCACAAAGTAACAGAAGAATGTTGTGGGTAGTCTCCATGGCAACACAAAACTTTGAAACTGAAAGTCAAGCAGTGCACTGTAATGAGAAATAATAATATTCAGAGAGCTACAACATACAAGTCTTCAAGATGCAATGATACGATTGGTTCAAAGTCTTCCTACACTCTTGCTCCCCATTGGTCAGTATGAATTAGAATTTGCATACAATTAGCATATCATGTCACTTAACAGTTAAAGATACTTGATAGCTAATTAAGGTGAGCATATACTCAAGTTACTGCGCTTTCAAGAAATTTTTAACAGATTTTGAACACCCTGCAAAGAAATGAAATCCCCCACGATTCTAAATCAAACCAAAAATTGGAAGTAAGTGAGTATATAGATATAATATAGTACTGACTACTATAGCTTTGACTAGCTGTTTCTGCAATCAACAAAATCGGTTCCATATGGTACAAATCGCCTCATTATTATCAATATTGATTTGGCCTAAACTAAAGCCACTAAAATTACAAGTCGGAAATATTTTTGGTCTAAAACCGCCCCTATTCGGCCCTAAATTATCTCCCAAAATTGTTAATGAAATTTTAAAGAAAATAATAAAAAAAACAAGCCTTGTATATTACACTAGAAGCAGAAGTTCGTCAATCGCGTGTGTGCAACATGAGATCGCTTTTCCTGTCGAAAAGATCAGATACGTGTTTTTTTTTAATCAAAAGTCCAAAGCACAAAAATAATAAATACTGTGACACTGTCTCATTGAAATTCAAAGGCTGTGTTTTGTAAACACAGGAAATGATCACACGTGATAGCCTGGGCGTAAGCCGCGCAGTCAGGGCACTAGACCCGCTCCATCGCGCCGTCCTACGGCAGCCCCGGGCCACCAGACTGAGACCGACCCCAAAATAATGACGTCACACTTGTGAAAAGATGGCGGTCCATCACAGACAGGCGAGCAGCGCTAGACGAAAAGTCCAGGTATTTAAGAGAGGGGTTATCGGTCTGGAATGTCACTTTTGGCCCTTTCCTCCCCTACTAAGATTGAATCGAGGGCATTTGACGGCCTTTGCGCTGGGTGATCTGTCCTTGATCGTCGGGCTGCGGCCAGATCGCCAGCTGAAGTTGCTCGCATTACTTTTGCGTGCAGAAGATTTTAGAATGAGTTTCCCGTGCGGCCCCCTCAAAAAAAATCCCCCCTAAAAGTCTAATTCCTGTGATCGCACAGGGCCAACTTTCTCACCATAATTCCCACGAAAGACTGAAACTAGACAACATTCTATCTTCCTACATTTTGATATCGTGTCTGGCGTAATTTGGGGAGCAATGTTTTGGTCAAATTTGAAAGGAGTAATTACATCATACAAATTACAATACATGTGTATCCCGCAATTTGCATGAACGATTAATAATTATAATGAAAAATAAAATTATTAATAATAATTGATATTAAGGTACCGTCATTTATTTCGAAGTTTGGTGGTCGTTCAATTGCATTTTCAATTACTAATCTTTGAGGACCAAATCTAGGCGGGCTTAATTTAAACGCAGTGGCTGTTGTTACGGCAGTCGTTTGTGTGGTTCCCTGACTTCACAGTATTTGTCAGGATGTTTAGCTCTTGGAACCAGACTATCACTAGCTAATAGACTGGTTCAACCAGCCTGCAATGCTGACGAAATACAATAAAGTCAGGGAACCACACGGACGACTGCCGTAACAACAGCCACTGCGTAATTTAAAAATGTAATCTCCCTAGATTTTACACAGAAGAGGAAGCATTTATTTATTCACCAAATGAAATCTTTGCAGGGATTTTTAATAATATGATCGGGTCCACTGAATCACGCAACGTTCTTTGCCTTTTTTACGTAAGTTTTGAATATCTTTGATTTGTGTGTGTCTCCAGGTGTCTTTCGTCATCCGAGATGAGGTGGAGAGACAGCACAGGTCAGGGGTCAACGGCCTTCAGTACGACCCCACCTGTAACAAGCTCTATTCCGCCGGGCGGGATTCCATCATCAGAATATGGAACATGAACAACCCCAAGGTAACCGTGGCAACCAAGGAAAAAAAAAGTTAATCACATCAAATGTCGTTCTCGAATATTCTCAGACTTTTGATACTGAATAACTGATAAGATGATACGATGATAAGATGATCGTTGAGAGAAATTGTAGAATGTGATTCAGTGAGAGTGTGACGTTTCAATCCCTGCAAGGGCTTTCTCAAAGGCAAAATCTGCCTTTGAGAATTTTTCAGGCTCTCTTACATTTATTTTGTTTTTATGAAGTTAATAAAAATAAAACTGTTGCAAACTGCTCACTGACTAAAATTACCTGCAATACATGAATCTCAAGTTAGAGGGCCTGACGTTTCGATCCTAGCAGGATCTTTGCCTTTGAGAAAGGTCCTGCTAGGATCAAAACGTCAGGCCCTCTTACATTTTTATTTTTGGAGATTTTAATTTTTGCTCATTTTAGTCAGTAAGCAGTTTGCACCATGCCTGTAAAATATTCACCTCATGAATATTCATCTCATGAATATTCATCTCATGAATATTAAACATTACAGGACCCCTATCAGCAGTCGATGGAACACCATACGGACTGGGTCAACGACATCGTGCTTTGCTGCGACGGCAAGACTTGTAAGTCGGCTTATTTTTGTGTGGGGTGGGGTGGGGGTCGCTTTTGGGTACGGCTGGCAATAGTGCATGAATCAATGGGGCTTGGCTGGTAGCCGCTAGGCGGTTGGCTTCCATAGACTTGTGTGCAATATGAAGCCGCAGACCAGTGATTCTGGTCGGCCATCGTGAGCCGTGCCTACAATCAATCGGCTATGGCTGACAATAATGCACAAGTCAATGGTACGTGGCTGCTAGCCACTCTGCAATTAGCTTCCATAGACTTGTGTGCAATTTGAAGCCGCAGCTTCTAGTAATTTCGGTGAGGGGCATCAAGTTATACAGAGGTTGTCCTTAACCCTATCCTTTACCCAGGTACACACCAGAAGTCGTGGGTTCAAGTCCTGGTCCAGTCAATTTTTTTTTTCAAAGTCAAAGACTGTTGTCTTTTTTAAATGCAGTAATTTCAGCTTCGTCGGACATGACTGTGAAGGTATGGAACGCTCACAAAGGCTTCTGCATGTCAACGCTCCGAACGCACAAGGCAAGTATCTGTACACGATGTAATGGTCCTCACCTAACATTTTGTTAAAAGTTACGTAGCTGTGAAATTTCACAAGACGTTGTTTTTTGTTGTTGTTGTTGCGTGGGGCAGGACTACGTCAAAGCCTTGGCCTACGCTAAGGACAGGGAGCATGTGGCCTCAGCTGGACTGGACAAGCAGATCTTCCTGTGGGACGTACGCACTCTGACCGCACTGACAGCCACCAACAACACAGTCACAAGTGAGTTGCTGTTCGTGCTCTCTGTCATAACAGCTTGCCTGTCTGTCTGTGTTTGCCTGACCTGTCTGTCTGTCTGTCTGTCTGTCTGTCTGTGTATTCCTGTATGTCTGTCCTCTGTCTGTCTGTCCTCTGTCTGTCTGCCCTCTGTCTGTCTGTCCTCTGTCTGTCTGTCCTCTGTCTGTCTGCCCTCTGTCTGTCTGTCCTCTGTCTGTCTGCCCTCTGTCTGTCTGTCCTCTGTCTGTCCTCTGTCTGTCTGTCCTCTGTCTGTCTGTCCTCTGTCTGTCTGTCCTCTGTCTGTCTGTCCTCTGTCTGTCTGTCCTCTGTCTGTCTGTCCTCTGTCTGTCTGTCCTCTGTCTGTCTGCCCTCTGTCTGTCTGTCCTCTGTCTGTCTGTCCCCTGTCTGTCTGTCCTCTGTCTGTCTGTCCTCTGTCTGCCCTCTGTTTGTCTGTCCTCTGTCTGTCTGTCCTCTGTCTGTCTCTGTTTGTCTGTCTGTCCTCTGTCTGTCTCTGTTTGTCTGTCTGTCCTCTGTCTGTCTGTCCTCTGTCTGTCTGTCTCTGTGAATGATGATTCTGTCTCCCTTTGACATTAACTAGTGTCCATGAGGGTTTTTTCGAGGAGAATCGGATCATTGCATCCACAGCTTGTAGCTCTGAACGAGGGCAGTGAATGACCCATTGTGTACATGATGACGATTAGCCGCTGAATGGCGTCATTTCTTTGTCTTTTTGCCTCCGCAGCTTCATCCCTCAACGGTCAGAAGGACTCCATCTACAGTCTGGCCATGAACCAGTCCGGGTCTGTTGTCATCTCGGGCTCCACAGAAAAGGTCAGTCTTGACCGACGGTCCGATTTTTAATTTTTAGCGGTGGCCCGGTGGCCAAACGACAATTGAAATTGTCTCATGGGGCCAGTTGAAGGCCATCCCCAATTGGCCTGGTTGGGCAGTTGGGGAAAAAAAGGCAGCTTCATTGACACTTTTGGTGGCACAACGATCATCATTGTCGTTGTCTGATGGTGCTGGCTCTCTGTCCTTTTGCCTCTGCAGGTTCTCCGAGTCTGGGACCCGCGGACGTGCGCCAAAGTCATGAAGCTCAAGGGACACACGGACAACGTCAAATCACTGCTGGTCAACCGAGATGCATCGCAGGTCAGTGAAGGCAGGACAGAGAGGGGGAGGGGAGAGGGAGAGAGAGAGAGAGAAGGAGATAGGGAGAGAGAGAGAGATAGGGAGATAGGGAGAGAGAGCGAGGGTGAGAGAGGGAGGGAGGGAGAGAGAGATGTAGGGAGAGAGGGGGAGAGAAAGACGGAGATCGAGTGAGAGAGAAAGAGTGAGAGAGAGGGGTAGAGAGAGAGAGAGAGATGGAGAGAGAGAAGGAGATAGGGAGAGAGAGATAGGGAGATAGGGAGAGAGAGCAAGGGTGAGAGAGGGAGGGAGGGAGAGAGAGAAAGAGGGGGAGAGAGAGATAGAGGGAGAGAGGGGGAGAGAAAGACGGAGATCGAAAGAGACAGAGAAAGGGAGATAGAGAGAGGGAGGGAGAGAGAGGGAGGGAGAGAGAGATGGAGGGAGAGAGGAGAGAAAGAGGGAGAGTGAGAGAGACAGAAAGAGACAGAGAGAAGGAGAGAGAGAGAGGGAAAGAGAGAGAGAGGGAGGGAGAGGAAGAGGGGACAGATAGATATAGAAAGGGAGACAGAGAGGGGTGGAGAGAGATGGAGGGGGAGATGGAGGGGGAGATGGAGGGGAGAGGGAGGGAGGAGAGAGAGACAGAAAGAGAGAGAGGTAGAGCGAGATAAAGGGGAAAGAGATAGAGAGAGAAAGCCTTTCAATCTTACACATGTCTGTTATATCTGATGCAGTGTTTGTCAGGGAGCTCGGATGGAACAGTCCGGCTGTGGTCTCTCAGCCAGCAGCGGTGTGTGGCCACGTACCGGATGCATGAGGATGGTGTGTGGGCACTGAGAGCCAACTCCTCCTTCACTCACTTCTACTCGGGTGGACGAGACTGCAGACTCTTTGAGACGGACATCCGGTAAGTGGAGTTCTAAGCAGAACGTCAAACAAAGGAAAAACTGACTTGGAATTTTTGAAATAATTTTAGAAAAAAAAATCAAAAAAAATCTGGTTTTGCATACCAGTGCTTCTTACCATCGGAGCTATCCAGCCCTTAAATGGTGGCCTTCCCTAAATAGTCAACTAGTGTTTGCCGTGGTGGGGGGCAACCAATTACTGTAAACCTACGGCATCTTGGTAATCACACAAAGTGGATGCAGCTTTTTCCAATTCAAGTCAAGCAAACATCGGAAAAACTGACTGGGAACTTTTGAACAAATTTAAAAAATTGGCAAAGAAAGTTTAGATTTGAACTTGGGAATCATAGTCACAAAATAACTGCAGAAGCCATTCAACCATTCAACTGCTGTATATCTCCAGGGATATGAAACCTAGGATGATCGTTCTAAAAAAAAATAAGAAGGCTTTGATCGTGTGCTCTTTGTCCTCCCTCTCCCTCTCCCTCTCCCTCTCCCTCTCCCTCTCCCTCTCCCTCTCCCTCTCCCTCTCCCTCTCCCTCTCCCTCTCCCTCTCCCACTCCCTCTCCCTCTCCCTCTCCCTCTCCCTCTCCCTCTCCCTCACCCTCTCCCTCTCCCTCTCCCTCTCCCTCTCCCTCTCCCTCTCCCTCTCCCTCTCCCTCTCCCTCTCCCTCTCCCTCTCCCTCTCCCTCACCCTCTTCCTCTCCCAGGTTCTCTGAGGGTAGTAGGCTGATCTGTGAGGAGCACGCTCCCATTCTGAAGATTGAAATCATGCCGGACCAGAAGTCCCTGTGGGTCGCAACGACACGGTCGGACATCAACAGCTGGGTGAGTTGCTCTATGTAGCTTCAATCGAACGCCGTGTATTTCCAAAGATAGAGGGCCTGACGTTTCGATCCTAGCAGGATCTTTCTCAAAGGCAAAGCAATGCACGATGCATGTGCACAATAACATGCACATTGTTTAGTTCAACACTTAATTCAGTTAACATTCATTGTGTCTTTCTCCGAGTAAATCTCTATTTTTTTTTTTGGCGTTTTTTTTTTCTCAGTCACTAGCGGGAGCGGACAACAGGAATTCGGGGGATTACGACAATGCGCCCTGCGTACCGTACATGAAGACGCCGGAGTACACGATCAAAGGTCAGTGCAGTGAGGGCAAAGGTCAGCGCAGTGGACTGTCCTTTCCAGCTCCCAAATATTGTTGTCCGAAGATTGTCATGACGACGGATCAGAACACACACTGCTTGAAACGTCGAGTTACCGGCTCTTCACCGAGCCACACCCCATCTCACAAGTGATGATGTACAACATGGTGTCACCGCAAACCATCTGCTTGGAACTTCCACCATGCAAACCTTTAAATATTATCACAAGAGATGGTTCACATGGTGTCACAGCAAACCTTACACTTTGTACTACATGCAAACCTTCAAAGCTTATTCTTCAAAGCTTATTTTCAAGTTGTTCTTCAGTGTCACATAACTGATTCCTCTGGTGTGCGTTTAAGCCAAAATCTGCCTTGATTCTTCAAAACACAACAAATCATGTTTCCTTCACTGAAGTGTCCATGCTACAAAGGCCTTTTCCTTTTCCGTTTTCATTTTTGTGACTGACTGGATGCCATCACGCTTCCTTCAACCGTGTTTCCTTTTCTTTTTTCTCCCTGCTATTGAAAGGTGGCCCAAGTATAGTCCAGTACCACATTCTGAACGACAAGAGACACATTGTGACCAAAGATTCAGAGCACAACGTAGCCAACTACGACATATTGACGGTCAGTTCACCACACCCAGTCGTGCTTGTCACTCTTGTATATCATGAATGACTGCAGTCTTAGTAAGGGACCATTTCAGGCTATGGCAATGTTTGGTTCAACGGCTGTGGATGTGGCCGTGTGTAACCTGTATTATACAGGCATGCAACTTGTCCGCGGATTTCCGCGTTTTATTTAATTCGGCCATTAAAAAAAATAAAAATAAAAAAAATGTTAAAATAAAAAAATAAAAAAAATAAATCAAAGTCATAAGTTGTTACAAACTACTCAGAATGCACCACAGAGCATCTAGAATCCAAAATTTGCCCGGGCCCTTAAGCAGGCCCCAAACCACACACCGTAAGGGCTTCGTGCTTCAGGCTCGCAGTTTCATTCGGACATTTTCCTCTTTTTTTACAATTCAAGAGTTGCATGCCTGATTATAGCATGGTCAGGCTACCGTCCTCTGGACACTAAGTGGGCTGACTAGTCCAGATACTGACCTGCTGTTGTTACTGTTGCTGTATCCGCTGTTGCTGTTGTTGCTACTGTTGTCATTGTTGCTGCTGTTGTTGCCATTGCATTGCTACTGTTGTTGCTGTTGCTGCTGTTGCTACTGTTGCTGTAACTGCTGTTGTTGCCATTGCATTGCTACTGTTGTTGCTGTTGCTGCTGTTGTTACTGTTGATGTGACTGCTGTTGCTACTGTTGCTGCTGTTGTTACTGTTGTTGCTATAGTTTTGCTGTTGTTGTTACTGTTGCTGTAACTGCTGTTCTGCCTGGTGCTGTAACCTCTGTTGCTGCTGTTGCTCCTTCTGTTGCATTGCTGCTGCTGTTGCTGTTACCTCTGTCGTCAACTGTTACGTGTGTCGCTGACATCTCAGTACTCTTACACTTTGGCTCCCTCAGGCCAGGAAGGTGGAGGACCTTGGACAGGGGGACATGGAGGCTGTCATCAAAAGCAAACACCAGATGGTGCACGTACCGCACTGGTTCTCCGTCGACCTGAAGATAGGGGTAAGGGAAGGGCAGGCAGTAGGGTAGGGATTAGCGAGAAGAGGGGGGAAAAATCAACGAGAGAAGTGTGGAGGAGTGAACACAAAGAAGGATTATCAGTGAACGTGCAAGGTGTTAGTTAGTCATTACCCTCCTGGATGTTGAGGCCATGTGGTTGAATAGTCTGACATTTTCTCGTCGCTAAGACAGACAACATCACTACGTTGACCAAGTGATTCTATGAAAATGACATTATATAAAAAAAAAACCTGTGCGGCAGACGTTGAGATTGAAAAGTGGTTCGGTGTCGATTGGCTATCTGTTCAGTGGTTGCTGTTGTTGATCATCTGTCTGTTTGTCTGCCTGTCTGTCCGTCTGCCACAGATGCTGTGCATTCACCTTGAGGAGAGCGACTGCTTTGCTTCCTGGGTCTCGTCCAAGGATGTCAATCTCGGCTCAGCCGACGGCCCGGAGACCAAAGGTATTACCGAAGGTTGCCTAGAATTCCTGGGACAGTGAATTTGGAATGAAAGCCAGAAATAAATACAACAAGCAAAAATCAGAGGAGATGGGAAATTTCAGGTTTTTTTTTTTACGAGCTTTAGTTTCAAACAAAGGAAAAACTGACTGGAAATGTTTGAACAAATTGAAAAATTGGCAAAGAAAACTTTTGACTGGACCGGGACTTGAACCCGAGACCTCTGGATTAGCGTACAAGTCCTCTTCTATCTGAGCTATCCAGCTCTTAGATGGTGGCCTTCCCAAATAGTCAACTATCTACGAAGGAATGGAAAGTTTTTTTCTTGTTTGGTTTGGTCTTTTTCTCAGTGAACTTTGGAGGTCTACTCCTGCAGGCGTTGTTGGAGCACTGGCCCAGGACACACAGCTTGGAGCCAGAGACAGAGATGAACGGACAGGGTATGGCCTAGAAATCCCTCAACTTCCTAGAAATCCCATCAAAACTTCCTAAAAATCCCATCAGATTCCTAGAGATTCCTCAACTTCCTAGAATTCCCATCAGTTTCCTAGAGATTCCTCAACTTCCTTAAAATCCCTCAACTTCCTAGAAATCCCATCAGATTTCTAGAGATTCCTCAACTTCCTAGAAATCCCATCAGATTCCTAGAGATTCCTCAACTTTCTTAAAATCCTATCATAACTTCCTAGAAACTCCCTCAAATTCCTAGAGATCCCTCAACATCCTAGAAATCCCTCAACTTCCTAGAATTCCCATCAGATTCCTAGAGATCCCTCAACTTCCTAGAAATCCCATCAGATTCCTAGAGATCCCTCAACTTCCTAGAATTCCCATCAGATTCCTAGAGATTCCTCAATTTCCTAGAAATCCCATCAGATTCCTAGAGATTCCTCAATTTCCTAGAAATCCCATCAGATTCCTAGAAATCCCATCAGATTTCTAGAGATCCCTCAACATCCTAGAATTCAGGGAGTGAATTCCAGAACCGGGGAGTAAATTCCAGACGCTTTCTTTTTTCGTCGACAGTCAACGGCCTTCCATCCAGCCCCAGCGAGATCAACCTGTCCTCGGACCCGGTGCCCCAGGGCACCGTCCTGTGCAAGGGCAATGCCTACTTCAAGGTGCCCCCGCACACGCCCGTCATCTTCAGCGAGGTGGGCGGCCGCACCCTCTTCCGCTTCCTCTGCCGCGACGCCGGTGGCGACTCCGAGCGGATGCTGCTGGCCGACACGGTGCCCCAGTGGGTGGTGGACATCACGGTGGAGGTGAGGGGGGGGGGAGGGCGTTGGTGGCGTGAGGGGCGGGGGAGGGGAGGGGACAGAGGTTGAGATGACTCATGTACATGTAGGGTGATTTGTAGATCGAGGGTGGGGGTCGGGAAGGCCGTGGTGATCTGAGGGTGGGACAGAGGTTGATGCTTGACTTCTTTTCTCCCTACGCAGAAAAATCAGCCCAAATTCAACAAGATCTCCTTCTTCTTGCAACCTCACTCCAGCTCAGGTGCTAAGACTCTTAAGAAGTAAGTCCAATCCCATCATATCTTATCCCATCCAATCCCATACTATACCTATCCTATATCTATCTTATCCCACCCTATCCCATCCCATCCCATCCCATACTATACCTATCCTATACCTATCTTATCACACCCTATCCCATCCCATCCCATACTATACTTATCCTATACCTATCTTATCCCAACCTATCCCATCCCATCTTATACCTATCTTATTCCACCCTAATCCATCCCATCCCATCGTATACCTATCCTATACCTATCTTATCCCACCCCACCCCATCCCATCCCATCCCACCCTATCCCATCCCATCCTATTTTTCTGTTGTGGAGCCTGCAGGGGCAACACGGATGCCCATCAAACCACCACTCCCCATCCCTCCTTGATCTCGGATTCTCAACAGAGTCCGATGCTTCACTTCATTCCACCCTGCAGACAGTTTCTGCCAAATGTTTCTAATTTTGGGGTGTTTTTTTTTCTCGTCGTTCTCGATGCAGAGACAGACTGTCGGCCAGCGACATGCTGCAGGTCCGCAAAGTGCTGGAGCACGTCTACGAGAAGGTGATGGGGGCCGATGGAAGCTCGTCAGTCAACGGAAAGGGCTCCCAGGATGGAGACGACGAGCAGTCTAGCGTCTCAGAGGACAAGGTGGAGCTACTGTGCCAAGATCAAGTAAGTTCATTCACTTTTTTCTCCGTATAATCTCACCGACCGTTGGTGCAATGATCAGGGATGTAAGACTTCCTGAAATTTCCGGATTTTCGGAAATGGCTTTTTTTTTAAATATTTTTTTTTAATTTAAATTATGTCAAACAGGTATCTCAAACTGCTCATCTTCATCTATTATAACCCTAAAAACTGAAGGGCGCCTGCACCCCTGCCGTGAATCTCATGGTGCTCAGTGCTTTACCCGATTGCCTGCTGACAAAAAAATGTGGACTTGAACCCCAAACGTTTTGCTTTTTGTACCATTGCTCTGAGACCCTCGTGGTCCAATTCTAGGAGGACTTAGTTTGAACAGTTTTCATTATTTAGAGGGCCTGACGTTTCGATCCCAGCAGGACTTTTCTCGAAGGGTCCTGCTAGGATTGAAACGTGAGGCCCTCTAACTTTTGAGATGTATGTATTGCAGGTTATTTCAGTCAGTGAGCAGTTTGCAACAGTTTTTGGTATTAACTTAATATTCAACATTCTTGGAGCTTTTCAATTTTAAATTTCAAAAGTGAATCAAGTTTTTTTTTGAATTTGTCTTCATCCCGAAGGTTTTGGATGCCAATATGGACTTGAGAACTGTAAAGCATTTCATTTGGAAGAGTGGAGGTGATCTGACATTACACTACCGAAGCAAGCAGCACTGATATCATGTAGGAGGTCTTTGACTCCCGTGGTAAGACTTGTGTCTCCATCTGATGGTTCCTACAGATCAGAGATCTTAAATGACTGCAAAACGTATTAAGCCACAGGGTTGATCCAAAGGGGTGACTAGTCTGAAGCAAGGCATGAGCCTCCATTCCCTATTGGTGGTAGACTGCCAGCCATGGCTGACAAATAGAACTGGTGACTAGTCTGAAGCAAGGCATGAGCCTCCATCCCCTATTGGTGGTAGACTGCCAGCCAAGGCTGACAAGTAGAACTGGGAGGGGGTGACTAATCTGAAGCAAGGCATGAGCCTCCATCCCCTATTGGTGGTAGACTGCCAGCCAAGGCTGACAAATAGAACTGGGAGGGGGTGACTAGTCTGAAGCAAGGCATGAGCCTCGATCCCTATTGGTGGTAGACTGCCAGCCAAGGCTGACAAATAGAACTGGGAGGGGTGACTAGTCTGAAGCAAGGCATGGGCCTCCATCCCCTATTGGTTGGTAGACTGCCATCCAAGGCTGACAAATAGAACTGGGAGGGGTGACTAGTCTGAAGCAAGGCATAAGCCTCCATCCCCTATTGGTGGTAGACTGCCAGCCAAGGCTGACAAATAGAACTGGGAGGGGTGACTAGTCTGAAGTAATGTATAAGCCTATATCCCTGGTGGTAAATTTGGTTAAGTGTTTATCTTGCTTCAGACTTTTAACCCACTTTGCAGTTGAATAATGTATGGTCTAGAAGATAGAGACGTCTATTTAAAGTTTTCCATTTCCAAACCAAAGCAAGATTTGATAACACTATGAAGAAATGCCTCCATCAAAATTACCTTGACATCTGTACAATACACTATCCTTATCAATCTGACCTTTCACCTTGTGTTATGAGTCTCTTGCATATTCATTACTTGTTGCATATTCATTGCTTATTACATATTCACGACTGACCAATCGGCTGTGGGCCGAGGTGGGATAACCACACCGAATGGTCAGCGGGTTCAGGAATACGGATAATGAATATCTCTACCCAGTTTTCCGAATGGACCTGCCGAAAATGAGTGGGAATAAAGCAGAAGGGATTGTTCCATTTTGTAGAAATGGGGGTGAGGTTTTTTGTTTGTTGTCTCTGGGACAAACTGGTCCAATCTATTGCCTGAACTCCCAGCACTTTGATAATAGTGATAACCTCCCGAGCTATCCAGCCCTTAGATGGTGGCCATCCCAAACTACTTAGTCTTTCCCAGGATGGGGGCACCAGTCAAAATTGTAACTTTATATAGAACAACAATAGCACATTCACAGTATACTAAACTCATTTACTGATCAAAATGTTGGTCACCACCAACACTTTTTATGGAGTGATCTCTTAAAATGAGGTGCAACCCATTCTGAAACAGAAGATAAATAGCCAAACTTATCCACATCTGTTGGTATCCTGAAACATGGTATTTATTTTTCTTTGTAATTTTCTGCTTGCTTTATTCTTACCCTCAGAGGGAATGTAATTATTTGTGTCTGAGAAGTCTATTGGTAATGACAGCATTGTGTATAATGGTTACTTTTTCGGTGGAATGAGGTTAAGGGATCTTTTGTTACTCTTCAGCCATTGCCATTCTGATTGGTCAGTTGGGGGTCACATGACTTATCTAGATTTGTACGGGGTTCGAAGGCCCCCTAATCCCTGGATCAGGCACTGGAGCCAAACTGTGTCCTCCCGATAATACAGGTTTATGTTTTTTCGTTGAATTAATTGCAAAAGTTTGTTGGTCCTGTCCGGTATTCGTGGACAACCAAAAAGCTTGTTCTTGAATACCATACCCATGACATGAGAACAGGTGTAAGAAATGAAGGCCAAGTCCCAAGTCCCAAGCTCAAACCTAGTCCCTATCTCTCTACCAATCCCAATCCCAATCCCTAGCTTAAGCCCAGGCCCAAGCCTAAACTGAAACCCAATCCCAAGTCAAATCCCTGGTCCAGTCCCAAGCCTGAGCCCCACGCCATCCCAATCCCAATCCCAATTCCAATCCCTATCCCAATCCCTATCCCAATCCCAATCCCTATCCCAATCCCAATCCTTATCCCAATCCCAATACCTATCCCAATCCCAATCCCTATCCCAATCCCAATCCCAATCCCAATACCTATCCCAATCCCAATACTTATCCCAATCCCAATACCTATCCCAATCCCAATCCCAATACCTATCCCAATCCCAATCCCAATACCTATCCCAATCCCAATACTTATCCCAATCCCAATCCCAATCCCAATACCTATCCCAATCCCAATCCCAATCCCAATCCCAATCCTTATCCCAATCCTTATCCCAATCCCAATCCCAATCCCAATCCCAATACCTATCCCAATCCCTATCCCAATCCCAATCCCAATCCCTATCCTAATCCCAATCCCAATACCTATCCCAATCCCAAGCCTTATCCCAATCCCAATCCCAATACCTATCCCAATCCCAATCCCAATCCCAATACCTATCCCAATCCCTATCCCAATCCCAATCCCTATCCTAATCCCAATCCCAATACCTATCCCAATCCCAAGCCTTATCCCAATCCCAATCCCAATACCTATCCCAATCCCAATCCCAATACCTATCCCAATCCCAATCCCAATCCCAATACCTATCCCAATCCCTATCCCAATCCCAATCCCAATCCCTATCCTAATCCCAATCCCAATACCTATCCCAATCCCAAGCCTTATCCCAATCCCAATCCCAAGCCTTATCCCAATCCCAATCCCAATCCCAATCCCAATCCCAATACCTATCCAAATCCCAATCCCAAGCCTTATCCCAATCCCAATCCCAAGCTTTCATTTCCCAATGGACCAAATAGAAGTCTAGTATGCATCCACACTCCCATTGTTGCTGCCAAGTCAAGGGTTTGGGGAAAAGATGTTCAGAAGTTGAGTTTGAAGACCCCAGGTTATGATTACTGATCAAATTCATGAGGGAATTTTAAAATCTTGACAGCATTCAATCAGGAATTTTCATTAAGGCTTGCTGTAACACTTTGGATAGTTTTGATTTTGTTCGTGTCATTTCTATGAGGACCCGATCACTTAAAACTCTCGTAGACGTAGGTAAAATGATAAGCAATGTTGTACATTATTTCCCCTTTTAGATTTTTTTTTCGATCCACAAATTTCCAACCTCCGGTTCAAAATGATTTCAAGCCAGCCACTGCAGAATGGAGTTTGTACAAACTGTAAATATATATAATTTTGTACTTAGCCCACTGATAAATAATGTAAAATGGCAACATGTAAATTATAAAAAGAAAAGGAAAAAGAGAAAATAAAACCAAATACTTACGGATGAAATAAAGCCACACATTTTTTGGAAGGTGAAATGTTTGTCTCCAAGGTAACGTTATTTTGTCTGTTGTGTCACCAGTTTTTCTGCTAAAATGTTGCAGACGTTTCGATACTGGCAGGACATTTCTGCATTTGAGGAACGTCTCCCTTTCAAAAAATTCTTGCTGGGTTTTCAAAGGTGGGAAGTAATGTTGTAAACTAGCTCTAGAAATAATCCTTTTTATAATGCTTTTGGTCAAATGTCAAAAATTTGTTAAATTTTTTTTTGTGGGCTTCAGTTTCTGTATCTATAGGAAACCTACCCTGCTTTAAAGTACATGTATACATTTGAAAAATTCTTTCCAATTTTTGAAATTTTAAAATGAAATTTCCAGTCAGTTTTTCTAAGTCGAATGATTTTTGGTTTGGTTCCCACGGCTTAACTGTAACATTAACAGGCTTCTTTTCAAACCACTAGCTGTTATAAGTTCACCTTTCTACATTTCAATTGCAAAGTGATGCTGTCAAGAGTAATATACATGAATGTCGAGTATCGTTAAGTGAATCTTCATTCACAATTATAACTTGTTCGTGCTGTTTGAAATGTGTACAGAAACTCCACACAATTTTTGACAAGATTGTGATGCATTTCCCTCCCAAATTGGATATGGTATTGAGCTCAAATTGTCCACACCGATACAATAATCATAAATGTACACCTACACTTACCAGGAACGAGACTGGATGCTTGTAAGTTGCTCAAAATACTCGTCAAGTTGTAAACTTTGAAGTTCCGTGTGCACGCTGTTGGTGTAAACACAAGTTTACTTGCTGCTTCCATAAAGCACATGTGTAATTTCAAGCCGTACACAAATAGCGCCCCCATTTTCCCGATGGGAAATAGCGCCCTCTTTTGACATTCTGATTACTTAATTTTATAATAAGAGCTCTGTAATTATGAAATTGATTTTTCTGAAATAATTTAGGAATCTGCTTGAAATTTACAAAAACATCTTTTCTTCTTGGGACAAGCAAAAAGATGGACAAAATGAAAAGGAATTTTTTGATAGAAAAGGTTTTAATCTGAATACAAAACTTTATTGTAGTTCTTTCTCAGTAGAATAAACAAATGAGAATACAAAATTATGAACTTTTTAGCAAAACATTACATATCAAACTGCTATTACGAATTGTACTGTAAGATAGGCAGGTTATTTGCGGTTGTAAAAACTGTGAATAAAAATTGTATCCTGCACCAAAACGTCTCATTTTTTTTTCAATGTCAATTGAATCAAGATTACGAAAAATGAAATACATTAATTTATGCTTATTGTTAATTGTCTGCGCATTAATTACATGCATGATGATGTGCATAATTATTGAGGTATATTTTTTTGAGGGGGGTGATCGGAAAGATTGCATTTGCCGGAGATGAATTACTCAAAAACACCTTTAAAGAATAAACTTCAAAATGTCAAAAACATGGATATAACAAAAACCATGGTAACCGATTCTCAAAATCTACCAGTATTTCAAAAACATGTATTCTAGACTCAATACCTTTCTGTAACTACTTAAGATGTAAACATTCACAAATTCTTAAAAAACGACAACAAATTCATCTCATTTATGCAAACAATGTCACAGAACCTTCGCACAATATGGATTTGAAACTCTGCTTGACTGAGAAAAAATAAAATAAAATTCAATTAATTTGGTCAGGCTACTTACTAAATTCATCTAAAAAAATTAACTTTCCTCAAAAATTGTTGCGAGTTTATGAAGCACCTACTTGAGCTTAAAAATATATATTACAAAATAAAATTTCTATGTACACCCCAAAAAGGATTTGGTAGAAAACTGACCTTCAGAGAAAAAAAAATGCACTATGGAGATATTTGTTTTCTTTGAGTAGGATGACTTGAGCGTTTTGGAGTTACATCTTCCGATGAACCTTTCTACTTGTTTTTGAAAACTATTTCAATATTTACTGAATACAATATGCATTGGAGTTGATAATGCAATACAGAATGTGGTGATGTAACGAAAAACAATAAGACTATAGACATTACTGCTA
The DNA here is from genome assembly GCA_949987565.1 of Luidia sarsii. NCBI lineage: Eukaryota > Metazoa > Echinodermata > Asteroidea > Paxillosida > Luidiidae > Luidia > Luidia sarsii. The sequence continues at coordinate 10,366,593 of OX465121.1, forward strand.
AAAGCATAAGAGTAATCGCTACATAAGATATTATGTACATTTTGAACATTCTTGATACAGAGAGGTAAGTCCCTACATGAAGAACTACCATTTTAAACAACCAACAACCGTTTCTAATACTTCTCCTATTAAATTGGACCAAAAACCAAAGGTTCAAAAATGGCAGTGACTTTGTTGCCATGACAACCCCAAAGTCCAAAAACAATTTGGCAAAAAAAAACTTGTCACTTACCTCAAACAAACATTCTTTCAACGATGTCAAAACTAAACTTCATTCTAAAAAAAATGAAGAAGAGTACTTTCTATATACAAAATACTGTTCAGAATTTCAATGTTCTTTGTACACGATTGGACCATACATGTATTTGGCACGGTATGGAGTTAGGGACGGAGGGAGTCTTGCTTGTTGAATTCTCGTCAGGAAGAATTCTCAAGGTTTCAAAAATGACCGATAGCACACGGTAGGCACTTTCTATCAGTATCATAAAAAAGTGAAAAATTTATAAATTTAGATATTTGTTTTGAAGAAATAGCACTAGTAACTCTTTCAACTACTAGCACACTAAAGATATTCTGAATCAAAACTGTACAAGATATCAAAATAGAAACGATGCAAGAAGAAAAATCTGCATCGGGATTGTGAAGGAAAATACTCAAGGTTGGTGTTTTTTACTCCATGTTTTTGACGGAAACGGCGCGTACAAAGTCTGCTTAAAATCATTTTTTGTTTATATAAAAAGTAAAATAATTTATAACAAAAGTAGGAGAATTTCAGCTCATGGTAAAAATGAGATCTTATACTGAGTGTAACAATGAACTTCTAAATCTTCTTTTTAAGTCCTTGATAATTTTTTTTGTGGTAACAAACAAGGTCGTGGTATTTTACAATCTCCACTGCTGTAGTTGAGTACTGTTTGATGAGTAATGAGTTTTGGGAACAAGTACTGGGTGACGAGTATGAGTTTGAGTACTGGGACAAGCAGAAATCCTACACAGCTGTCTGTGTTTTCGTTTCATGCAGGTAATCGGACAAAGCATACAGTGCTATCTACATGTCGGGAAGGGTAAACCCTTATTGAATTACATTCTGACTGATCAGGCAAAGCAATCAGGCAAAGCACTGAGCACACAGTGCAAACTACAAGGAGATCTACTGCAGTTAATGCTTGAATGCTTCTGACTAGCGCCCCCACCCCAGCAAAGACTAGCGGACTTTTTGGTAGGGCCGCCAACTAAGGGTTTGATAGCTTTAGCAGTAGTAAGCTAAACCAGAGGTCTCGGGTTCAAATCCCGGTCCGGCCAATTTTTTTTTCTTCCATTTTTGAAAAGCTAGTCATAAATCAGTTTTACCTTTATTTGTTTGATTTCAATCTACGATGGATAATAATTAAAAATTTGCAGCGGTTTTAAGCATGACTGTACATCAGACTACCGAGTCGATGGAGAGAGTGCTAGGTAGATCACGCTCCACTGGTGGAGGCAGGATGCTGACGTGACGTCTTCTCTGTATCGCCGGCAATTTCGGGACGCTGGCCAGCCTGTTCAGAGTGCTGCCTTCCAGGTCCATGATCTCGCCGGGGATGGGCTCAGCGAAGACGGCGGTCCGGCGCCGACGGTCGGCGGGGAGCGGGATGCCCTCTATGTCGTCGTCCTCCTCAGCGAAGCGGTCATCCATGGGCGTCTCGCGGCCGCTGGGCCGACGGAGGTTGAGCTCGGCTTGGCGGCGGCGGGAACGGCGGGCGCGGCGGTTCTTGCGCAGGCCCGGCGGGGGAGGCTCGATGACGGCCTCCGCACGGATCTGGTTTCTGTCGGCCGCCGTGAGCGGTCGGGTGGACGGCTGGGAATCTGGGAGGTGGTGGTAGAGATGGAGGAGGAATAGGACGAGAAATAAGAGGAGGAAGAGGAAGAGGAGGATGAATAGGACGAGAAATAAGAGGAGGAGGAAGAAGAGGAGGAAGAGAAGGAAGAGGAGAAAGAAGAGGAGGAGGAAGAGGAGGAGGAGGAAGAGGAGGAAGAGGAGGAAGAGGAGGAAGAGGAAGAGGAGGAAGAGGAGGAAGAGGAGGAAGAGGAGGAAGAGGAAGAAGAGGAGGAAGAGGAGGAAGAGGAGGAGGACGAAGAGGAGGAAGAGGAGGAGGAAAAGGAGGAGGAAGAGGAGGATTAGGAAAAGAAATAGAAGGAAGAGGAGGAAGAATAGGACGAAAAATAGGAGGAAGAGGAGGAGGAACAGAAGGGGAAGAGGTAGAAACAAAGCAGGAGAAGGAAGTAAGGAAGGAGAAAGAGGAGAGTTAGGAGGGGAAATAGAAGGAGCAATAGCAGTAGGAGGAAGGGAGTGAGTGAGGAGTAGACTGGTGAGGAGGATTAGGTGTAGGGTTAGGAGGGAGGGTGAGAAATAAGAGTAAGCTACCTCCTTTACCTGGACTTTGTCGTGGAGAGCTGGCATTTGTCGCGAAGACAGGCAGGGGAAGGGCGCCCCCACCCCTCCTCATGAGCATCCTGGCTGGTACGTTGTTACCTTGACCCCAGACTGACGATGAGTCCTCCGTCATACTTGACTTGGGGAGGTCCAACTTCATTCCTGGGGCAAAAAAAATGCAAAGAACAAGAAAATAGTGAAAAAAATTTATACAGCTCGTTTAATACTAATTTCAGTGACTAACATGGTAAATTTCACAAATTAATTTAAAATAATTTTTTTTTCATTTGAAATTTTTGACTTTTGATTGATTCTTTAGTGATTTCAGATGATTTCTTTTATTTCAGATTATTTTCTGTGATTCTAAATTATTTTGATGGAATTAAATGTTTTCGTTGAGTACCGGTATATTTAGTTGAGTGATTTGAGACCCTGTTTTTGTGATTTCAGATGAACCTTACCGATGGCGTCATCGTGGGAGGCTGACTCAAAGCTGACAGAGAGGGCGTCCTCCTCGTTCTCCTGCTTCTTTTCCATCTTCTTGGCGAAGGCCTTGGCGATCATTCGACTCTTCTTCAGCCTCTGCGGCTCATTGATGGCCTGCCGCGTAATCCTGGAGAAAACCGGAGGAGGGGGAGGGTAAGGATGAGGAGAGGGAGGGGGAGGAGGGGGAGGAGGTGGAGGAGGAGGTGGAGGAGGAGGTGGAGGAGGAGGTGGAGGAGGAGGTGGAGGAGGAGGTGGAGGAGGTGGAGGAGGTGGAGGTGGAGGAGGAGGTGGAGGAGGAGGTGGAGGAGGTGGAGGAGGTGGAGGAGGTGGAGGAGGTGGAGGAGGTGGAGGAGGTGGAGGAGGTGGAGGAGGAGGAGGTGGAGGAGGAGGAGGAGGTGGAGGAGGAGGTGGAGGAGGTGGAGGAGGTGGAGGAGGAGGTGGTGGAGGAGGAGGTGGTGGAGGAGGAGGTGAAGGAGGAGGAGGATGAGAAGGAGGAGGATGTGGAGGAAGAGGAGGTGGAGGAAGAGGAGGTGGAGGAGGAGGAGGTGGTGGAGGAGGAGGTGAAGGAGGAGGAGGAGGTGAAGGAGGAGGAGGAGGATGAGAAGGAGGAGGATGTGGAGGAGGAGGAGGAGGAGGATGAGGGGGTGGAAGAGGAGGTGGAGGAGGAGGATATGGAGGAGGAGGATATGAAGGAGGAGGTGGAGCAGGATGAGGATGAGGAGGAGGAGGAAGAGGAGGAGAGACAAAGGTTTACTTCCCCGCAAGTCAGTGAGCAGTTGGCAATTTGTTTGGGAAATCCAAGGATAGATTATTTTAGTTTACCCGAAGAGCGATGTTTGTTCCTTTTCTTTGGTTTGGGTTTTCTTTTACTTACTTTCGCCAGGTGCGCTGCCAGATGGCCAGGGAGGAAGGGGTCCATACCCACATGCTCATGGCAATGCCCGCCCCAAACATGGAGAACAGGTGCACCATGATGACGCTGATGTTGGGCCGTGAGTTGATGGCGCAGGTGGGCTCAGGCTTGTCTGAGAGGCCACTCAGGAAGGTCACGTTGGCCTCACACCTAGAAGGGAAGCCACGGAGGAGAGAGAGGAAGAAACAAACCAGTCAGATCTGGAAGCTTTAGACGGGGGAGGGGGGAGGACTGGTTCTAGGGAAGGGAGGGGGTTCCTATCAGCCTAGATGATGGGTAGACAGACGAAAAGACACAGGCTGACAGACAAGAGACATAAACAGACAGACAAACATAGACAGACTGAGCAACTGACAGACAGAACGACTGTGTGACTAAGAAAAACAAACTGAAGGCAGACAGACCAACAAACAGGTCGATAGACAGATAGAGAGACAGGGTGTCGCCACTGCCTAAGCTGACTGAGACAAAGGACCGACAGACAGACAGACAGAGGCAGACATACAGACCAACTAACAGAGAGACATCCCAAGCCGACTTAGACAGACAGACAAATGGACAAACAAATGGACAGACAGACAGACCGATAGTCAGATAGACAAAGGGGCAAACAGATGACCAGACAGACACACTGACAGACCAACCAACCATCCACTTACACCAAGTAGTCCTGGAAGCCCTTGCGCCAAGATTCCTGGTTGGTGAAATCGTAGAGATGGCAGGCAAACGTGATGAAGACAAACATGAAGGCCAGGAAGGCAAAGACACCTGAGAGGCCAAAAATCAATTGAAAATCAACGAGTAAGGAAAAAGGAATTGATGTCGTAGATACAATATCATCAAATTATATCGAGGAGAATGTAATTTGATTTAGGGCTTTGAGGGCCTGATTAGACGTACAATTAGTCGTGCACACTCAGTGCTTCGCCTGATTGAACAAAACACAGGCAGCTCAGATGGGATTCGATCCTATAACTCCTGTTTTCTAGTGCAGATGTCTCAACCACTTGACCACCGAGTAAATTGATTGAGGCCGGGCTTTGCCTGATTCGGCGTGCAATTAGTCGTGCATGCTCAGTGCTTCGCCTGATTGACCGCTGAACAAAACACAGGCAGCTCAGGTGGGATTCGAACCTATAACTCCTGTTTTCTAGTGCAGATGCCTCAACCACTTGACCACCGAGTCTGTTAGGGCGTACGGATTGGATTCTCTTCTCACCGATGCGGATCATGGTTCCTCTGATGCGATGGGCAGCCTTGTCACTTAGTAGCCCCGGGTTATCCCTGTCAATGGTGCACAGCGTCCTCAAACCTGGAAAAAGGAACAACGAGCAATGGACAAGAAGTAAAACGAACCATCAAACAAACAAAGGAAAAACTGACTGGGAACTTTTGAAAAATTGAAAAATAGGCAAAGAAAACTTTGACTTGACAGTGCATTGAACCCGAGACCTCTGGATTAACGTACCAGTGCTCTTCCATCTGAGCTATCCAGCCCTTAGATGGTGGCCTTCCCTGATAGTCAACTAGTCTTTGCCGAGATGGGGGCGCCAGTCAGAAGCAATTCAACCATTAACAGCCGTATAATCCAGAGGTCTCGGGTTCAAGTCCCGCTCCAGTCAAAGTTATCTTTGTCATTTTTTCAGTTTGTTCAAAATTGTCCCAGTCAGTTTTTGCTGTGATTGTTTGACATCAATAAGAATAATCGCAGTGGCTGTTGTTACGGCAGTCGTCCGTGTGGTTCCCAGACTTGATTGTATTTCGTCAGCATTGCAGGCTGGTTGAACCAGTCTATTAGCTGATAGTCTGGTTCCAAGAGCTAAACATCCTGACAAATACTGTGAAGTCAGGGAACCACACGGATGACTGCCGTAACAACAGCCACTGCGAATAATAATACATAAAATTTATAAGGCGCTTAATACCGCTGTTTCTAAGCGCACCACTGTCTGTCTACAAAGAGAAACCAGGACTAGACCAAATAGCAGACTCGTGAATCAGATCTACTCTCAATGAATCGTTGATCATGTGACAATCGTTGATCATGTGACATTTGTTGGGCCTTACCATTGGTCAGGAAGAAGCCGCCTACCACCAGCATAATGCCAGTAGGGATCAGGACAAAGCCGGCACGGTAGTAGTGGTTCTGGTAACCGACGAAACAGATGCCTGTCACAGAATCACCGTCCACCTAAAAAAATGAGGAACCAAAATATAAATCACTAGGCCACTGTGGAGCCAATTTCAAAGGGTTGCTTCAGCAACCAAATTTGCGTAAGCACCAAAAAAAAAAAAAAAAAAAAAGCAAATAAAAACAGCAAAAAACACAACAAAACAGTATTCCATGATAGACCGTAGAGTTGCCTTATAGAGGTAGTACGGTTAGATACCCCCTATCTTCCCCACTAACTGGCCCATCGAACATGGTGAGGTTGGCCTCTTGAACGAGGTGAGGTTGGCCTCTTGAACGCGGTGAGGTTGACCCATCAAAGGCGGTAAGGTTGGCCTCTTGAACACTGTGAGGTTGGCCTCTTGAACACGTTGATGTTGGCCTTTTGAACGCTGTAAGGTTGGCCCATCGAACGCGGTGAGGTTGGCCTCTTGAACGAGGTGAGGTTGGGCTCTTGAACGCGGTGAGGTTGGGCTCTTGAGGCGTACCTGGTTGACGGCCACGATGATGACGACAAGGACGAGGGGAAGGAGCCAGGCCAGGAGATGGAAGTAGTTGGTCTTGCCCCTGAGTGCTTGGCGGGGCGTGCCCAGGGCGCGGAAGGACAGATGCCAGGCGTAGGACAGCCAGACGAACCATATGATGCCAGCGATGATGAAGTAGTAAACCAGGATGAAGATGATGATGCAGGATAGGTTCTCTCCGTCACTGTCAAGAAATAAAAAAAAAAATCGTTTACAAAAATTGGTTGTTTACAAAAATTGGTTGTTTACAAAAATTGGTTGTTTACAAAAAATGGGTTGTTTACAAAAATTGGTTGTTTGTTTACAAATAAAATGGTTGTTTGTTTACAAATAAAATGGTTGTTTGTTTACAACAATTGGTTGTTTGTTTACAAAAATTTGTTGTTTGTTTACAAAAATTGGTTGTTTTCAAAAATTTGTTGTTTGTTTACAAAAATTGGTTGTTTGCATCTGAATGAAAGCGGGGGCGTGATCCCTAGAGAAAATATATAAAAATGCTAGATAAGACTTGAAGGTTTGCATGGTGGAAATACTAAGTGGAAGGTTTGCGGTGACACGATGTAGCACTTCTCTTTCAAGAAGGAGTGTGGCTCTTTGATCCAAACAGGACCTTTCTCAAAGGCAAAGAGGGAGAGGCAATGAGAGAGAGCAAGGTCCTGCTAGGATCGAAACAACAGGCCCTCGATCTCTTCAGATCTGTGTATTGCAGGTCGGTTTACTCAGTCAGCAGTTTCCAACAGTTTTTTTTTTTTAATTTACGATGAGCTCACAATCGACCTCTACTACTCGGATCGACCACGGCTGATGAGACCTACATACCTGGGTTCGGCTAGTCTCATGGTCCCGTCCTTCCGGCAGACAATGTCCTCCCTGGCCCCGTTGGGGAACTGCGCCAGGAAGCCAATGCTGGCTGCGAAGAAGCAGCCGTTCATGTAGAAGAGAATCAGAGCCGGGTACTTGCTGGAGTTCTTCCAGTCGGCGCAGAAAGTGATCTGGGTGGGCAAGCATCCACACAATCATGCAATGACACAATCATGCAATGGGTTTCACTTTCACAGGAAGCAAAAAGGATTCAAACCCCTTTCTCAAAAGTAAATTGTTGCTTCTTGAAGGCCTTTTGGTTAAAGCCCTCCTAGGTTCCAAACAGTTTGATCAAAACAACTAGACGTTTCCATACTGGCTGTACTTTGATCAAGGGCTTCTGAGAATTGTCTGGACTCCTGCTAGGATCCAAACTCAAAAGCCCTCAACATTTTTTTTTAATTTGTCCTAAAATATGAAAACAAATCTTATAAATTCCGAGGGCAGGCCCTTCCTCAAAAAAAAAAAAAAAATTAAGCGACTAACTTTTAAATGTGGGCCAGCTGAATGAAAAGAGTCAGATTTGGATTTTGTAAAGCCTTACGAGACATTGTAACTCAACTTATGATAGATAACCCATCATTAACCCTAACGCACCTCCAGCACAGGACACACACTGTATACCGCCATTTACCACAGTGCCCACAGGGGTTGTAGGCTCACATACCACAGGACACCACAAAAACCACGCTGTGGTATGTCGTGGCGATGGCCCATATCCTCTCACAGGAAAAACCATGTGTGGTTAATTGTGGTTTCAATGCTGGTAAGGGTTAATAAATCGACCATGCGGGTCAGTTAAAAAATTTGAAGACCAGTAGCCCGGTCGGTCGGCCAGTTGTTAACTCACCAGAGTGAAGAAGGTGCATGTGACGCAGACGCTGGCAAATACGGCGATGAAGAGATGCACCTGTTCGTGCTCGCTGTCCGTGTAGAAGGGGTTGCGGCACTGGATCCCGCATCCCTCCACGTTCTCGTACCAGCTCTTCTCGTTGTCCGTGGCCACCAGCGGCGGCTCACACTCGCCGGTCGTGTTGAAGGGGGTGGACTTGTAGACGTTCTGCAGAGGCCGTGAAGAGAACCGTGCTATTAAACAGAGGTCTCAAAAGTTTAGAGGGCCTGACGTTTCAAGGCAAAGGCAAAGGTCCTGCTAGGATTGAAACGTCAGGCCTTCTAACTTTTGAGATTTATGTATTACAGGTCATTTTAGTCAGTCAGTGATTGGAATACAAGTCAAGTACAGCAAGTGAAATTTTGATTTGGAATCTCGTTTTAACAAGCGTAGAAATGTTCTTGCTTCACAGAATATTACGCTTAGATAGAGAATAAACTGAAGGGCAAATGCAAAACGACATGCAACTGATCAGAGACAGAGTTTCAGGTCTCCTCTTTTGCGGGGGGACGGTGCAAACTCACGTCGCAGTCTGGCGGGAAGCGGCTCTCGTCGCACTGGACGAAGTCGGGCCAGCCGTGCTCGATCTCCACGATGCGGCAGGGTCCCCGAGTGACGGCGCACATGTCGTAGCTTGGCAGCTCCACCTGGCCGTCCTCGCAACGGGGCACGTAGATGCCGCAGATGAGCGGCTGCACCACCTCCCAGCACTTGGGCACCAGCTGCAACCCCTCCCACATCTTCAGGTTACGCAGGATGTCCACCTGAGTGGACGAGTCGTTGGCCAGGTCCAGGGAGGTGTGGGTGTGGCCGACGACGAAGCCCAGGCAGGTGCCGTTCTGCACGGGCACGCAGGTGGACGGTCGCCGGCAGCCGGGCGCCTGCATGGTGTCGAAGATGGTCAGATTGACGGCCGCGGCGGCTTCCGACAGAGTCAACACGAGCAGAACCCAGGAGAGACGCCTTAGTCTGGACATGCCTGACTCGACTCAACTACCCTTTCTTTGAAATTTCACTTTCAAAGGCTCCCACTAGGTATCAACATCATCACTGCTCACAGATGAACAAAAAAATTTAAGGCCTGCTGTCCTGGTTTTTTTTCTCCAGAATTGAGTTCAGTCGTCTCTGAGGATGAACATCCTCCAGCCATTTCACAAAATCCACTTGAGGTCTATCATTCAATATCGACCTGCCAAAGATACAAAGAAACAAGGGAAAATGTTGATTTAAAGTGAGGACAAAAATGTGGCTCAACCCTTCCTTCTCTCCCTGCTTACTGATTTAAATGACCCAAAATGTAAATATCAAAGATTTAGACAAGACATTTCATAAACTTTTGCTCCTAGTAGTAGTAGGACCTTTCAAAAATGCCTTTGAGAAAGGTCCTGCTAGGCAGCGTGCCTTATACATACAAAGTTATCTTTCACTCAAGGAAGTAGCATGGAACATCCAAACTGACCAATCGGCTGCAAAATTCCATTCTTTGACATCACATCACGCCGAAAGACAGAATAGAGTGTGTGCCCAAGCATCAAGAGTTGTCCGTATAGTAAGCCTCGCACTTAAGGTTTTTATTCCTACCGGGCTAGTAAATTGAGTTTTTTACTAGCCCGTAGCAAGTTTTACTAGCCCTCTAAAATTAATATTGAATTTAAAACAAGGTTATCAGGTCAAGTAAAACAAATTATTAGTTTCTACTTTCTCATCCCCGCCTGCATAATTTTTTGCCACCACACCGCTGTCTACTTTTTACTAGTCCGCCGGGCTAGCAAAGTGGGTCATTTTACTAGCCCGCGGCTGTTTTTACTAGACAATGACCGCCGAGCTAGTGCTAAGGTCAAGCCCTGTATAGGGATTATTTTCCCAATCCCAAAGTAATTTTACCACGGGTGCGTATACAAATTACAATTCATTGTTAAATATTGAAAAAGTGGCTTGGGAAAAAAAATTGATTGCCTTCCCGCATTTAAGAGAAAAAAAGTCTCGAATAAAAGGATTGAAAATGTCAAGATAAGCTTCCAAATGCTAATGTTATGATATGAATTATTTACTGGCATCAATGGTATTCTTTTTATTCCCCCAAAGATTACCAAACATCTCAATTCCACCCACAAAATATCAACCTGAATTGCTGAAAAGGTTAGGTATATTTTATTTTCCCTTCGGGAGGATGAGGGTTACGGTTACCGCAACTACTTAAAATTCAGCACTGAAGTATGCCTACGCTAACTTTAAACAAAACTAAAGTATTTAATCTTTATAATCTGCTGTAAAGCTTTAAATGGCGAGGGTTTTCTTTTCTTCAAATTTATTCATTGATTAATATGTTGAATTTGTATAGCTACCAACGCACAAGTACTTGAAATAATGAAAACAAAATCTGCTTGAACCACATTAAACTTTTAGTTTTAAACTGTTTAAAGACACTATTTACATTGAATTTGGTACAAAAACTGTCGCAAACTGCTCATTGACTAAAAATTAAATACATAAATCTAGAAAGTTAGAGGGCCTGACGTTTTGATCCTAGCAGGACCTTTCTCAAAGTTTTAGCTTTCCAGTTTGACTTTGAAGAAAGGTCCTGCTACAGGATCGAAACGTCAGGTCCTCTAACTTGTGCGATCAATTTGATTTTCGTAAAATTGATGAAACAAAGTTTTCAGTGAAATTCTCATACTTTCTACTCATCTCTACAGTTGAAAAGGTCGAATATTAAGAAAGGATTAGAACTTAGAAGTGAACACTAGCATCTTCGTCTTACAGTGTCGACAATAAGGTCGTTTCCGTAGCATCGTGCGCACAACGACCTCACTGGCTTCTTGAAGAAAAAAAGTTCACTTCTCAATCTCAAGACGTGGACGGCAGACCAATCTTCGGGAAGTTTCTTCGCCAAGTTGGGGCGGAAAATTCGGCCTCTTAGCGGACCCCTCCTGTCGATCAGAGTGTGCCAAGTCCCCGGCTCGGGCACAATCGTTAATACCCGATCGAGGGGAAGATCTATTTGCCCCCGAATTGGACGGTAAACAAGGGACTTGTTGGACGATGTTTACTCCTTGCTACCAGGAGTTGCCAAACAATGGTGGACTAGTGCTAAGATCTCTTACGCGTCACGTGACCCACTGCCCACCCCCCCCCCCAACCGGCCCCCACGCATTCCTATGCAAATACATAAACTGCTGTATCCAGCTCGCACTAGGTAGGGCCTACACGAAGGTATGGCTTACTGGATTTCTTCGTTTTTTTTAGATGATTGAAAATGACTTACGTTTCGGTCCTCAGGCTATCCATAGACCTAGACACGGAGGGAAAACTCCCAGGTCCATGGGCTATCAGTATCACTATCAGTATCAGGACCTTCTTGGAAAAAATCTGGGGTTCTTCCTTTGAGAAAGGTCCTGCTGAGATTGAAACTTCAGATCATGGAGAAGAGGAGACGGATAAACCCTCCCCCCAAACAATTGAAATGTTGGTGCCTGGAATAGGATTTTTTAGATTTGAGTCAGAAAATGTGCAGTTTGTATAGCCTATTGTGGACCACTAGTGTTATCTAACTGTTACAAAGTCCGAAGGCCTACCAACTTTATCAAGTTGCAAAGTAAATCTCAAATGTTAGAGGGCCTGACGTTTCGACCCCTAGCACAATCAGTAACAGGACCTTTCTCAAAGGCAAAGTTGGATAAATAGGCCTACTATTGTAAATTGTCCTGCATAAATAGAAAGTGTCATATCCTTTGATGAAGCTTTTTAGATTTGAAAGCCAAGATTAATCTTTGAATTTCGATCGCAATATTTTTTTTTCAGCTTATCTATTTGACACATTGCGCTCAAATCAATTATTGGTGTCTATTTCAACATTACCAAGCATGTTAATAAAAAAATGTGTTGCTATGTGATCTTGAAAATTCGTGGGAAAATCGCAAGACGAAAAGACACAAGAAGGAGTCAAAGGTGCACTAATTTCATTAATGCATATAATAAGGTCACATATCATATTTTATTCATCACATTATGTATTAAATATATACTTTATGAATCAGTGTTTATGATTAATACAACAAGGCAGTCCTTCGTTTGAACGTTCATAAAATTCACGATGGATATGGAATATAAACCGTTTACTAAATGAAGGCTTAGGCTCGGGCTCAGGCTTCGTCTCCGCCTGACAAAACCTGAAAAATCCACGTTGTGCTTTGTTTCCGAATTCGAAGGTTTGTTGGCTTGATATAGTTACAGAGTATTCACCGAGAAACTGGGACCAAAGGATTGTTTTTAGATGGCTGTGATGGTATAGCGAGTAAGATAAATATGACCGAAGCCTGAGGCCGAGCCTAAGCCTTCATTTCGAAAACGGTCATAGACTGGTGTGTAGACCTACACGTTTTCGGTTCGTCTGACGCAAAGATGCCACGTTTCTAGAAGCGACACTCAAAACATGTCCCTCCTTGAAATGATCAAGGGCGCCCTCTCGTGGCCAGGACTCTCACAATAGATGCATTTTTTTCTGTATCTACAAGGTTCTCCAAGTCTGTGGCGGGTAATATCAAGCGCCAATCAATCTGCGATGACAGTTTTGCTGAGTGAGTTAATATAAAAAAGTGGCGCCAATATGGCGATACACACAACACAATACATAACTGTTACACAATGTACAGCAAACTAATGGTACATCGATAAGTGAACACGTAGCAGTGGTCCTTGCGGGTTGATCGAGGCACGTTTATTATGACATTCTTAGTGAGAGCTGGTCACCAGTAGGCAGGGCAGGGCAGGGCAGGGCAGGGCAGGGCAGGGCAGGGCAGGGCAGGGCAGGGCAGGGCAGGGCAGGGCAGGGCAGGGCAGGGCAGGGCAGGGCAGGGCAGGGCAGGGCAGGGCAGGGCAGGGCAGGGCAGGGCAGGGCAGGGCAGGGCAGGGCAGGGCAGGGCAGGGCAGGGCGGAGCAGGGCAGGGCAAGGCAGGGCAGGGCAGGGCAGGGCAGGGCAGGGCTGGGCAGGGCAGGGCAGGGCAGGGCAGGGCAGGGCAGGGCAGGGCAGGGCAGGGCAGGGCAGGGCAGGGCAGGGCAGGGCAGGGCAGGGCAGGGCAGGGCAGGGCAGGGCAGGGCAGGGCAGGGCAGGGCAGGGCAGGGCAGGGCAGGGCAGGGCAGGGCAGGGCAGGGCAGGGCAGGGCAGGGCGGAGCAGGGCAGGGCAGGGCAGGGCAGGGCAGGGCAGGGCAGGGCAGGGCAGGGCAGGGCAGGGCAGGGCAGGGCAGGGCAGGGCAGGGCAGGGCAGGGCAGGGCAGGGCAGGGCAGGGCAGGGCAGGGCAGGGCAGGGCAGGGCAGGGCGGAGCAGGGCAGGGCGGGGCGGGGCGGGGCGGGGCAGGGCAGGGCAGGGCAGGGCAGGGCAGGGCAGGGCAGGGCAGGGCAGGGCAGGGCAGGGCAGGGCAGGGCAGGGCAGGGCAGGGCAGGGCAGGGCAGGGCAGGGCAGGGCAGGGCAGGGCAGGGCAGGGCAGGGCAGGGCAGGGCAGGGCAGGGCAGGGCAGGGCTGGGCAGGGCAGGGCAGGGCAGGGCAGGGCAGGGCAGGGCAGGGCAGGGCAGGGCAGGGCAGGGCATGGCATGGCAGGGCAGGGCAGGGCAGGGCAGGGCAGGGCAGGGCAGGGCAGGGCAGGGCAGGGCAGGGCGGAGCAGGGCAGGGCAGGGCAGGGCAGGGCAGGGCAGGGCAGGGCAGGGCAGGGCAGGGCAGGGCAGGGCAGGGCAGGGCAGGGCAGGGCAGGGCAGGGCAGGGCAGGGCAGGGCAGGGCAGGGCAGGACAGGGCAGGGCAGGGCAGGGCAGGGCAGGACAGGGCAGGGCAGGGCAGGGCAGGGCATGGCATGGCATGACAGGGCATGGCAGGGCAGGGCAGGGCAGTGCAGGGCAGGGCAGGGCAGGTCTGATCATCTGATCTGAATAATTATGTCAGAAAGGTTCCGTGAAGATGAATGTTGTAAAACTTTAAATAGGGTCCACATTATACGTTATTAAAGAAGGCAACAATGCTCCATGTCGACTTCAACACGAGTGTTATATAATAATTATGATTATGTACATGCCACACAAAACTGTATTCCTCTCTCATCCAAAACCACTGAGACTAGATCACCAACACATTCAACTCACCACCGCCACATCCCATCAATGCTCCCACTATGTTCTCCCACCACCACCATCACCACTCGCACCACACCAGAACACTTCATACCAGTTCATCATCTCCGTCTGGATCACCCACAAATCTTCTCCGTTACCACCTCGTCAAAAGGACATCTATTTCCGACACCCAGTTTTCTATGATACTTCATTAGCGCAAGACGATCTCCTATCAAACAAAACCCACATAGTTGGATCTGGAAAAATGCCACTGCAAAAAAAAAAAAAAACATAGAAAAATAAATGACCCGTCCTTACACAAGTTCATCCAACCTTCCGTAGCAGTTCGATAAACATTATTATTTTGTTGTTTTGAATATATATTTTTTTGTCGAAGTCACTCACATCTCCAGCATTGGACTCGTTACCAATTTCTGAAAGTCAAGTGCAAGTAATATTATGTACAATGTAGGTAGAGTTCGTGCGCACACTTTTAAAAGCCAGTGCTCCCTAGTGTTGATGGTTATTCGAGTGTGAATACATTGCGCATGCGCCTGCGCATGCGCTTGATCTTAGTACACTCATTTCGCCATTGCGCACTTGAACTTGCCCCTACTTGCCGATAGGTGGCGCCCTAGCTACGCGCCAAGGAGCTACACGCGCGACAGCCGCGAGATGCTGGTACCCGTGCCGGCCGAGAACTTGTGGCGGCGGAAGGTCACCATCCGAACGCCGCTGGTGTGCATGTGGCTGCTGGGCGCCGTAGTCGGGCGCCGGGCCCGGAGGTTGAAGCAGCGCAGCAGGCAGGCCCGGTGCCGCGAGCTGATGACGAAGAGGAGCCAGGGGTCCAGACACGTGTTGACGATGGGCCCCAGTAGGCCAACGTAGCGGTAGACATCGACGGCCGTGGGGAAGGGTTCTATCATCATGAGAAAGTTGTTATTGTTGAAGGTGATGAGAAGGTAGTAGTAGAAGTGAGGGAACCAGCAGAAGGCGAAGAAGATGGTGATGATGAGGACGGCGACTGCCAGACGCTTGCGAACTTTGGTCTGGTAGACCATGGCCTCCGTGACGCACTCGTTATGTAGCCTTGCGTGAGGTCGGCCGATCGTGAAATACAACAAACAAGGAGAGACAAAGAAGAAGAAAACTTGATAAATGAGACTTAAGGCTTTGCATGGTGGGTGAATCAATATAGGAAGGTTTGCGGTGAACACCATGTATCAGGTCTCTTAAAGGAAGAGGTATGGTTCTGAAAAGAACCTGAGGGTAACTCTCCTGATGACGGCCAGAGCATACTGGTCGAAACGTCGAGTTACCCTCAGGTTCTTTTCAGAACCATACCTCTCCCTTTAAGAGACCTGATACATGGTGTTCACCGCAAACCTTCCTATATTAAAACTTGATAAGAATGTTGTAGATATGTGACCCTGCACAGCATGAGGAATAACCCCACTTTTGAGATTTTGAGATTTTCTAATGATGTGAAAGAGTATACCATTAGCTTTCAAATGATATCAAAATATAATATCCTCTAATACTTAAAATTTCCGAAAATACACAAAAAATGAAAATTGATTTGTAATTGAATTGTGAAGATACTTTAACTTCAGGCGTTGTTTACTCAAAAAGTGTTTTGGTGGGATATTCCTCGTGTCGTTGTGCCGGGTAACATATTAACACGATGTTTGCGTCGAGAGGAGAATGTGATTCAATGAGGGTTTGTCCTGCTTGACGTGAGTGCCCAGTGCTTTGCTCGATGCCTGATGAAAACAAATTCAGGCAGTTCGGATTAGAACTTGCAGTGTTCGCATGGCGGAAGCTCAATGCGGATGGTTTGCGATAGCGCCATGTAAATCGAGAAGGGGTGTGGCTCTGAAACGAGCTGGTAGGCCTAACTCTTGCAAGAGTTACCGGCTCTTTTCAGAGCAGCACACCTCTAAAAAGAATGGTAGTCATCACAAACTTTGCAGTAAAGGTAAAATGACCGTGAATTTCTTCCCCAAAATCAATTCAATTTTTAATTAATTTAGTGAAAGAAGCTGCCCCCAAGGGCTGGATAGCTTAATGTGACGTCATCTCCTGACAGCGCCCTCACTCGAGGAAAACTGGTGTCACTGTACAACTTTCTAGATTGGCTCAGCATCATAACGGCTCACCCGGTAACGGCATTCTTCCTGAAGGTCGTTCATGCTGATGTTATGCATATTCATGAACATTCTTTATTCTGATTGGCCAACGTCAGAGTATAGAGGCAACATGAATACATATGCGTAAACATGACGTAATGACAATTGGCCAACCAGATTAAGAGACCGGCAGAATAGCGTTCGTGCGGGAAGAATGTCGTTGCCGGGTGCATGATAAACCCACCCGTACGAGCTGCGCACTAGGGACAAAGTATGCAGCACCGAAGGGCTGAAGAGCTCAATGTGACGTCATCCCCTGACAGCGCCCTCACTCGAGGAAAACTGGTATCACTGTTTTGCTTTCTAGCTTTGCTCAGCAGTATGATGATACTCACCTCTGTGAGCTGCGTACCAGGGACACAGCCAACTTGAGGTAGAAGTAAGCCACCACGGTCAGCGGTATGACGTAGCCGGCCGAGAACCGCAGGCAGTCGAACACACGCTTGGTGGTCGTGTCCTGGGGCGAATAGGTGCACAAGTCCCCGTGCCGCTTACCAGCGAAGAAGAAGGTGGGCGCGGCCAGCAGGCAGGCGCCTGACCAGACGCAGGCCACGGCGCCCTTGCTGGTATCCGCACACGAGTTACCGCTGCCGCCGCGTTGCCGCGCCTCCATACCGCATGCGATGGCGGTGTATCGCTCGCGGCTGAGCGCGGCTAGAGCCAAGGCGCTCGCGTACTGCGCCAAGAACGCCAGACCGTGCTGTAGCTTGCACACGCCCGAGGACTGCTCGAAGCCCGAGTTGAACTCGTGCTCCACGTAGATGGGCGTGGTGATCAGGATGTAGAGCAAATCGGCCGCCGCCAGGTTGAAGATCAAGATGTTGGGCGCCGTTCGCATGTGCTTGTAGCGGAGCACAGCGTGCATCAGGCACAGGTTGCCCACCACGCCCAGACAGCTTAGCGCCACCACCGTCACTGAGGCCCCCAGGGTGAGCGGATGGACGGTAGGGGGCGGGCTTGTAGAGTTGTCGTCAGAGTAGTAGTAGTACGGGAACGACGATATGGAGTCGTCCATTTTGGTCTTTTTTTTAGAGGGGGACTCGGCGTAGATTGGGTTCGGTTGAGTGAATGTCAATAAAGAATAGCCAGTTTTTTCCACACTTGTTTTGAAGATTATCGTCTCTCCTGGAATCTTGGCAAAATTCTGTCAAGGATCACCAAGACCTCATCAACCTAGATAAGCAGAACAAAACAAGATAACATCACGTTAATTTCAATCTTCGATTTCAGTAAAATATCTTTTTTTTTCAGGTGATATTTCATTGAACAATTTGTACAAAGCACGGACGGGCCGTTAGATGTGATTTTCTTTCGTGTCTGGGAACGGAATTTCATTGCATCCATACCACACACGTAAATATCCTGCAGACGGACAACAGAGGGCGCCAGAGCGTCCGTTCACGGTAGCCGCCATTTTGGGGGAAAGAAAACACGGGGGTGCGAACCACTATGTCAAGCTCCCCTAGAATACAGTACAAAAACCGCAGTACAAAATCCCACACACAAAGGTTTCTCAGTTTTTGTAAATACTCCAAATTGTGACCCGGCACATCATAATGAGAAATAACCCCCACTTTTGAGATTTTGAGATTTTCTAATGATGTGAAAGAGTGTACTATTAGCTTTCAAATGACTCGAAAAGTGTTTTGGTGGGATATTCCTCATGTCGCTGTGCCGGGTCACAATTGTAGATTGGACCTTCATCTCATTTTCGTCGTGAGGCAGCTATACCAAAAAACATGGCATTGAGCATAACGCTAAGTGGCCTAGCATTAACGACTACGGAGCCACGAGAAAGAAAGGAAGTAGGCCTTAACCCCGATAGAGATGGGGATTTTTGTTCGTCTTTTCCTTGCGGGGGTGGGACCCAAATCTTCTGAACGGGGCAAGTTTTCATGTCCACAATGGCGCATTGGTTACGCCTAACGGCTATATCGGCAGACGGATACCGTTTTCGAAATGAAGGCTTAGGCTCGGGCTCACAGGCTTCGTCTCCGTCTGACTTAACGTTTTGTTGGCTTGATATAGGTACAGGGTATTCCCCAAGAAAGTGGGACCAAACGCAGATGCCTGTGATATTATAACGAGGAAGATTATGTCCGAAGCCTAAGCCCGAGCCTAAGCCTTCATTTCGAAAACGAGAAGGGACTTCAAATGTCTCGTCATTTACTGGCGTATAACTGCACTTCTGGGACACGATTGGTGGGAACAGCCCCAAATTTGGCGTGAAATTAGGTCAGCCAATTTACCACCGTAGTGACACAAATAGTCTTCAGTCACATTCACAACCACCATCATCCCCCATCCTCATCCTCCATCGCCCGAAGGTGATCGTTCTCAGAGTAGACAGTTACGCACGCATGGCCGACGGCGGTAACAACACGTTCGCTCCGCACGTACGCACTCGTGTATACACAGCGTACTTTGTACTATCGCGTTAACGCGTTAAAGGACAAAGCACGCGTGTTCATCGCATCATGCATGTGAGTGCGCGTTCGATCGTCTGATCTGATCTGACAGGTAAATTGACTCAAATCCCCCTTTTTCCGTTAAATCGGGGTCGGATTAGTGCTCAGCCGGGGACGTCTGGGCCTTGTGATATTTGTGTCCCCTAAAAAGAATTCACCATGCCCGAATTCGGTTATCTGGTTTCAACGTGCCTGGTTTCCCCCCGCGTCTTTTATAGACCGTTAACTTTTTCTTTTCTCTCCCTGCAGAGTAAGCGGTAAGCCGAAGACATACACGCGTACGTAATGGAGTACTATTTTTGTTTAGTATAGATGTAGAGATAGGCGTCACTTTTTCTTGTGGGGGGGGGGGGGGATAGGGGACAAGGATTTCGCTTTCTAAATAAAAAAAAACCTCACAACGATGTGACCTACCTCCCGGATACACTGATATTTCAAGGATTGTTTGTGCAAGATTTTGACTTTTGATCAAAAAGAGAAGAAAGAAAAAGGGACGGCGTTGCCCAGTTTCCGGACATGTTCAAGAACATGGCACCGACTGACTGTTAACGGGCAGAGTACACATGCACTGGCCGAAATGTTGAGTTACCGGCTATTCTCAGAGCCACACACGTGATGATGCACATGGTGTCACCACAAACCTTCCACGTGGTATTAAAGACTGTGGTTGCTAACCCGGATAGAACGTATGGCGCGCTGTTTCTGGAAAATATTTTAGCTCAAAAATTGTCTCCAACGTTGGCCCAAAGGGACATGCTGGTTACATTACAAGGCTGTATTCCCTACAAGTCATACAATGCATCGTAACTCGCCCTACAATCGATAACCCATCGTCACTCGAAGTGGGCCATATTTCTTTTTGTCCGTGATGGAATCGACCACTATTTGAAGTGGAAGATTTGCGGTGACACCATGTAGCACTTCTTTTCCAAGAAGGAGTGTGGCTCTGAAAAGAGCCGGTAACTCAACGTTTCGCGTAGTGTGTACTTTGCCCGTCATCAGGAGACTGCTTGATTCCAACTATCATCAGTGTTGATCAAGCTACCCGAAACGTTGAGTTACCGGCTCTTTTCAGAGCCACACTCCTTTCTTGAATGAGAAGTGCTACATGTTGTCACCACAAACCTTTTACTTAGTATTTTCACCATGCAAACCTTCAAGTCTTACTCGATCACTATTCAGTAAAGAGCCTGATAAAACCGAGGACCAAACTCAATCGCAAACGCCCAAAGCGTCTGATTGAAATGCACAAACCGTTTTGTCAAAAATCCCACCTTTTCTGCCCGACCCAATCGATCATAAAAATCAAAACCCAGCACTACCGGTACGCATCGAAAAAAAACACCCACCCCGCATCGCTGCCAATTTACGGGGGGGGGGGGGGAATATCACCAGTTCCACCGCCACAAAAGATTCACACGCTCGGTAGAATTGTGTGAACAGCACAGCTTAGGCGAAAAAACCCCCAAATAGATCGGTTCGAGAGATCGAATGAAAAAAAACCCACTCAACAACAGCAACCCCCTAACCCTAACGAATATCACCCGGCACTCTATCAATCTATATGCAGTCACGCGCGTATCTCTATAAATAAAGTTAAGCCGTACGGATCCGACGTAGAGGAGATGTCGTTACTCACCGTGTAGTCTATGGTATCGCGTGTGTGTAGCCTACCCAGTACCGGTCGAAGCGATCTCAGACTCGCAAATGCGCTGCTGAAAATGGAGCATCACATTTGCTTTTGGGAGAGACACGGGCACGCACGAACAGCCAATGAATACATAATGAATACCAAATTGCTGCGAATCGGTGGCGATCCACCAATGGTCGTGGCCGGGAACCAGTGACGTCACGGCCGTTCACCGTGCGGGCAGACGGGCGGGTGCGGTGACGTAGGAGCTATACGTGCACGGCGTGCGTGGCCGGCTTAGCGCACCGCCAGCAACATTGTCTGGGAACTTTCCGAGACAGCCGAGCGGTCATCCCCATTTTGGCGGGAAAACCCCCCGGATGTTCTATCTATTTTATAGGCGTTAGTTAGAGAGGGTATCCCGATCATTTTCCAATGAGTGTAAAAAATCAACAGTGAGAGAGAAAGGGAGAGAGAGAGAAAGAGGGAGAGAGAGAGAGAGAGAGAGAGAGAGAGAGAGAGAGAGAGAGAGAGAGAGAGAGAGGGAGAGAGGGAGAGAGGGAGAGAGGGAGAGAGGGAGAGAGGGAGAGAGGGAGAGAGAGAGAGAGAGAGAGAGAGAGAGAGAGAGAGAGAGAGAGAGAGAGAGAGAGAGAGAGAGAAAGAGAGAGAGAGAGAGAGAGAGGGAGGCCTTTTGAACAAGATTGAATTGGGTACCGTTTCGGTCGCTTTGAAGCCTATACTAAATTTCTAAATCGTTTAGACTTTACTACGGATAGACGTGAAGTGTGTACGGCTGAATATAATATTAATAATCCCTTGCTAATCTGATTGATACGCGTGGATACCTCGAGATCATCAATTCGCCGGGAGGGTCGGGTTTTCCCGAATTTCTTGTTGACTACCGGTACCGACGCCTGAAGGGCTGGCCGTTCAGGTCTCTGGAGGGCATCACGGCCATCGCGAGAGCTGTTTATTATCGACGCCATCGAAAGTGAACGAGGCGTGCTTTCTAGCGAAGCAATAATAAAAAGAACCCTCCTCTTAATTAGGACATCAATTATTGAGAAAACGGCCACGCTGTGGCGGACTTTTCATTATGCGCGTGGCCACACTCAATTGGATGCCTCTAGTCTTTGACAGTAATCACGAAAAAACCGACGTGTCTGTAGCTGTGAGGTCTGTCTCTCTCGCTGTCTCTGTTTCTGATTGTTGATTGTTTCTTTCTCTGTCTCTGTTTCTGTCTGTCTGTCTGTCTATGTCTGTCTCTGTCTCTGTTTCCGTCTGTCTCTGTCGCTGATTGTTGATTGTTTCTGTCTCTGTATTTGTTTCTGTCTGTCTGTCTGTCTGTCTCTATCTCTGTCTCTGTTTCTGTTTCTGTTTCTGTCTGTCTCTGTCTGTCTCTGTCTGTCTGTCTATGTCTGCCTCTGCCTCTGTCTCTGCCTCTGCCTCTCTCTCAGCCTCTGCCTCTGTCTCTGCCTCTGCATTGCCTCTGTCTCTGCCTCTGCCTCTGCCCATGTCTCTGTTTCTGCCTCTGCCTCTGCCTCTGCCTCTGCCTCTGCCTCTATCTCTGCCTCTGCCTCTGTCTCTGCCTCTGCCCATGTCTCTGTTTCTGAATCTGCCTCTGCCTCAGCCTCAGCCTCTGCCTCTGCCTCTGCCTCTGCCTCTGCCTCTGTCTCTGCCTCTGCCTCTGTCTCTGTCTCTGCCTCAGCCTCAGCCTCTGCCTCTGCTTCTGCCTCTGCCTCTGCCTCTGCCTTGCCTCTGTCTCTGTCTCTGTCTCTGTCTCTGCATTTGTCTCTGCCTCTGTCTCTGTCTCTGTCTCTGCCTCTGCCTCTGCCTCTGTCTCTGTCTCTGTCTCTGTCTCTGTCTCTGTTTCGTCTTCTTCACGTCATCGGCCAACTTGATAGAAATACTTACAGTCACGCGGTATGCGGGTGCGAACTCTTTCCACGAGTGGCCTTTTTTCACGTTGCCCCAGATCACGCGCCCTTTTATTTTGGCGCCCAAAATCTGCGCCGTTAAAAATCAACCCCGCCCTCTTTTCACACCACAAATGTTTCCAGGAGCCGAACAAAAAGTGCATTTACCAAATGAGACAGGTCAATGGGACGCGACCTCCTTTCCTTTGCTGGACGATGGTATTGTTGACACCCCATTTCGCCACAGCGGGATATCAGCCAATTTCAAGGATCGGAGAGATTGTCTTAATATACACGCCGTGTAATTAAACACTACAGGCTCATGCCCTATAGCCTGCTGAAACTAAATACAGGCAGCTCGGGCGAGATCCTGTCTGGTTTTAGTCTTGTACTTGATTGTTGGAGGTTCCGAAAGGGGAAATTGGTCGGAGATTGATAGTCGGCTATTTCGGAAGCAACCCCCTCCCATCTCTTCTCGTTCTCCCCAAGCCGGTTCCCCACCTGAGCTACGAGCCGGGTATAGCTCAGGTGGTTACGAGCGCCGGTACGTTAAGCCCGAGGTCTCGGGTTCAAGTCCCGGTCCCATCCCGAATTTCCTTTGCTGTTTTGGAGCGTTTGTGTGTGTCAAATTGGTCGGTCAAAGGCTGGAGATATCGCCTGTTGTTTGATCGTCGGCACGGTACACACAAATGGCGTTGCGGCTGCCACGTGTAGCAAACCTTCCTCGCGGCTACACACTGTTTCATATCGTTGTCTGATTTCAATTACTCTTTATCGAGCTGAGTTTTTTTCGTCTTCTTCGGGAACCTCATGTCCAGCGGTTTATTGTAAGCGCTGTGGGATTCTCGTGTGCGGTTATGCCAGAGGCAATAATATTATGACGGAAACGAATCGAGTTGCATCCTCAATACGAGGCTCTACTCCGATGGAAAGACATCCATATGTATACGTGTGCATTTCGTCAATCATTATGTTACACATCACAGTCAGTGAAACGTGCAAGGCGGAAGGCGTCGAGAATGGTCCGCAAGGTCTTTGGTTTTTTTTCTTCTCAAGATGATAATGAGACTATGGGGTGCCCTTTTCTCCTTCAAAACCCGGTTTTGGCTCAGGTTCAGGTTTTGACTCTATAGTTCTTCCGTCCATGTTTATTTTGTTAACGTGCAAGGCACGATGAGGGTACGCATTTGGCTTTGTTTGTTTGGATTTTATATGCGGCGCTGTGAAATAACAAAGAATTCAAAGCTTCAACTTCAAACGAAGAACTGCAAGCTGTGTTTTCAGCTTTTGGTTGGCAGAGATGAAGCCCGAGTCGAAGCCTGAGCAGGGTTTTGGAAAAGAGGGCAAGAGACTGAGTTGCTCTCAGCTGCCTGCCATCTGGAAGCTGACACGAAAGGTGGGTGTGATCTCAGCAGTGTCACAACAGCGTAGTGAGAACGAGAGAGAGGAAGGGAGAGGGAGAGGGAGAGAGAGATAGAGAGGAAGAGAGAGGGGGAGGGAGAGAGAAAGATGGGAGAGGGAGAGAGAGATGGGAGAGGGAAAGAGAGATAGAGAGAGAGAGAGAGGTGGAGGGAGAGAGAGAGATGGGAGAGGGAGAGAGAGATGGAGAGGAAGAGAGAGGGGGAGGGAGAGAGAGAGAGAGGGAGAGAGAGAGCGAGAGAGAGATGGGAGAGGGAGAGAGAGATAGAGAGGAAGAAAGAGGGGGAGAGAGAGAGGGTGAGAGGGAGGGGAGAGGTGGAAATATAGAGAGATGGAGAGAGTGGGGGATAGAGGGGGAGAGAGAGAGGAAGAGAGAGTGAGAGAGGGGGGAGAGGAGAAGGAGAGAGATTGAGAGAAAGAGGGAGAAAGATTGGGGAGAGAGATGTAGAGAGAGAGAGAGAGAGGAGAGAGAGAGACAGAGAGACAGAGAGACATAGAGACAGAGAGAAAGAGAGCCAGAGAGACAGAGAGACGGAGAGACAGAGAGACAGAGAGACAGGGAGTCAGAGAAACAGAGAGACAGAGAGACAAACTTAAACAGATGTATGCCCCTCTTTAAACGAGTGTAATAATTAACCTGCTTTACTTTCAATAATGGCTATACCAGTGGAAGCCTGTTTACACTTAGACGGGCAACATGGTTAGAACATACCGCAGCTGGACACGTGTCAAGAGATTCATGTTAGTGTTAGGAGACCCGCATCATTCCGCAAGGCGAACTGTTGCCGTGTTGTGGTAACACTCAACGCGTTCCATCAGACGACAAAATTGGGTTCTCGAAATTTCACTCGAAAATATAATCATCATGACGTGTATAGCATGCGCGCCTATTTTTATAATATACTATACTGCTTTCACAACGCGGCGACTGGGCACCACGAAATCAATTCGATGGTTCTAATTTTTTTAAGCGGGTACCGAAACCTCCAACTGTCTTTTCAACGAGTTTGTTTCTGTAATAGAAATCGGAGCTGTATAGAATTCAGGATAATGTATTACGCATGAACACGCGTTACACGCCACCATTCGCGGTGCACGTGTTTATTTAACGCCACAAACTGTCAACGTGCATTTTTTTTGATAGGGCTGGTTTAGTTTCATCATTTTTTTTTTTTACGATCGAGTATTTACACATATGGGACGTCGTGGCTGCGAAAACATGAGCATGCAATTAAGCAAGCAGACCGTGAAAAAACCGGATGCTTTCGAAATGTGGTGCTATCTTCAAGACACTTCATTTCATGGAAAGAACAGAAAGAATGTCATTTAAAAAAAAAAGCTTGGTTCACTGTACTGTTGATGCTTCGTAAAGATATGGGCATATAGTGATATTAGAGATTGCTTGGTTATTATAATGAGGTGAAAATGGGAAGACACTTATTCCGGGAAACATAGAAGGCAAAAAACATTCGTAGTGGATATGCTTGGTTCACAGTCAGTGCTTCGTGTAGATATGAACATTGTGATATTGAAGATTGTTTGGTCATTGCAATGAGATGAAATTGTATGGAAAAGACACTTATTCAGGGGAACATAGAGGCCAAAAGGCAACGGGGATGACCGGTAGTTTCGTGGTATTAAGAAATAAGACTACAGGACTGAGTGGCTCAGCAACATCCCATCTGGCAGCTCAGATGGAATGGTGGTCAGATCTCATGCATGCCACAGCATTTCAGTCTGTGCCACGCCAATTGTGGAGAGATTGACAGAAATCTTATGAACATGTTTTGTCCACTTCACTTTCCTACACGTAGACACAAAAGGTGGAGGGCCTGACGTTTCAAAGCTAGCGGGAGCCTCTCTTGCAAGGCTGAAAGAAATGCATGCCCCTGAAAGAGGGTCCCGCCATGATCGTAACGTCAGCTTCTCAACAGTAATTTGTTCTGGGAGATTTCCATTTTACTCAATTTGCGCCGTTTACAACATTTGTGCGTAATGACTTGCAACTTGCTATTTCATTTGAAAAGCAATCTATAATGCATGGGTAGATTCGTCAGTATTATGGAAATGCCGTCGTTATATTAAAGGGTATCTGCAATGCATGGTATCATTCACATCCATGCCACAGAATTGTTTTTAATGTTGCTATAACAATCGAACTGTTTTCACTAACTCGTTCTGGGAGTGAATTTGCAAGTCTTCAGTTTTTATGCTAATGTGAAGTTCAATATTCATGAGCAAAATGTGTGATGTCATCGCAGGTTCGTGCAAAGGAAACCCGATTGATTGTGTAGAAAAGTTTCTGAACATTTTCTGGTTTTTCCTGCAGACCTATCCCTAAACCTGTTGCTTTACTGCCAAAATGCATGCTTCATAATCATCTAGTGGAGTGGTTTTTCATCAAACCTAATCCAGAGGGATTGATTTGCAGTTTGAAAATTAATGTTTTGCTCATGTTTTTTTTTAAACTGTGGGTTCCTGACATGACCTTACAAAAGTGCCCTCATTTTTTTATAGGTGGATATCTTTAAATGTAAAAAAGATGACCATTTTCTGACTAAGAATGAGAAGTTTGCCAATATGTTTCTACACTTCAGATCCCTAGATGACAGCAGAAAATGAGCTTGACTGTGATATTCATTGCACATACCCTTTATACATTCGCTTGTTTTGGATTTTTTTTTTTATTGAATATCTACTGTGGTTGACGGTCTAGGGAGCGGGTCACGACTTCACGGGGTCAAGATTTGGGCGGGCTGTTGTTGTCACGACTCACGCTCTGAGCAAGGGCCCCCTGATTGGGAGCGATGCGCTGCCGAGATAATCCCCGTGCCGCTGCCACAAGATCAGCCGTCTCAATCTTCTCACAGAGGTCCCCGAAAATATTCCCAGCAGGACCAACAAATTCAACCACTGCAGGGATTTCCCGGAAGGACGGATATCAGATTGACCATCAAGAGAAAAATTGTGTGTTTTTTAACGAAAATTATAATGACAGGTCATATTTTTATATACATGTATATATGCTGTTGCTCATAAGGTTCGATATACCAAAACCAATACCAATACCAATACCAATACCAAAACCAATACCAATACCAATACCAATACCAATACCAATACCAATACCAATACCAATACCAATACCAATACCAATACCAATACCAATACCAATACCAATACCAATACCAATACCAGTACCAGTACCAGTACCAGTACCAGTACCAATACCAATACCAATACCAATACCAATACCAATACCAATACCAATACCAATACCAATACCAATACCAATACCAATACCAATACCAATACCAATACCAATACCAATACCAATACCAATACCAATACCAAAACCAATACCAATACCAATACCAATACCAATACCAATACCAAAACCAAAACCAATACCAATACCAATACCAATACCAATACCAATACCAATACCAATACCAATACCAATACCAATACCAATACCAATACCAATACCAATACCAATACCAATACCAATACCAATACCAATACCAATACCAATACCAATACCAATACCAATACCAATACCAATACCAATACCAATACCAATACCAATACCAATACCAATACCAATACCAATACCAATACCAATACCAATACCAATACCAATACCAATACCAATACCAATACCAATACCAATACCAATACCAATACCAATACCAATACCAATACCAATACCAATACCAATACCAATACCAATACCAGTACCAGTACCAGTACCAGTACCAGTACCAGTACCAGTACCAGTACCAGTACCAGTACCAATACCAATACCAATACCAATACCAATACCAATACCAATACCAATACCAATACCAATACCAATACCAATACCAATACCAATACCAGTACCAGTACCAATACCAATACCAATACCAATACCAATACCAATACCAATACCAATACCAATACCAATACCAATACCAATACCAATACCAATACCAATACCAATACCAATACCAATACCAATACCAATACAAGTACCAATACCAATACCAATACCAATACCAATACCAATACCAATACCAATACCAATACCAATACCAATACCAATACCAATACCAATACCAATACCAATACCAATACCTTTCTTCAATGAATATAATCTACGTCATTTCAGGTCTTACTATGCATTTTGTTGGTGGACTTTTGCGTGTTTTCTTGAAGATAAAAATCGTTGTAAATGTTTTCTCCCAATCACCAATATTTCATTTCACAATCAATAAAGCTATTTCCGGACTTATGCATTTTTCTAAATTTGGTTGATAACCCGATTTGTTTTTGTTTGTTTTTCCAAAGATACAATTCATAACTGGTGTTTACTCACAATTACCGATGCTATACCTCTGAATATAAATTTGTTGTTGAATCTATTTGTGTGTGAGGTTTTTTTTGGTAAATGTATTTGAATGATTACGGCACCTGTTGTCGTTAGCATTCGATATAAATCGCTGCGTTCGCTCGTTACCGGAATTTTTTCGAATCGCTTTAGGGGTTCGGTAATTTATGACGACGCCACGCGTCCGACCGACACACGAATCAAGCTTGTGTCAACCAAGAGAGTCCAGCAGACGTTCCCTTGGCCACGTCGAGTAAACACCTCCCTCCCTCTCATCTAGAATACCCCGCCTCCCCAAACCCTGGTCTTCCAAAAAGGAAAGGAGTATTATCGCTCCCTCCTCGGAAGTTCACCGATAGGCGAGAAGGGCTTCTGCGTGTTAAACACGGCGGAGTGTAGACTGAGGAAATGCCCGAAGCGATAGCGTCAGAAACGCTCTGTGTAGACCCCCTAACTTGAATCTAATTTAAACCCCTACCCCTCTTATTTTGTGTGTATGTGTGTTTTATTTTTAGACTTCCTATCTCGAAGATTTTACAGAACAGCACCGGGGAAAAAAAATTGGAAAGGCATAAAAATAAAATCAGACATAAATTAAATATATTGTTTGTCCTTGGCTTCGAAGAGGACTGTTTTCTACATCTAAGCAAATCAGTTAATTCTATCGGGAATGGAAGAGAGCCGAACGTGCGCTGTTGCTCAATTGGTCGGAAAAGCTCTTCTATACAAAAATAATCTAAAAAAAAAATCTACTCTTAGCAAAGTTGATATTTGATGAGACACATGAGGCTTATTTCTCGAAGGTGTTATTTGTCCTGGACAAGGGAATTCATTCTTTTGCTGCAAAAATATGCAAAAGAATGTTGCAAAAATGCTCACCGACTAATTGAAATGACCCAAAAAGTGACTATCCAAAAATTAGGAGGCCCTGTCGACGTTTCGGTCCCAGCATGACATTTTCTGAAAGGCTGATCAAAATGAACATTTCCGTCCGGTACCGACAGGTCATTTTTTTCTGTGTTTACAAAACGCTTACAAATAACCCACGCGTGTCGTCTTCTTCCTCTGCTCTCCCTAATTGTCTGGCCGAGAAATATTTCAAGTCGGCGAAATCTTGAAGGTCAAAGTCTTCCAGGGAAAATCCGGCTTTCTCTGCCAATGTTTGTTACAGGATTACCCGGTAAACAAGAAGAGAAATGTATGTTGAGGCAAACATCCTGCTCAAACATTTTTTTTGACGGCGAGCGGTCTGTCCCGTTTCGATTTGTCCGCGAGAGAAATGCGAGGCTGCGGTGTACGTGGGAGTCGGGCTATTTAGTCAGAGCTTGCCAGCTATTTAACAGGTGAATAAATTCGGAGAGTAAATGTAGTGTTTTTTGTCGGCATTGAGCTGGAAAACAACAAGCCGTATAAACAGCGTGTTCCGTCCTGCGGGTCAATTGACTCGAGTCGTTAGTGCCGACAATAAATATTCACTTTATGCTATGGAAATGTGAAGTGGTGGCTCGCGGACTAAACGAATAAAATACGAGGGGTGAGGAGGCAGACGGGGAAGAGGGAGAGGGAGAGGGAAAGGGAGAGGGAGAGGGAGAGGGAGAGGGAGAGGGAGAGGGAGAGGGAGAGGAGAGGAGAGAGGGAGAGGGAGAGGGAGAGGGAGAGGGAGAGGGAGAGGGAGAGGGAGAGGGAGAGGTAGAGGGAGAGGAGAGGGAGAGGGAGAGGGGAGAGGGAGAGGGAGAGGGAGAGGAGAGGGAGAGGGAGAGGAGAGGGAGAGGAGAGGAGAGAGGGAGAGGGAGAGGGAGAGGGAGAGGGAAGAGGGAGAGGGAGAGGAGAGAGGGAGGGGAGAGGGAGAGGGAGAGAGGGAGAGGGAGAGGGAGAGGGAGAGGGAGAGGGAGAGGGAGAGGGAGAGGGAGAGGAGAGGGAGAGGGAGAGGGAGAGGGAGAGGGAGAGGGAGAGAGGGAGAGGGAGAGGGAGAGGGATGAGGGAGAGGTGAGAGGAGAGGGAGAGGGAGAGGGAGGAGGGAGAGGGAGAGGGAGAGGGAAGGGAGAGGGAGAGGGAGAGGAGAGTGAGAGGGAGAGGAGAGAGGAGAGGAGATGGGGAGAGGGAGAGGGAGAGGGAGAGGGAGAGGGAGGGAGAGGGAGAGGGAGAGGGAGAGGGAGGGGAGAGGAGAGGGAGAGGGAGAGGGAGAGGGAGAGGGAGAGGGAGAGGGAGAGGGAAGAGGGAGAGGGAGAGGGAGAGGGAGAGGGAGAGGGAGAGGGGAGAGGAGAGGAGAGGGAGAGGGAGAGGGAGAGGGAGAGGATGTGAGGAGAGGGAGAGGGAGAGGGAGAGGGAGAGGGAGAGGGAGAGGGAGAGGGAGAGGGAGAGGGTGAGGGAGAGGGAGAGGGAGAGGGAGAGGAGAGGGAGAGGGAGAGGGAGAGGGAGAGGGACAGGGACATGGACAGGGATGGCGGAGGTTTTAGGCTGTGGTTATCTACAGCCGTTGGCTGACAGGTGTTGGCCGGTTAGCCCCCACGTGCCTGTAAATACCACTCGTAACAAGACATTTCAAGCTTAATAGTCGTGCAAGACTAGGTCTTTCTGCCTGCTGGCTCAAACACAATATTGACCACCAATGGACACGCATCATCCCGCCCCTCTTCCTCTCCCCTCCTCCTCTCCCCTCCTTCCCCTCCTCCCCTCCTCCTCTCCCCTCCTTCCCCTCCTTCCCCTCCTCCCTCCTCCCCTCCTCCTCTCGTTCCGACTCGATGACGTCAAACGCGTTATCAGCCGATACACGGGCGCTCTATTCCGCGCATTTTGATATAAAGCAGAGATTATTTTGACGAGTGCCGTACTGTACTGATGTGGTCGTATAATGACTACAAACATTTCCTCGAAGAAAACAACTCCGATCCTTGTCGTATCACCCTCCCTCCCTCCCCAAGAAAACACTCTATGGCAATTACTTAGTGGTCATTACATTTCATCTGCTCGGGTAACTGTTTGGACGATCGTAAAAGTTAATCCGCTGTGACGTATTGACGCAACAGATTTTATTATTAAGAGGTTTGGTCTAAGATTGAATCGTGACTTTGCCTGTAGTAATTCAATGAGGGACTGGCCTATCCAACGTACGTGTATGAATTAGCGCTGAATGCTCAGTAGTTTGCCGGAATGCTCTTTAAAAACCACAAACAAATCATGGTATATCCACAAATGGGAGGGGTGCTTGCCGATATACAAGTCCACCACACGACCTCGACCAGCTCGGTTGTCAAGTCTGCACTAGATTGCGGGAGTCGCAGGTTCGAATCCCACCCGAGCTGTCGTCATTTTCAGCGGGCGATCAGGCAGGACACTCAGTGCGTAGTTCTCTTTGAACGTCGAGTAGGGAAAACACTAATTGAAGCACTTTGTCACCGATCCAAAACTCATGTCATGGGAGAGAGATAGGAAGAGAGGGAGAGAGAGAGGGAGGGAGAGAGGGAGAGGGGAGAGAGAGAGAGAGGGAAGGAGAGAGAGGGACAGACGTGGAGAGAGGGAGGGACAGGGAGAGGGAGAGAGGGAGAGAGAGGGACAGAGATGGGGGGGGGAGAGGATGAGAGTGGGAGAGAGAGGGAAAGAGAGAGGGTGATATAGGGAAAGAGAAGTGGAGAGAGGGGGAGAGAGGGGTGAAGAGAGGGAGGGAGAGGGAGGGTGAGAGAGAGGTGGAGAGAGAGATGGAGAGAGAGGGAGAGAGAGGGAGAGAGGGAGAGAGAGAGGGAGAGAGGGGGAGAAAGTAATTGTCTGCGCTCATTTTTCATTTTCTCGACGAAAAATAAGCGGGCTCTATCCATCAGCTAGCTAATTATCCTCATCATTAGCAACCCGATATGATCTGAGAACAAAAACTTCGTGCTGGACTTTTGAGGGCACCAGTAAGAGGAGGAGAGGGAGGGGTGGAGGGTGGGCTGTGTGTGTGTGTGTGTGGGGGGGGGGGTTGCTGCATCGTTGTATTATGTTTCAGTCAGACAGCGATTGACCCTGTTCAGAAGCGTGCCTGTGGTTAGATTCGTAAAACCCTCTGGAATCGAATCCAATTAAAATTCGTCTTTCGTGATGCCAGCAATCCCGTCTATCCAACGGTCATGTTTACGACGTCATTAGCGGTGAGTTTCATTAACACTAATGACTCTCTATTGTGTGTAATATTGATGCGCGGATGCATACAATAATGTTCTCAAACATAGTATGGATTGCATGCTTTATTATCCTCAAAATAAATAAACGAGCAGTTCGGTTTTAATGGGATAATTCAGATCTGACACAGGTCCACGAATTGAAATCAATCATCGCATGTACGGGTTGTGCAGTGTAACAAGAACACGCGGCATTCTGAAAGAGATACAGCGGATTGCATGGTTGTTAAACATGGTGTCACCGCACCATGCAAACCTTCTAATGGCATTTGCATGGCTGTTAAAACATGGACTGGTGAACTCCATAGTGTACTGGTGTTTCAGCAGCAGGGGTGGATGTCACAAAGCCTTACGATGCATCGCGGCTCATCTCACGATGGTTAACCCATCGTAAGCTGTGATACACAGTAACATCGCTCATCGTCTTGCGATTGATCGTAAGTTCCGATGGGTTTGGTGAAATCGACCACAGGTTGCATATCTGGTAATCACTCCATTATTGTCTGTCATGAGCTCTTTCTTTCATCCTATGATGCGACTCTCTCTCTTGGATAATGTAGTGTCATTACTCGCTCTCGTCTAGTCGACTAGTCGCCCCTCGCTCCCCTCTCTCACTGTGATGCTATCTAGCATCATTACTCGCTTCCTTCCTCTTGGCCTTACCCTTCTAGTCGACTAGTCGCCCTCTGGATGAACGTACCAGTGCTCTTACCATCTGAGCTATAGAATCCTTAGACGGCGGTGTTCGCAAATAATCAACTAATCTTTGCCTTTTCAGTCCAAAATATCTCTCCAACCAGTCTCCTCGAAAACACCCACATTTTTAAATGTTCCAGTCTATTGTCATCTGCAGTCTTTCAAAGCAAGTAGAAAAAAGAGCAGCTGAGGAAGGCTTGTATAGTGGAACCACACGTGGCTTGTGACTTTTAAAGTGCACCCGACCGCGTTGTTGTGTGAACGATTTCGCTGACTTGTTTGCGAGGCGGAGTCAAACATGCGGAACCCAATTCGGGGAAACCAACTCCACACCATGTACCAGTTTCAATGGGGAAAACAGAACCAACGTCACGGCTATAGGATCTCAACGTGGCGCGACCTTCACCACGTCGCAATGTATAGGCCTACGTTGATTCCATGGCTCTTTTGTAAACGAATCCACGGATCAGGCTCGGGCTCAGGCTTCGTCTCCGTCTGACAAAACCTGAAAATCCAGGTAGTGGTTTGTCTAATAATTTGAAGGTTTGCTGCATGGCTTGATGAGTACAGAGTATTCACCGAGAAACTGGGGCCAAACGCTTATTTCTAGATGCAGAAGAGAAATAATAGGCCCTAAGCCTAAGCCTGAGCCTAAGCCTGCATTTCGTAAACGGCTCGTGTCCCTATTGAAAAGTGTGGGTTAATCTGTTTTTTCCGAATTCACCTTCATACGCCTGACTGCATAATACAGGCATATCTCCCCTTGTTATGTCGGTTGGCAAACAGCTTTTATGGCGTCGGTACCTTCGTCAGATTTCACAGTTCCTCGATTATCGAACTGTGATTTTGAAGGCTTAAACCTTGCTTTAGCGCTCTTTTTTGGGTAAGATTTACAACACCTTCGTGTTTCAGCTCGTGAAAACTGTAATTGAAAAGAACGTGTGTGTGCGATTTAGGGAAATTGACCGGAGTAGGCCGAACGGTAATGTCAAAATTCCACCCCTACAACCGATTTTGTTTCATCCAGAATTACGAAAGGCATCTGCTTCAGAATCATTCCCTTCAGGACGATAATGGTCTCTCCAAATACAATTGGGCCCGCGCACCGCGGCACGTTAGCTGTGCAGTCAAGCGCTCAATACGCTCGAAAATCACGACGCGAAATTTAAAACTGTACGCTCCCCAAAGGATGTTAGTCCATTGGCATTTTTGTCCATTACCCTAATGGAGTGGTTTTCCCCACGAAGGGCCACTCTGTTTCTGGAGAACAATTCTCTACACGTTAACCCAAGCAAGCACTGAAAAAAAGCAGCCAAAATTTGCCGAGCAACAAAGACAGAGGGCTTCAAGGTATTAGTGCAGCCCACTAATTAATCCAAGATGGCTCCGCCGAGCTCATTATCATTAAGTGTGGACCCACAACTTTTTGTTTTTAATGAGGGGTCTTTGGAGGCTAATAGGGTCATATGCATAATAAGCGATTCCTTAAAGCCCCTACACAACATTGGTGAGATCGAAAAACAGAAATGTTCACAGATTTACATGAAACTTATACAGTTTGAAGATGGTTATAGTAGAAACCTCTCACTGAAATATTTCTGCCTAAAAATGTTGTATTTTGGGAGAAAAGAGTAATAGAAATCGTTTACGTCTCACCGAGATCTAAACTATTTTTCGGAACAGTACGGCGTTGAATGCTGCATTTTCGCGAAACAAATGAAGAGGTTTTTTTAAGATTTTCTCCAGACTCGGTTGGCGGATTGAGTTGAAATTTTCACAGGTGTGCTATGTTGGATCAGACAACGTATGGATGCTATTCTTTGACCTCGACCAATGTTGTGAAGGGGTTTTAAGACAACATTCTGAGGTTTCGTGTTTTATTTTTTGTGTGTAGTTCGGACGATTTAGGGTTTCAAAATGTGGCCCTATTTGGCTGCGGAAGTGGAGGGATACTTCCCCAAATCCTTGTGGAAATTCGGTTTGGATGACTACACACATTCTTGGCGGTGTTTTCGTCCGGAGGTAATTAAAACACAAAAAATCCAATCTGCTAAGAATTACCCCCAAATAATAAAAAAAAAAGAATCTAAGAGATGAAAGTCCAAGCTCCAATTTTTAGTAGAACTGAAATACTTTTCGTTTTAGGAATAGTTCGCCTCGAAGTGAGTTTTTGTTGTTGCACTGCGTGCTATGGGAGCTGGATTTACTGAGTGATAAGCACAGCCGTTTTTGAAAATCCAGCGCAGTGGGCAATCAGATACGGAGGACGATTAGTGCCATTAGCCGGCGCCAAGAACACTAGGTCGTGTGGCGTCAGTGGATGAAGGAAAAAAAACCCCTCTGAATTAAAAAAATAAATAATACAAAGTTCCTGCGACCGGAGACTTCCCTGGTGCCATGGGAGTCATGTTAATTAAACAGGTGGTCTATTTTCTTGTATTCATTTTTTTTTTAATAATACGAAATTCTCGATCTCACCCTTAGGGGGGCACCTGATCAAGTTGTTAGTGCCGGTGGGGTCCCCAGGGGCTTCCGTAGTCTGTATACGACCCTAATGGCGGATCTGTAAATGACACTGTGTTCCATCTTCGGGAAATTATGAGGCGAGCAGACTCTCTGGGGAACATTTCTAGTTCCTTACATTTTTTTTCTTTTCCTATTATTAATATTTTGTTGTTTTGTTGGGGGGGGGTGGGGTTAACGCAATAGGTATTGTTGAAATGTTACGGTCTTGAATGCTGTACTTCTCAAGAAATCCTCCCACTCAAACATCGA
Source organism: Luidia sarsii (assembly GCA_949987565.1). Classification (NCBI taxonomy): domain Eukaryota; kingdom Metazoa; phylum Echinodermata; class Asteroidea; order Paxillosida; family Luidiidae; genus Luidia; species Luidia sarsii. Next base: position 10,402,569 of record OX465121.1, read on the forward strand.
CAACTAGTTTATTACTCGTGAGTAATGAACTATTTCTTACACTACAGAACGGTGCGAAAACCGTGACGGTTTTTGCTCTACTTTCTCAGATTAATTTTTTTTTTTTAGCTCAAACCTTTTCTTTTTTGGAATGCTTAATGGTTGAACACACAAACTGTGGCAATCTCTTGACTTTTACCGATATCGTATAGGTCCCTAAAGCCCCATCCGCGATCAAAGCTCTCATCATATATTTCATACCGTCAACGATCCCGTGGTAAGATATTTTACGGACGAGGGGCTGGGCGGAAACGCATCGCACTTGGCAGGTCATTTACCCCCACCCCCATCGACCCCAACCACGGGCGCTGATCCATCTTCTTTGATTTGTCTCCTTTTGTATGGAGAAGACGAATTGTCAATTCCAGGTGACGTCATTGCGGGACACGGATAGCGCTCGCTCGCTCGCAGATCAATGGTGAGATCAACCAAGAGTTCGACAGCGTGGGAGACATACTGGCCCAACACAAACCAGTTGCGTTGCTTCTCCATTGTAAACAAGTAGAACAGAAAAAAGTGTCGGGAAAGTGATGAAAAAAATGAGCTTGGGCTGACAAGGATATAAAAGGTAACTAGCGGTCGATCGTAGGAAAGGATGTGTTTTGATAACGACGCCGATAACAACAGCAACAAGAACAAAAACAAGAACAACAACACCAACAACAACAACAGCAACAACACCAACACCGACAATAACAACAACAACAATACCAACAACAACAACAAAGACAACAACAGCAACAACATCAACAACAACACTAACAACGACAACAACAGCAACAAGTTCAACAACAACAACACCACCAACAACAACAGCAGCAGCAGCAACAACGATGACAACAGCAACAACAACAACAACACCACCACCAACACCAACAACGACAACAACAACGACGACAACAACAACAACAACAACAACAACAACAACAACAACAACAACAACAACAACAACAACAACAACAACAACAACAACAACAACAACAACAACAACAACAACAACAACAACAACAACAACGACAACAACGACAACGATTTTTTTATCAGGCACCGGGCAAAGCACTGAGCATTCAGTGTTTACCACGTCGAGTAAGGGCAAAACCTCTTTGAATAACAACGACAACACCAACAACGACAACAACACCACCACCACCACCAACAACAGCAACAACATCAACAACGAATCGGAAAAACAACCGAAACAACAAAATGAAGCAAAATAAAAAACACATTGCAAGTGAAAGCGATCGGGACAACGATCAATAAACGTCACTGTCGGGACACCCCGGGACCCGATGACGTCACGGCTGCTAATGACATCACGCCGGATTGAATGGGATGAAGGGGAGACAACCCCTTGCCGAAACAGACTCGAAAATGATTCCATGAAGATTATTTCCTGGGTAATTTTTCTTTGTCGTTCGCTCATCTCTCCCCCTCCCCGCGAGGGATTGACGGTTCTCCACGAGTCACCGGATAGCCATCTGTAAGGAAGACACCTCGGGTGCCGACAGACTTTCTGACATTGTGTAATGGGTGCCGGGTGTGGGCCGGGGTTGCTACCTCGCTAGGTTCTGAAGAGGACCGGGCAGGGACGGGGCAGGGACGGGGGAGGGACGGGGGAGGGACGGGGGGAGCTGAGCCGCTGAATCGCGGTGCTAGGCCCCCCGGGGCATTGCCTGTTGTTCGGTGAACGAATCGCGATCGTTGCACTGCCGCAGCCGCATAATACTAGTCGCTTTTGTCGAGCGCCTCTGCAGCTAATATAATATCTACTTCTGCGTCCGGCTTTATTTGACAGCATCGTTCGGTCTGCGTTCGGCTGCCTGCGTCCGAACTCATTATACGCATTCGGGATGCGTTCGGCCGTCACCGGCCGTATGCGTTCGGCTGTCATCGGCCGCATTCGGATGCGTTCGGCTGTTATCGGCCGTATACGAATGTGCTCGGCTGCAATCGGATGTGTGTTGTGTATTAGACGGCACTGTATCTTTTTTTTAGAGACTTTTTGTTAACTTGAAGAAAAACAAATTGGACAATAGCGGTGCCCGGATTCGGAGGGCCCGGCCCATGAGCAACACCACCGGCGAGATCCGATTTCGGAGTTCCCGGCTAAAGTGGTTAAGGACAGCACTTAACGATTGAGCAGTTAAATAATCATGCACTCTTGAAGTGACTCTGCCCGACTAGTAAGCCGATAAGCGCTAACCTTGAGTTGGTATTACGCGATTTTGAGGACGAGGGCGAATTGCAAGCTCGGCCGATTACCAACGAAAAATACGAGGGGGGGCAATATCCGTGCCGTGAACCAGGGAAGCAAGTCACGAAGACAACACGTATACAAGGGCACATCGTTCTCGTCGTGTTTTTTTTTCTTGGGTAAACCAAGGGTCCATTAATTCCCACCTCTACCTCGCTTGATTCGCTCAATCTCAACGGAGAAGTCCCTTTTTCCGGTCGGATTGTCGGAGTGACATTAATTCCGTTAGATCGGGAACGCGCTCTTAGCTGTTCGGAAAGCTTCGGGAGTGTTTACTTTTCATCTGCGCAAGGATATCGGGCGAAGGACGCCGCGGCGTTGACGGGGATTTTAAAGGCGGATTCATACACCCGGAAGGTAAACGGAGAAAAAACAAATCAATCTGAAATCTCCCAAAGCGTCATCGTTTTTTTACGAAACTTTTATGCCAGGAATTAAACCGATACACTCGATGGACCTTTTATTTTATTTTGCCCTTTTTTATCCAAAATCTAGACGGCCTGGTATTGCTTGAGTGGTCATTTTGTCTGATTTACAACTTCGCGTGAAATGTTCACTGACAAGAATGTGTTTGGGCAATCGGTTTTATAAACCCTTCTTTTTGTGGTGTATATATAGCTAGATGCATCTTGAGGCGACTCAGTGAAACCTTTTAATAGCCTTGAACGCAAGCAGTGGAAAGAGCGGGTGTTGATTTATTGAGATTTTCAATCCTCGATACTGTCACGAGCAGCCGTCATCCATCAAACGCTTTTAGGTTCTAGCGGCGGATGAGATTGCTGCCATCGCTGTAGTTAAAAAAAAACCCCAAAACAATTCATCGACGACGCGGCCGTGGCAATCTACCGTATCCACGACGAGCCCGACGCAGTGGAAGACATCTGGTGAGACGAGCAAGGCACAGTGCGAATAAGATAATTGGATATTAAGAGCCCACCCCGATCGAGAGAGAGAGGGAGAGGGAGAGGGGGAGATGGAGAGGGGGAGAGGGAGAGGGAGAGGGAGAGGGAGAGGGAGAGGGAGAGGGAGAGGGAGAGGGAGAGGGAGAGGGAGAGGGAGAGGGAGAGGGAGAGGGAGAGGGAGAGGGAGAGGGAGAGGGAGAGGGAGAGGGAGAGGGAGAGGGAGAGGGAGAGGGAGAGGGAGAGGGAGAGGGAGAGGGAGAGGGAGAGGGAGAGGGAGAGGGAGAGGGAGAGGGAGAGGGAGAGAGAGAGGGAGAGGGAGAGGGAGAGGGAGAGGGAGAGGGAGAGGGAGAGGGAGAGGGAGAGGGAGAGGGAGAGGGAGAGGGAGAGGGAGAGGGAGAGGGAGAGGGAGAGGGAGAGGGAGAGGGAGAGGGAGAGGGAGAGGGAGAGGGAGAGGGAGAGGGAGAGGGAGAGGGAGAGGGAGAGGGAGAGGGAGAGGGAGAGGGAGAGGGAGAGGGAGAGGGAGAGGGAGAGGGAGAGGGAGAGGGAGAGGGAGAGGGAGAGGGAGAGGGAGAGGGAGAGGGAGAGGGAGAGGGAGAGGGAGAGGGAGAGGGAGAGGGAGAGGGAGAGGGAGAGGGAGAGGGAGTGGGAGAAGGAGAGGGAGATGGAGAGAGAAAGAAGATTATAGGCCTACTCCACATTCCTCTAATTAATTACATCGTTGTACCTAGTTGTCGAGAGATAGCCCAGCCAATTCGCCAGGGAGAGATGAGGACAAGAGACAGGGAGAGAGAGAGAGAGGGGGGGGGGTAGGGTAAAGGTACAGAGCATTGAACGGGAGATAGTAGAAGACTGATCGTCCCGACAAACACGGATGCCCTATGTGGTGTCAGATTCCACCATGTCCACCAACAACCTATCCAAATGAAACAACCCATACAATCCGTGACCACCCGTGGAACGCCAAAGCTATGCAAAGCCCTCACTTCATCAAACTCACACATTCAGGGAATTACCAGTTACCACCTATGTATACCTAGGCTGTGATTTCCCGACTTTTCCAAGTTAACTAAGGTTAATTCCACGGGGAAAATATCTACGACAAGAAAGACAGAATCTCATAATTGCTAGAGGGCCTGAAATTCCGGTAACTCCGAATTTCAGAAATATCTAGCCGTCTTCATATTTGAGAATTTACATCATAGTCAGTAAGGAGTTCGCAACATATTTTGTTTGTCGGTTTGAAAGAAAAACAACAAATTGATATCAGGAACACGATTACCGATGACGTCATTACCGCCTTCGCATGCTATTCCCGCTGCTCAGGTCGTTCACGGTCGAATTCCGTTCCGTATTTTTGTCTTCTTTTCTTCTTCTCCCGCTCGGTTCAGAAATCCGGTTTTACGTTTTAGATAACCATTTCATCTAAAACCTTGGCAGGATTCCTGTAATGGTTTATGGTTGAACACGCAAAGTGTTGCAATCTTTTGACTTTTATCAATGATGTCTGCCTTTGTGTAACATGAAGCATCATCAATCGTCATCAAAACGTCATCATTCTTCGACATTACAATTTCCCTGATGGCGGCGTTTCCGGGAAAGCAAGAGTGCATAATAGGCTAAATTATTTTGGTTTTTTACACAATAGACCTAAATGAATAGGTCAGTATGTGCAGCTGCCAAAGAAATTGAATTTCTGGCGTCTTTTTTTTTTTAGTGGGCCGTGCAATGCTGCTTTGCACCTGTTGTGCTGATCATTGCGCTGAAGTTATTCCACCGTAAGCCCGTCAACAAACGTGGAATATACAGGGTGCTCGCACTTAGTTCCTCCCCAACAAGGAAAGCGCAAAATATAGGTCCCATTGTGTGTCTGATGAAAAGGCCTAGACTTGGTATTGATCTCCCGAAAGAACGTCATAGTCCTCAATCTGGAGTCAGAAATCGTGTGTGAGCGCGCGCAACCGCGTCCCCTGCACGCTCTGAATGCCAACAGCTGTTGAAGAAATCTCAAAGATGATAATTATTGTTTGCACAGGCTGGTCCATCTCCAAGAGAACAACGTCCCAAGACTATACCCCCCTCTTGTTCTCCTGGTTTGTCGAAGCCATGTGCGGATCACTTAACGCCTGTGTGTGTGTGTGTGTGGGGGGGGGGACTTGCGAGGATCTGCAACAATTTGAACCATTTCGCGCGCTGCGTATCGATGATGGAGTTCGGAGAGTGTGAGAGGGCTAGATGAGAGGTGAAAGTTAACACCTGAAGGAATCTCAGTGCGGCGCAAAATGAGTGCGTTCGTCTGGGGACTCAGAGAAGCTGGGCCTATGTCTGTACTCCTCTCGTTTTTTTTAGTGGGGTGGGGAATTGACACCAACCCCCTGGGGACAAAGACGTTTGGTGGCTTAAACCCTGGCTGAATCGTCGACAAGGCTGGACCGTCTTGCTACGGGTGAGGTTTGTCTGGGTGTGAGAGCGATCTCATTCGATAAGATTTGCAGGTTTGCATGGTGGAAATACCAAGTGGAAGGTTTGCAGTGACAACAGCTGATTCATCTCTTTTGATAAGATTTGAAGGAATTTGCATGGTGAAAATACCAAGTGGAAGGTTTGCAGTGACATCATGTATATATCTGATTCATCTCTTTTGATAAGATTTGAAGGTTTGCATGGTGGAAACACCAAGAAGGAGGTTTTGCGGTGACACCATGTACATCATCTCTTAAGAGAAAGAGTATCATGGCTGTGAGAACGAGCCGGTAACTCAACGTTTCGGGCAGTGTGTACTCTGCCCGTCGTCCGAAAGACCGGGCAGAGTACACACTGCCCGAAACGTTGAGTTAGTGGCTCCTTTTTTCACAGCCATGATACTCTTTCTCTTAAGAGATGATATTCATGGTGTCAAAGCAAAACCTACTATGATGTACTAAGCGTCTCATGTTTTTGAGATGGTGTGGTTCCGAGGCAAACCGATGGACTCACGGACAGTGCATAATTAATTATGTGCCGGAAATTTGATCTCTCATTCGGTTCTCGAAAGAACCGAGCACACACTCATCGGAAGATAACATATTCACACGGTGTAGGTCACAGCAGACCAGCCTTGTCTTACTACCTCCACCGCGGTTAGCCCTAAAAACTCGCCTTTTCCCCCCCAGCTCAGTCAAGTCTAGGATCTTTCACCTGTGCCGGCTCGTATAAAAAAACATTCATCAAAGTGCGTCTACCTATAAGTTGTGCGCTACAGGGTACATGACTATTCTGATAATAAGCACTACACAACAGCGTTTCCTACAACAACCTATGATGCATGACTGCTCTATACACGCAAAGCAACTGACTTACCAAATCTACGCTGGCCCCGAAGGCATGCAGTCCCTGTATTTTCCCTTCCAGAAGCACGTACTCGAGCAGCTTGTATACAAAAACCGTCTCTTTTTAATCGCCTGCAATGCTGTTGTTTTTGAAGAAGAGTAGAGGTGTCTAGCTCTCAATGTTCACAGATTACCACGGCTCCACGCGATCCTGCACTGAGCGATATTCGACGCCGACTGTTGAATATCGACCTAACATTGTGTGCTGTGGGTAAACGCACATCATCATTCGTATTGCTTATTTGGGGCATGCGCCCTTTTCTTTCCCCGTCGACAATAATACCTTTTCGTATAGGAATACCTTTTCACTCGTGATCCGTGGCTTCACGGTTCGCCGAGGACTTGAAGCAAAGGCCACGCCGGGGGGAGAGGGAGATATGCAAGGGAAATCTCTCTCTCTAGGATTAAGCTATTATCCGGGGGAATTTGATAGACACGACGCACTCGGGTAAACGACACACACTGACCACGTTTATACGCGTTGGTGACCTGAAGGAAATCATCGGCGCACCAGGAACTGTTTTGTTGGGGGTAGAAATGTTTTTGTGTGATTTCTTTTGTTGGAATTCCCGTCGACAAAGAGCCCACATTTTGCCTGCCGGCATATTAATTTCAAGCAGGATTTCGTAGCCTTGCAAAGTAAATGACACGGGGTCACCATCACTCACAAGCTTAGGCATATGACCATTTAGATTTAAAGTCAGTCTGTCAGGGAGTCATTCAGTCAGGGAGTCAGTCAGTCAGTCAGTCAGTCAGTCAGTCAGTCAGTCAGTCAGCCAGTCAGCCAGCCAGCCAGTCAGTCAGTCAGTCAGCCAGCCAGCCAGCCAGCCAGTCAGTCAGTCAGTCAGTCAATCAGTAAGTCAAGGGGTCAGTCAGTCATTCAGTCAGTCAGTCAGCCAGTCAGTCAGCCAGCCAGCCAGTCAGTCAGTCAGTCAGTCAGTCAGTCAGTTAGTCAGTCAGTCAAGGGGTCAGTCAGTCAATCAGTCAGTCAAGGGGTCAGTCAGTCAGCCAGCTTGCCAGCCATCCAGCCAGACAGTCAGTCAGTCAGTCAGTCACCCAGTCAGCCATGTCAGTCAGTCAGTCAGCCAGCCAGCCAGTCAGTCAGCCAGCCAGCCATCCATCCATCAATCCACCCATCCATCCATCCAGACAGTCAGTCAGTCAGTCAGTCACCCAGTCAGCCAGTCAGTCAGTCAGTCAGTCAGCCAGCCAGTCAGTCAGTCAACCAGCCAGCCATCCATCCATCAATCCACCCATCCATCCATCCAGCCAGTCAGTCAGTCCATCTAAGAGACACTGCCACAACCAGTTACAATTTCAAAAGGAAACGGGTTTATTTATAATAATATCGAATTTACAAATGGTTGCACTATACAGGATTTTCCGAATCATACCCCTAAATATTATCAACATCATCCGTACCAATAGTGTGGTATATATAATTATAACCAGACGTGGAGAGGGACTATACCCTAAAGTAAACGGAGGCACGTAATTATTGCCAAGAACATTCGACAAATTAAGGATAAACAAGGACCTGGGATGCACGTCACACCTGACGCAATCCCCAAATCTGAGATCAACAGCTCGCTGACAATGCAGCATTTGGCTATAATTTTTTTTTGGTCTGCGTAAACTGGAAACTGTAGTAATGTTTCAGACTGTTGACGAACTAAAATGACATAGGCCGCAAAAAGAAGAAGAAGCTTGATCCCGGGAGTGTGTAGAGGATATGAAACTGCAGTAATGACCTCTCGAACATTTGCGAGCTGACATCAGAGGGCGTGGCGTCTTGACCCTGAAGCAGGGATCTCCCTAAAGACGGTGCAGACGTTCAGAGGGGTCCCGCTACAGGCTCGACAACTCCGGCCCCGGTAAGATCGTTGACGCGTGACGCGCTCTCATCGCCATTAATCAGAATTGCTAATTGCATCGTGGAGCTTTCGTTTTACGCAGTGGCTGTTGTTACGGCAGTCGTCCGTATGGCTCCCTGACTTCACAGTATTTGTCAGGATGTTAAGCTCTTGGAACCAGACTATCAGCTAATAGACTGGTTCAACCAGCCTGCAATGCTAACGAAATACAATCAAGTCAGGGAACCACACGGACGACTGCCGTAACAACAGCCACTGCGTTCTTTTTATGCAACACATCGGGTTGAATAATATCGCCGTGTTTTCATTTATTATTTCTCTCTGAGCGGGACGGCTTCGACAAATTGACAGCTTCTATCTGGGCGTCTGTTTTGGAGCGGTCGAGAAAAGCGCCAGTCCAATCAGTCAGCGCTAATGATGCGATCTACTAGACACACCAAGGACAGTCACACGCTATTAACGATGACTCTCTCTTCTTCTTTTTTTCAATCTCACGCCAGGAGTGATAATGAGCAAAGTGCTGATGAACCGTTAGCGCAAAACAAAAGACATAATTGGATTTATAAAAAAACAAAACCCCAATACACCGCATTGCTACATTTCAATATAATTTCAATGTGTCCAGATCGGCTCTTTGAAGCCTCGGTAACCAAATGAAGAGACAAAACAATAATTGGATAATTACCCCCCCCTCTCTCTCTCCCCCGAAACAAAACAAGGTTTCATAACCTTGCAGTCTCTCATCTACAGCTTCACGCGAAACTCAACGAAACGGAACATATCAACGTGTGCAATATAAAAACGTCAGCGGTTCGCAGATTAAACCCACGCAACAGGAAAGTTAGTCACATTTTTCGTTTTGGAATCTCAAAAGTTAGAGGGCCTGACGTTTCGATCCTAGCAGGACCTTTCTCAAAGGCAAAGAGACGAGGACATACACACACAGTCAGGCGAAGGAAAGCCCTGACGCACGTGACGGAGGAAGGACAAAAGGGAAGGGAGTGGGATGCAGATGTGCACACGAAGGGAGGGGAGATCAAAGGGGAAACAAACAAAGGAGTGGGGAGGATCAAAGGGACGGGAGGGAGGTGGGAGATCAAAGGGGAAAGGAACAGGGAAGATGAAAGGAACGAGGGATTCATGAAGTGAGGATTAGTCATTCCCTTCACGAACGTTCAGGCCACGATAGCGCCGAGACGACATTTTTTTGAGACACATTCTCGCTCGACCTTTAATAGGCAGTGTAAAAGTGTCCTCGCGATACGTCATCGAATAATAACAACAATTCAGACTGATTTGAAATGTGCTTTATCATTTTGGTTTACATCGAAAAAAGATTCGCCTCTCAGTCGTGAAAATTCCGACGATTTATAGAACAACCAAAAGCTGACAAATTATCAGCAGGTAGTCAAGAGTATGTACATAGATACGATCACTGAGCATTATACACATTTCCGTCATCGAATACGCATTGAACTCGCTCATTTCACACGTATTTTCCAATCATTTGTTTTCTTTGATCTGTCAAATAATTCGAATCGAGGGGTACACTTCGCTGGAAAAAAACCCAAAGAATTAGACGAGTCTCAGGCCAACAACAAGCCGTATTGGGCCCAAACAACGATATCAACAACCATAATTATTTCATTTGAAATTGAACCAGTCCGAGGAACGGAGGTAACTTTGGTTTTCCTCCAAATTAATAAGACATACCTTCAGTCCAAACATGTATATTCCATTTCAGTTAGAAATACGTACTACTTTGTTCATCGACAGTACCAGTTCCGCAGAGCAAATCTTACACAGGGCTGTCACTGGCCAATATTTCTACAAGGACATTATTTCAACTGAGAAATAGGTAATAAAATGAGAGAAGGTGAGAGAAGGTGATTTTTTGGGAGAGCTTAGTTTTGACAGTATTTTAACCTAGAAATAGGTAATTAAATACTTTCTCGGCTATCTGCAAAACTATGTTCTCTCCCAAAAACGCCTTATCTCGTAGTTTGATTAAAACGAGAATTGAATCATCGTTCTTTCGAACTTCCACTTTTCTACAAAGGAGTTTCAGCTTCAGCAAGAAAAATCACACAAAAAAACCGGCAATTGAATGTGTCTCTTGAAAAATAGGTCATCATTTAACATCTTCCCATTTGCATCCAATGAATATCTATGTACGGGAAAACGCCACCACGGAAACAGTGGGTAATTAAAAAAAATGTATGTACATGTATACCATGGAGAAAAAAATGGGCTTCTAGAATGTTCAGAAGTGGTGGGAGTTATAGCCTATTTTGAGGGATGACGTGTCAGAACTGGGACTTAATTGTGCTTGACTATTTCCGGGACAGACTAATGACTCCTGGTGGCCACGAACCCCCCCCCCCTAAAAAAAAGAAAAAAAAGAGAAAAGAAACGAAGAGTTTGAGACCTATTAAGAACAGGCAACGTGTGGGTATAGGTCCTCATACTTTGTTGGCGCCATCCAATAACAGCTTCTGACGAATGAGTTGTCACCGATTCAATGAGTCTTCTTACGAAGACCTCAGCCTTTCTTGACAGAAATCTCGTCCATCAAGAAACTCTACTCTGCACTTAACTCCCAAAATAGGTAACTTTAATATGAAGTCTCTCCCTACAAAAGATTAAAACAATCACTACCGGTAGGTTTAATTTAAAGGTCTGTAGCCTTTCCTCAAAGATCTGCAACCTTTCTCCTTTCTTCATAGGTCTGCAGCCTTCCTCCTTCCTTCAAAGGTCTGTAGCCTTTCTTCAAAGGTGTGTAGCAATTCTTCAAAGGTCTGTAGCCTTTCTTCAATGATCTGTAGCCTTTCTTCAAAGATCTGTAGCATTTCTTCAAAGATCTGTAGCCTTCCCCTTCCTTCAAAGGTCTGTAGCCATTCTTCAAAGGTCAAGTAGCCTTTCTTCAAAGATCTGTGGCATTTCTTTAACGGTCTGTAGCCTGTCTTCAAAGGTCTGTAGCCTTTCTTCAAAGATCTGTAGCATTTCTTCAAAGATCTGTAGCCTTTCTTCAAAGGTCTGTAGCCTTCTTTGTTTCAGCACCAATCTTGCTTCCAAATTGTTTCCAGGGCTCTGTAGTCTTTTTTTGGTTTCATGACTCTCTAGGCTTTTCTCAAGGCCGTCATTGCTACTCCTGTATCAGTGAACTAGTCTTTCGATCAAGGCTGACAAGTATCTTTTCAGGCCTCTCCATGTCTTATTCGTTTCAGGACTGTCTAGTCTTTCACTCTGTAAAGTTTCGTATGAGGGCTGTAGTCTTCTCTCAAGGCTGCCAAGCCCTCTATCAGTCTTTTTTCAAGACTGCCAAATCTTATTTTCAGGGCTGCCTCACTGTCTTCTCTCGGGGCTGTGGCGCCCGTCATCACGGCATCCAGGTCCTCCCGCTGGAGGTCGCACGTGGATGTCTCGTCCCCTTTAGGGCCTGACCATTCGCATGCTGCCGGGGTTGTTCACGACGCGGCCGGAGACCACGAAGGGTCGAGTGGGCACGAGCTGACGGACGGGCAGCGGGGCTGACATCCGGGGCGCCTGCACGTACTGGATCAGGGTCTGCATGGGCTGTGCGCCGCCGGCGGCGGACGCTGCTCTGGGCTGGGCCTGCATCTGAAGGTTCCGGGGAGCCTGGGGCTGCTGTTGGAGAACCGGCCGGGGGCCGGGGAGAGGAGCACGGGGCGGTGGGACGGCGTGGATCGCTTGCTGGAGTCCGCTCGGACTGCCGGCGTGAAGCTGCACTGGAACCTGAAGCAGTCAATCCAAGGAGAAAAAGAAGAAGAAAAAATCAGAAAAAGAGACTTTAAAATAATACCTCCACCTAGTCCCAACTACCATGCTTTATGTGACATAGCTGCCAACCTATCTTGCAGGAATCCTTCTGCTAAAAAAAGAGAAATCGCGGAGCAAACTACATAGCGAATTATGTGGTACGGAAAAAAGATCGCGGACTGGTTCGCCTTGTATATTATAGATTGCAATCTGTTTAGTGGCGGGTACCAGCCTGCCGCTCAACAGATTGCAATCTATACAATGCAAACCGTACGTCATGTGGGGCAAACCATCATTGAATTACGGACACGTTGCACGGGCTACTTGATAGAAATGTGCCGAAAAGTCGAGTTTTATAGTAAAATTCCGTTATCTAGGACATGAACACAGAAACTCGGCAAAAAAAGTAGTACGATGCTCTCAGTCTCTGTCCATGGGGAAATAAAATTGAAAGATTGCGGCATTATTACGAAAGACCTTTCAGGATAATTCTGATTCGAAACACTGATTTCGAGTGGATTTGTGGCTCTCAGAAAGTAATGATGAAATGATAAGGAAGAGAACATGAAATATTATCGAATTCAAAGGGTCTCTGCAATAGATATTTTATCACTGAAATCCATGCTACTGAACTGTTTTGCAATGTTACTAACAATCAAACCGTTTTTAACACTCGTTCTGGGAGTGTATCTGCTAGTTTTCAGTTCTTATGCTAATGAGAATTTAAATATTCATGAACAAAATTGTGATGTCATCACAGGATCATGCGACAGAAACCCAACTGGTTGTGTACAAAAGTTTCTCAACATTTCTGGTTTTTCCTGCAGACCTACCCCAAAAACCTGTTGATTTACTGCCAAAATATTTGCTTCATAATAATTTAGCGAAGGAGTTTGTCATCAAACCTAATCCAGAGGGATTCATTTACAGTTTGAAAGTTAATGTTTTTTTCTCATGTTTTTAAACGATGGGTTCCTAAAATGACCTTTCAATAGCTCCCTAATTTTTTTATGAGGGTGTTTTCAAAGGTCAAAAAGATGATCAATTTCGGACTCCACTGAGAAGAAAAAAGCTTGCCAATTATGTTCGTACACTTCAGGTCCCTGGATACCAGCAGAAAATTAGCTTGACTGTGATATTTTTTGCAGAGACCCTTTAATAGAGAATAAAGACTTGGGAAATAATTGAGGCACATCAAGAATTAAGAAAAACAAAAGTGCGTTCTCATTCTTCTCCGTCCGCTAATGAAACGACTTCTCTCCCAAACCGGGTGAAAAAAAAGAGAGAACAGCCACCTTTTTTTCTGACGGATCTCACCGGACCGGAATCGACTCTGAATAATTTAGCGGAGCGAGAAGACATCGTCAGCGGGACGTTGGCAAAGGTTCCCCCCCGCAACCCATCCCTCTTCCTCACGGTCGTAAAAAAACACGAAAAGCCGTCAAAGCTCGGCTTGGAAAGTCGGTCTACTGACCAGGACTGAGAGAGAGAGAGAGGGGGGGGGGATTGTGAAGACTCTACTTGGTATGCAAGCCGGCGTTCACCAATACACCGGGGACACGGAACGACGCTTGGTACGTTCGTTAAAATTTCATCGGAAATTAAAATGTCGTCGTGAAACGACTTCCTCTTCCCCCCTTTCGATCGCCCTTTATTTCAAATTCGATCATTATGAGACTAAAAAGTGGTAGTGTTTTTTTTTTTTAGGGGGAGGGTGATATTAGTAGTGCCTTGTTTAAGCAAATACATAACTGCGGCTTCTCTGAATGGTGTATGAAGAGAGCGTTTGATGCGGAGAGGATTAAGGAAAGCGGCAGTGCCTGTAGAAATGCTGAACGAAAATATTCAACGATTCGGAAGCGAGCATGGCGTTTTTTTTCGCTCAGGGGCAGAAGCTCCGGCGGAGATTACTGAGGGGTGAGAGGTCTAGCGAGGGGTCGATAGTCGATACGATCGGGGGCGTAAGGTCGGCATTGTAACCGGGTAGTAAAGCGGTCTTCAACCTGTTTGTACTCCTTAAGGTCAGAACACAGATTAGATGTACCCCCAAAAATGTTGCAAACTGCTTACTGAGTAAGGGGCAGCTCAAAATGTGCAATGTTTTTAAATTTCTACCTATTATTATTATTGCCTTTGAGAAAGGTCCTGCTAGGATCGAAACGTCAGGCCCACTAAATTTTAGATTTACATTTTGGTAATTTTAGTCAGTAAGCAGTTTGCAACATTTTTGTATATGACCTTATTATTATTATTATTATTAAAAAAATTATTATTAAAATAAAAACATCGCAGTCAAAGACTGAATTGCGTTTTTATATAACTTAAATATACCTTAAAAAAGGTATGTAAAAAACAAGACATTCAGTATAAGAAAGATTTTAAAAAGGAAAATAAAAGACTATTACATTCACATCAAAAGAGAGGAATACAGGACAAAAACAATTAGAAGACGAAAGGACACCAAACAAATTACAATGATTAAATGCATTTTCAATAATCACGCAAAACCTAAAATTGGAAATCTCCCCTCGTCTATCTGGCTTGCCTTTTTACATACCGTGCGCACCGCGCCAGCTTTCCAAAAATCAAAACTCGGCCATTATCTTGTCACACTGTGGTGCATATGAATATATTTGTACATGTATTTGAATTTAAATCAAATGCATTTACAATTTCCTAGACAATTTAGGGATGGGTTGGTAAAAAAATTGGATAAAAAGGCGAACGCACCCCCCAAAAAACACCCTAAAATGTTGAGTGGCCCCTAACATGAACAAAAGGCAAGTCTGAAATAATGTAAGGCTTCTTGTCAAAAAGATCATCGGTTGGTATCGGATGATTTGACCCGTCCGATGACGTTTCCAACGGATAGCCATCGTGTATTTTTCACCACAGAGTCCAGTACATTCGGCTTTCTACCGGGGGAAATTGTATCGGTCGGATAAATTCAACCGGCACCCAACCGATTATCTTTTTGACAAGAGACCTTAAGGGGATCGGACGTTCTGATCCAAGCAGGTCCATTCTCAAAGGCACAAACACAGCTAAAAAACAGCATGATTCAATCAAACATACATGGATTATAAGGCATTAATCAATTGAACTCACGGAGACAAAAATGGGTAAGATAGATGACAAGTTAAATGCAACAAATACATTGTACAACCAAATGCATACACGTGCATGCAAGAGAACGAAATAAACACAATGAAAAAAGGACAGAAACATTTCTTTTTCCCCCCTTCGTGCTTGAGCGAATATACACACTTCAAACGTCCTATACAACAACGGAAAAGGTCAAAAGATTGTCATAGTTGTGCGTTAAACCATTAAACATTCCAAAAAAGCAATCCGGCGAAGGTTTTAGCTAAAATGAGGATCTGAGAAAGTAGAAAAAAGGGCAAAAAACCGTCACGGTTTTTCGCACCATTCTGTAGTGTAAAGTTTTATTACTCGCTAGTAATAAACCATGGGTCGATGTTTGAGTGACGATTTCTCGAGAAATACAGCATCCCAGACCGTAAGATTTCAACATCAGGATTCTACCATGACCATCTACAAACTGTGTAAATTAGAAGGAAATCTGTGGACATCGATGTTTTCCGATCTTCCCAATGTTGTATTTGACCTTTAAAAGTCAACAGATCCAAGCAAAAGTGAACCCCAAAACATGCATAGAGATTCACTCGGTGCTGATTAATCAAATACAGTTGAAGCCGGGAATTTATATCTTTTCCTTTCATTTTGTAAATGATCGATCAAATCTATGGATAGGTGCAGCACACTTGTGTCTGGAAGGCTCATTGCCAATGCACATTTTGGACAGATGTTTTTCCTCGGTGTCTTGGCACATGAAACTGTCCATGGCATTTCTCGATACTATCTCTGATTTTGATCGCGCTATCAGATGTCGACTGCATAATACAGGTGCTCATTCTTTCACCCAATTATGACGGCTATTTTTAATTTGTATTATTACGAGGCTGTGTTTTGTCACACTCGACCTTGACAAGTTGTCACGCATGGAAATATCTTGAAATGTCACGTTGTCGCGTAAAACCAGCAGTGCTGTGGGGTGTACATTCTCTAGGGAGGGGGGGGGGTGTAAGGCCCCGCCCCCTTCCCCACCCCAAACCCCGGCTCGGGTTCGGCTTTTGTCTCTCGTCTAAAATACAAACTGGCCACTGACGTCAATGCCCCTAATTCAAATAAAAAAAAAAGAAAAAAAAAAAGAAAAGAGCCTGACGTTTCTATCCTTCAGGACATTTCTCAGATGCTGAATGAGCCATCAATGTTCATTGTTTTTCTTTATTAACTTATATTTAGCTGATCAGCTGTTTCGTTCGTTTACTTTGTTCTAGTTCTGTCTTGTCTGTCTGCATCGTCTGTCCTAAGGTTGTTTCTATAAGCCTCAGCTTTTCTTAACAACCTTCATACTTTTATCGATATTTTATCGTTTTCATTTCTACTATCATTGTTGCTAGCAAGCTTCATAGGAGCTACCAACCGGTCTGTATTCTACTTTGTCATGTTGGTTTTTGATTATATTATTGACAGTGAACTCACTGTGGACGAACGCTGGGTACCCGCGGAGGAATAAGATAGTTCCTCCGTGGTGTACGGTTACCAACTTAGACTTCCGCACTATGCAGACATTAGGCCAAATAAAGAAATAAACATGTTTAGCGTCCTGCCTTCTGGATAAAAATGAAGGAGGAGGCCTTTTTTTCCTCGTTTTTTTTCATTCAAAATGGCCGACCGACCCATTTATCCAAGACAAGTGGCTATTTTTCCGAGATGGACGCCAGTTATTTTCTTTTAATTTTATATAAAAAAATCAACAGGTACGAATAGACAATTTCCACAGTGACAAATGAGTATTAAAAACTACGAGTACGACATTTTTAACAAATAACATTTTCCATGAAAAAAAATAAGAAATTGTCACTTTTTGGGGGGATTTACACACAACTAAGAAGAAGAAGAAAAATAAATAAATAAAAAACGGCCTCCAAAAAGGGACGCTAAACATGTTTTTTCCCTTGGCCTTGCCTGCCATGCAATTAAAAAAACAAAACAAAAAAGACCACGTGCGTTTGGAGTCATGCCAACAGCATCTGCCAAAAACAAAAACGAATTGATAAGATGTTTCATGGGGGAGAGGGGGAGGGAGGGGAGGGAGGGAGGAAGAGGGAGGGAGGGAGGGGGGAGGGGGAGGCAGGGAGGGAGGGAGGGAGGGAGTGAGGGGGAGGGAGGAGGGAGGGAGGGAGGGAGGGAGGGAGGGAGGGAAGGAGGGAGGGATGGAGGGAGGGAGGGAGGGAGGGAGGGAGGGGGAGGGAGGGAGGGAGGGAGGGAGGGAGGGAGGCAGGGAGGGAGGGAGGGAAGGAGGGAGGGAGGGAGGGAGGCAGGCAGGGAGGGAGGGATGGAGGGAGGGAGGGATGGAGGGAGGGAGGGAGGCAGGGAGGTAGGGAGGGAGGGAGGGAGGGAGGGAGGAGGTTACCTCCATGGTTGGGCCGCTCTTTTTGACCTGCTGATTAGAGATAAGTCGAAGCTGCTCGGCAGCGCTCTTTCCCATGGGGGATATGATTCGGACAATGTCCGTGGTGGTCGGCGTCGGAATGGTGCTGGACACTGAGATCTGAAATTTTGAAATTTTGAAAAATTGAATTTTAAGGAAATAAATACAAAAACTGTTGCAAACTGCTCACTGACAAACTGCAAACTGCTCCCTTTTTTTAACAAGCTGCATCCACTTTATACGAACCTCGAATTGCTGTGAGCTTGCCATTTTGCTTCTGAATGACAATGAGTGTTTGTGGATCCCTGGAGAAATCGTCATTATTCGAACTGACAACCAAAAAAACCCGCATCCTGTTTACAGCAGTATAGAAGCTAAACGCTCCCGACCGATGCTCCCTGCCTCTAGCAAAGACGAGCTGACTTTTTTAGGAAACAAAAATCAGCAAATTCTGCCTCCGAGAAGCATCGGAGCCCCTCTTATATTTCCCTTTCCACACCTCGGCGAAGACTAGTTGACCATTTAGGAAGGCCACCATCCAAGTGCTGGATACCTCAGATGGTAAGAGCGCCGGACCAAAACCAGAGGTCACCGAGGTTCAAAACCCAGATTCGATCAGTTTTCTGTTGCCAGTTTTTCTTTCTTCAGAAAAAATATTTTAAAAGTTTCCAGTCAGTTCTGAGTTTGTTTTTCTTTTCGGGATGTGTTCAGTTTCGGTCGTTGCAGCCGGCAAACAGGATGTGTTTTTTTTGTTCAAATAACCGGTGGGTAGTTGATGTTAGTCCCCCTACTCTTCACTCGTGGGATGGGCCATTTGGTTTGGTAATGAGCGGATACATAGGAGGATCGTGGTTGCTCCGAGCGCACGACATCTCGGCGGCTTCTGTGTACACTTGAGCGCCAATTTACTTTCTTGATTGCCGAGAGTGGGGGGAAGTGGCCAACCCCGACCGTGTTTACTCGGGGAACGAACGGAAGGTTAATTCAATTCAGAGACATGATGAGCGATGAGTTTGCGGAGGACGCCTTGAGGTATTAGTTCGATATTTTTTGTGGGGGTGGGGTGGGGGTGCTTCTGTGAACAGACAGCGTGTGGGGAATTCCTGGGCAGCCGGGTGATGAAGTGTGCAAGCTCTGATTTCGGGAAAGGTCTGACTTGGATTAACCCCCGATTAAAGTTTGGAATGAGATTTCTGGGAAGCGGTTTAATATTAATTAGCACTGTGCGCTCAGTGATCCCCTCTCTCCTCTTTCCTTGCCCTTCTCTGTATCCACTCTTCTTCCATCGCATCACCTCGCCTTTCCATGAAGTCCCTTCCCGCCTCTCCCCTTTGCTTCCCCTTTCCCTCTCTTTCCTTTCCATCCCGTCTCTCCCCTTCTTTTCCTTTCACATCCTGCCCATTCTCATCCATTCCCATTGCCATTCATTTTCTTCAATTTCCTTCGAATCCCTTGCCTTTCTTTTCATCCCCATTCCCTTCCCCTCCTCCTCTCCCCTCACCTCTTCCCTCCTCTCCTTTCCTTCCCTCCCTTCCCTTCCTTTCCATACCCTTCCCTTCCTCTCACTTCCTCTCCTTTCCTTCCCCTCCTCTCCTTTCCTTTTCTTTCCTTCCCTCCCCTCCCTTCCTTTCCACACCCTTCCCTTCCTCTCCCCTCCCCCTCCCTTCCCTTCCCCTCCACTCTCCCCTCTCCTTTACCCATCCTCTTCCCTTCTTCTCCCTTCCTCTCCCCTCCTTCCCTTCCTCTCCTTCCCCTCCCTTCCCTTCCTCTCCGTTCCCTTCCTCTCCCTTCCCCTCCCCTCCACTTCCCTTTCCTTCCCTGGCACTTGTCCAGCACTAACGGATTGCCTACAAACTCAAGAGCCAATAATTCCAGATGAGATTGGAAGATTTGCATGGTGGGCTCATTTTGTTGACGCTGCCAGTCCAATGAGGGTTTGCCCTCCTTGACGTAATAAGCAGAGTGCTCAGAGCTTTGCACGACTGCCTGCTGAAAAGAAAGAAAACAATCCAGGCAGCTCGGGCGGGATTTGAACCCACGATTCCTGCTTTCTAGTGCAGACATCTCAACTACTGGACCACCGAACACTTTGCGAACATCGCAAACGTCAAAATCGATCAGTAAAAAAACACCCTGGAAATGTGCTTGGGTTAAAGAAAACTGTGCTACAAAACAGAGCCTTGCCCGACTGCCTGCTGAAAAAACCCAACAAATCCAGGCAGTAAGTCTGAAATCCATCGCAAATTAGCGATCGGCGTGCAATGTATTACAGACTTAGCGATCGATTTTGGACTGGACATGGATTTTGGACATTGCGATGATCAAAAAGCGTTAGTCAAATCGGCCTCTAGTCGAGGTCGTGGGGTGGATTCGAATCTGTAAATCGAAAAGAAAAGGTGGATGGAGTCACAGCACTACTGGGGGAGGAACGGCAACGGGTAAAAAGCGGCGAGCACTGACCTGCTGCGCCTTGTTCGGGATCTGCTGGACTTGCACCACCGTGTTGCCCAGCGAGCGCTGCTGGCAGGAGTTGCGGTGCTGCGACCAGTGGCTCTGCTGGCAGGGGTAGTCGCAGTAGCTGGTGTTCCAGCAGCAGAAGAAGACGGCATCCTTGCCGCAGCTGGCGCACTGCAGACGGACAGGGGACGGACACACATGGATAAATAATGGATAAATAAGACTTGAGTAAATTCGGGTCCCGTGTGGTCCTGCTGTTAGGAGCAGATACTCACCCACTGCACCCACTGCACCCACTGTACCAACTGCACCCACTGCACCCATTCACCCACTGCACCCACTGCACCCACTGACCCACTGCACCCACCTGACCCACTCACCCAATGCACCCACTCACCCACTGCACCCACTCACCCACTGCACCCATTCACCCACTGTAACCAATGCACCCACTGACCCACTGCACCCACTCACCCACTGCACCCACTCACCCACTGCACCCATTCACCCACTGTAACCAATGCACCCACTGACCCACTGCACCCACTCACCCAATGCACCCTTGGTACCAACTGCACCCACTCACCCACTGCACCCACCTGACCCACTCACCCATTGCCACCACTCACCCACTGCACCCACTCACCCACTGCACCCACCTGACCCACTGCACCCACTCACCCACTGCACCCACCTGACCCACTGCACCCACTCACCCACTGCACCCACCTGACCCACTGCACCCACTCACCTACTGCACCCACTGCCACCACTCACCCACTGCACCCACTGCACCCACTGCACCCACTCACCCACTGCTTGGTCTTGGTGCGTCTGATCTCCTCCTGCTTCTCCACTTCCAGCTGACTGCGAAGATTGACGAGGGCCACCTTGGACTCTGCCTCCATACACTCCTTCATCTCAGCCACGGCCAAATCTGCATCCACCAAGAAAAACAACCAGACCCAAAGTGACGATTGTTGTTGAATTCACATTGCATTGAGGAGAATGATAGCTGCCAACCTATCTCAAAGGAATTTACTTCTGCTCAAAAAGAGAGGAATGAAGTAAATACAAATACAAACTGTTGCAATCTCCTCACTGACTAAAATGACCTGGAATACATCAATCTTAAAAGTTAGAGGGCCTGACGTTTTGATCCTAGCAGGACCTACGTTGGTCTGAAAACACAACAGCAAAGGACATAACACTAGGGTTAACAGGGGGTCAAAACAAAAGAGGCAGACCCAGGAGACAGTGGCTAGATGATGTAAGGGGATGGACCAACACTCCCATATACGACTTCATAGGGGAGACCAAGGTTAGGGGAGAGTGAAGGAGGTTCGTGCATCAGTGCACCAACGGTCGGTGGGACTACGGAGATGAGTGAGTGAGTGTCTGTAGCTCTCGTTGTGGATGGGTGAACTTGATCTGGGTCTGTCTGGGAATCAACGATCTCTGTACGACGTACTTGTTGAAGCGAAATAACCACATGTATATCCAGTGTTTATCCACCACAACAGTGCAAGAATTAAGGACACCCTTGGACGGGGGCTGCCTCACCCATGATCTGCTTGAATTCCACCTGCTCCTGCTTGCGTTGCCACGTCATCTCCTGCACCTGCTGTTTCAGCTCCTTGATGCTTGTCTTGGCCTCCTCCAGGAGCCTCCCGGCCGTGACGTCCTCCCGGAATTCATCGAGCACGCCCTCTAGAGTCGACGACATCTGGGAGAGGGGCAAGTAGTCAGTAGAGGGATTATTTTTCAATAAAAGTTTTTTAATGCAAAATTGCCCAAAACAAGGCTGAAAAGCCACTCAAGGTTAAGGGCTAGAGAAAAAAGGAGATAGAGAGGGACTCAGGAAGGCTGGAGATAGGAATTGACGCAGCTACAGCGCCAACGAGTAAACTTCAGACTCACCTTGTCCATATACTTCTTGTACAAGGACCTCTTAGGCATCTCGCACTCTGGGGATGGCTGCGATTCGTCCACTTCCATCTCCTCGGTGCCGCTTCCGGTCTTTGAGACATCCTTGGGGTCTTCCTTGGAAGCGGTCGCTGTGTCTGGAGTGACGACGGGCACCTCCGCGACAGTTGCCGTGAGCTGCGTGGGGACAGGAGCTGGGAGCGGCTCGCTGGACGGCAAGGACTCCGGGAGCTTGACGCTGGAAGACTGCGGCGGCTCTGCATTCTGAGGTGGAGCCGGGGAAGACGCGACGACTTTTGGGACGGGAGCAGCTGATTTTGCAGCCTCTTCGGTCACTTTAGTTTCGAGCTCTTTAGGCGGAGCGGACTTGATGGCGGTTGTACTGGTGAGGATGAGAGGAGGCTTCTCAGGTTCTGAGGTTTTGCTGACCGGCTCCTCCTTCTGGTCAGACTGTTTATCATCCGACTCGGGGAGCTTTTCCTGAGCGGTGGCGGTGGCGGGCGGCTTCTCTTCGGCATCAGGGGGA
This sequence comes from Luidia sarsii, assembly GCA_949987565.1. Taxonomy (NCBI): domain Eukaryota; kingdom Metazoa; phylum Echinodermata; class Asteroidea; order Paxillosida; family Luidiidae; genus Luidia; species Luidia sarsii. The sequence goes on from OX465121.1 coordinate 10,425,213, forward strand.
GACTCCTCCGGTTGTTTGGTCTCGGCGGGGTCGGTCCGACTACTGTCCTGCATCTCAAAAGGGTCGGAGACGAGGATGACGTCGTCCGCCTCCACGGCGCTCGGCTCTCGCGGTCGGCAGACGGAGGAAGAGGCGGCGGACGACTTGGCGGCATCAGAGCTGGACTCGGCTGCCTTCGAGGTTGCCGGCATCTCCGGCGTTCTGGATTCGTCGATGACGAGTTCGTCCTCGTCTGAGTCGGACATCTCCGAGTGGCAGCTCATCTGCAGGTCGATCTCCGAGTCAAGCCTGGCTTTGGCCGGTGCCCTCCGTCCGGGAGAATCTTCCAGGTCCTCCTGCGATGAGGACTTGGCGTCGGCCGATGCATCCGTCTGAGAGCCCGAGGCCTCAGGGTCTCTCCTAGGAGGCTCTGCGGCGTCTCCCTTGATGGTCTTCACCTCCATGTCTTCCGTCATCAGGTCCCGAGTTCCCTTCTTCACGATGATGCCACCGCGGTCGTCGTCATCATCTCCTTCCATGTCTGAGTCGTCCGAGTGCTCAGCATCGCTCGAGTCCGAGTCGCACTCGGCGGCCGAAGACTCCGAGTCCGAGGTCTCCTTCTCCTCGCTGCGGAGCCGCTGGATGCCCAGCGAGGCCTTCATGGTCTCGATGGTCTTGCCCAGCTTGATGTGGAACTTGTCCTTGGCGGGAGGCAGGCTCTGGGCGGCGCCGGGGGTGTCCTCTTTCGGAGGCCCGGACGACGAGGGCTGCTCGTCCGGTATCTTTCCTTCGGCTTCTTGTTTGTCACTCTTGTCGGCTTCTGGAGCGTCTGCTTTCCTCAGTTTGTCAGAATCTCCTTCATCCGTGGTCTCGGCTTTGGTTTGCTCATCTCTCGAGTCTGAACCATTTGATGCGCGGGATTTTTCCGCGCTTGGCTTCTCCTGTGGATCCTTGACGGCACTCCCTTCTTGAAGGTCCGCCTCGGTTGACTCTCCCTGTCTGAGATCCTTCGTTTCTCCGCCCGCCTCGTCCTTGCTGGGAACCGGCTTCCCCTTCTTCGCCAGCACCGTCGGACTCAGCTTCTCCAGGCGCATCGTCAGGCTCCGCTCGAAGCTCTTGGCGGGGACGTGCCCCTTGCCCAGGAGCTGGACGGCGGGCGACTGGGCCTCTGCAGTAGGATCGACATCCAGGCTCTCGTCGCTGACCTCGAACACGCCCACAGGCGCCTTGCTGGGGGAGGACGAGTTGCTGTCGTCGCTGCCAGCGGCGCTTGGTGCCTCCGCCGCCTGCTTGGGGTCTGCTTTGTCCGGCTCTATGGGACGTTTACGGGTGATGGTGAAGACCTGACGTCGGACGCTCCCTCCGATGGTGACTTGGGAATCCTTAGTCGAGGGTCTCACCCCCGACTCCTCTGCTTCCTTCAGACCCTTCTCTGGCCCAGGTTTGGATTCTTGAGGTTTGCTGCTCTCCGCGGGGAGTCTCTCCGAGGGTCGAGTCTCCGGCGGGGTCCGTCGCTCTGCCTCATCAAATTGCTTATCGATCGGCTCTGTCTTAATCTTGACGGCTGACGCTTCCTCCTTAGGGGGAGGGGTGCCGCTGATGCCGTTCAGGAGCAGCCCGTTGCCCGCTCGGTCCTCGAACCACCTCTCCTTGTCCTTGGGGGTGATGCGGAGGCAGTCGAAGGTGCCGTAGGGGGTGCGCTTTGGGGCGTAGCAGAAGCAGTGCTTGCCGAAGACCTTCTGCAGGTTCTGGATGTGAAGCTCCATCTCCAGGATGGAGGTGGTGAGACCCGACGTCTTCTTCTTGGACGGGATCGGGATCTCACCGGAGAACATGAAGCAGCTGTTGACCGGGACCCAGGCCCTGAAATAAAACCCAGGATCATTCAGACAGCAGCCTGTTAGCCATTTTGTAATTATTTTTTTTTATTATTATTTTTTAAATTATTATTATTTAAAAAATATTATTATTATTTTTTTTAGAATACAAATTTGCCCAAAGCAAGGCTATATTTTTTTTATATTATTTTTACTTTTTTACAATACAAATTTGCCCAAAGCAAGGCTATTAAGCCACTTATGGTTATTTAAAAAAAAGGACAAAGGAAAGAAGGAGACAGAGAGGGACTCAGGAAGGCTGGAGATAGGAATTAACATTCCTCTTAAAAAGACTTCACTAATGCACATTCATAAAATCTCATGTTAAAAGGTGATGAATATTCATGAGAACTGCATATTCAAGAGGTACCAATTGATACATTATTCAAGGCTTGGTGCATATTGATTAGTAGGTGCTTACTTACGAGGGACACCGATTCGGGGAGCCCTTACCTGTCGTGTTGGCCGAAGAAACGTACGTCCAGCATGCCGTCTTTCTCCCGGATGACTTTGGACGGCCAGAACGGGAATCCTTGAAGTCGAGCCCACACCAGCTGGTGAGGATTGCGCTGCCAGACAAGGTAGGAATGGTAAGGTAACGACCTTGAATTTCTTTGATTGATTTTTGTACATTTTCAATCATTTTAGTCAGAAGGTGGTTTGCAACAGTTTTGTAGGTTGGGAAATTGTAACAGACCTTCTTCTGGACTTTTTCTGATGTGAATAGTAAGTGATAGTTTAATTCCGCATGTTTTGTTTTTAATTGTATTTTTATAAGGTGCTTTTATAGTTCCACACTATATTTTAAAACAGATTCTGTTTTTTGATAGTGGTAGAGGTTTTTTTACGTTTACTTTGTATTTTTTAGAGGTGGTTTTCACATAAGGCGCATTATAAAAATGTATTTATTATTATTCTCAAAATTTAGTGGGCCTGACGTTTTGATCCTAGCAGGACCTTTCTCAAAGGCAGATGTATTATTATTATTAATTAGTTTGGACTTGACACTTACACAGACTTCACAGAACCACTTATCTCGCTTGATGCTTGCGGACAAGTAGCAGTCGGGACATACTTCAATCTCCTTCATCTGAAAGGATGGAATTTCTTTGGTTGATTATAAATGGTTGAATAAGATTTATTTTACAGATTTCCCTGCTCCATACAAAGGCCCTTAGGTCACCCTTATTCCAGAGATGTAAGTGACCGACAAAGTCATTTCCTGAAAATCAATGAAGGCCACTGCTTGTCCGACTGCGAGTGAGCGCTTACGCAACCGAGAGACGCGATTGCAAGATTTACAACAGGGGTGCAGGCGCCCTTCAGTTTATAAGGTTTTAACAGATAAAATTGAGCAGTTTGAGATACCTGTTTGACATAAAATAAAAAAATCAAATAAAACAAAAATCATGCCATTTTCGAAATAACAAACAAACAAAAAATCAAGCCATTTCCAATAATCCGGAAAATTTCAGTTAAGTTATTCAGGTCACACTTAATTTTAATAGTCAGTAAGCAGTTTGCAACATTTGTGTATATTATTCTAATTGTTACTCACTTCATATTCACATATTTTGATGATCATGCGCGCACTGTTGGTCAACTTGTGGTGAGCTGTCAATTGATAAAAAAAAATTACCCAGAATAATTCATTTCAAAGTAAATGAAAAATTTGCGTCAAACAAATAAAGGAATTAACAATTTTTAAAATGTTTAAAAAATGGTAAGGAAAACTTCAACTTGTGGTGAGCTGTCAATTGATAAAAAAAATAATAACCCAGAATAATTCATTTCAAAGGAAATGACAAATTTGAGTCAAACAAATAAAGGAAAACAATTTTGAAAATGTTTGAAAAATGGTGAGGAAAACTTTGGCTGGACCGGGACTTCAACCCAAGACCTCTGGTTTTAGTGCTGTGTCCATAAGAGCTATCAAGATTTTAGATGACTGTCTTCCCATGTAGTCAACTAGTCTTTGCCGGGGTGGGGGCGCCGGGCAGTAAGAGCGCTGGTGCACAAAACCAGAGGTCTCAGGTTGAAGTTCTGGTCCAGCCAAAGTTTTCTTTGCCATTTTTCAGACGCATTAGAATAATAGTTGGGTCAATAATGAATCGGTTAAAAGGAACTTACATCCATTAAACACGATGCAGTTGTGCAAAATCCACTTTGCATCCAGCAAAAATGCTTCCGTGCTTCCATACATGCGCTTCTTGATGTTCTGAAAGACAAAACAGGTTTTCATTAATCAACATTACTTGCTTCTGTACTAGAATCCAAAATTTCCACTCTAAACCATTGACATCGCTAATGGTCTCAATCTTTAGATAAGACTTGAAGACTTGCATGGTGGAAATGCTATTAGCGGAGGCTGTCTCCTGACCATTCGCAGAGTACACACTACCCAAAATATTGAGTTACCGGGCTGTATTCCCATCAAGTCTTACGATGCATCGTAACTTGTCCCTACAACCGATAACTCATCGTCATTCGAAGTGGGCCATATTTGTTTTTGTCCGTGATGGAATCGACCACTATTCGAAGGAGTGTGGCTATGAAAAGAGCCGGTAACTCAACGTTTTGGGTAATGTGTACTCTGCCCGTCGCCAGGAGACTGCTGGATTCCAACTTTCATCCAGTGTTTATCAACTGTCATCTTCTGATGATAGGCAGAGTACACACTACCCATAACATTGGGTTACCGCCTCATTTCAGAGCCACACTCGAACGATAAGTGCTACATGATGTCACCGCAAACCTTCCACTTAGTCTCAATCTTTTTGGGGGACTGCAGAAAACTTCAGCTTCAGATTCTATTTCTAATTTTCTTGGGTGGCTTGCTTTACCTTTTCCAGTGTGGATAAGTCCATGGGGTTGAAGACGAACTCATCGTACCCTGGGTTGTGCTGTAGACTGACTGGCTTCATGAACGGCTCCGCCTGTGAAATGACAACCAAAATGGAATTTTTTTGTAAAAAATGGCAAAGAAAATTGAACTGAACTGAGAAAGAACTTGCACCAGAGAACTCTGGTTTAACATAACATCACTCTTACTACCTGAGCTATCCAGCCCTTAGATCATTATTTTTTATTTCATGATTGTCGCTTAACACAAGGCCACTCAAAGTGAGGGCTAAAAGAAAGTAATACAGAAAAGAACCAGGAGCATAATAGATCAGGAGGAAGAAAGATGAGTGTTTATGTTTTGAATTCAGACAACTTATAAGAAATCTTAAAATTTTGTGGGCCTGACGTTTCGATCCTAGCAGGACCTTTCTCAAAGGCAGAGAAAGGTATCTGCCTTTGAGAAAGGTTCTGCTAGGATCGAAACGTCAGGCCCACTAAATTTTAAGATTTGAATTTTGGTAATTTTAGTCAGTAAGCAGTTTGCAACATAAGAAAGTGGAAAAACAGGTTGAAGGTAGAGAATTACATAGTACAGCAGTATACAACAAATAAGTAACACATGATTTTGGGAGACAAAAAATTTGGCAAAGAAGAGTTTGGTAGGACGGGGACTTGGTTTTGCCTTTGAGTATGAGTTACTCACCCCAGAATGTCTCATCCTCTTGAGAGCATACATGAGTAGTTTGGCCAGCTGGTCCAGGGTGAGGGACGACATGGCTGCCGACTGTGAGTCCACACACTCAGCAGTAGTAGCTCGCTGTAAAGGACAACGGCCATGACAATGACAGTGACAATATGATGACAATTGATGATAAGTTGTTGTTGCGGTTATCTATGAATGCTGCATTTTCGCGAAATAAATGAAGCGGTTTTCTCGATTTTCTCGAGACTCGGTTGGCGGATTGAGCTGAAATTTTCACAGGTGTGCTATTTCATGCATATGTCGGATCAGACAACGTATGGATGCTATTCTTTGACCTTCACCAATGTTGTGTAGGGGCTTTAAGACGAAGAATCTCTTTCCCAATCACTCTCATCTCTGCTCACCTCGCACTCCGGGCAGAACCAGTCTCCCTGGGGATCGACATCCAGCCTGGCACATCTGCCGTGGTAGACGCGAGGACAGAGCTCACAGCAGATGACGGAGCCCTCCTTATGGCACACCCAACAGTAGAAGTCGTTCCGAGAATCCTTGAACAAAAATCCAGACGCACATTTCAATTTGTTAAAGGCCTTTTTCACTCTGTCCAAAATCTTGGGGTTTGGAACGGGATAATTTTTTTTTTCAAAGCTGGATTGGGCATACAACCTTACTGGATCACAATCAATCAACCCTGAAAGGGTTTGAACATCTCAACCCCGGTCTCAAAACTGCAATAGGTGGGTTGAACGTTACACTGTTCATGCCTTACAAAATGCAAAGTGTGTGGTTCGAACGTAGTGTGAAGCGTAGTGTGAATGTTGTCTCTCTCAGACCTGGTTCAAAAACTTGCTGGGCTAAACAAGGGTTGGATCCGAGCTGGTTTCAATACGGATCGAAAAAAGGAGACGGTGTGAAAATTTTGCTTTTGCTTCAAAACACGAGTAGTTTGCACGAAAGTTTTCTAAATGAAGGCTTAGGCTTGAGCTCAGTCTTCATCTCCGTCTGAAAAAAACTGAAAATCAAGGTTAAGGTTTGTTTCCGAATTTAAAGGTTTGTTGGCTTGATAGGTCAAACGCTTGTTTCTAGATGCCTGTAATATTTTAATGAGTCAGGCAAACATGACCGAAGCCTAAGCCTAAGCCCAAGTCTAAGCCTTGATTTCGAAAATGGTTGCAATGAATAATAAATAATGAGAATGAAGGCAATAATAATGCCGGTGAAGTGAGTAGTCCAGAGGGAATGCTTACTTGGTCTCGGTTTGACCGGCTGATTTTCCGCTTCTTGCTCGACGGCGGGACATAGTCGGCCTTGTTCTTCACAGCCATCTTGCTGCCGTTGGGGCTGGACTGGCTCAGCTTGCGCTTTTGCGGCGCCTTTCCATCTGCGACAAACGGACAAAGCATCTGCGTAAAACTCGAACCTCGGAGACCTCTGGTTTTGTGAATCAGTACTCTTATCATCTGAGCTATCAAGCCCTTAGATAATGGTCTTCCCAAATGGTCAACTAGTCTTCGCCGGGGTGTAGAAAGGTCTGATGTTTCTCAAAGGCAGAATCTGCAAATTTGGGTCCCGTCAGTGAAATGTTACCAGGACCTTTCCCGAGGGCAATATTGGTGCGAATTGATGTGAATTTCGGCAGATTTGAGTCGGCTCAAAACAGTACCAGTACTCTGACTATCACGCCATTGAGAAAGGTCCTACTAGGATCGCTACAAGCAAATCCATCTGAATTTCTGGTCATCATTGAGTTCAGGAAAGAATCAGACGTGGGGCCACTCTGGGTTTAGATTCCTACCTTTGGGGGACTTGGTCATGACGGTCGGACTCTTCTCGTCGAAGGTGGGAACCTCCCTCTTCATTCTGTCGACGAAAAAGAACGGGACAATCACCAAAGATTGACATTTATGAAAAAAAAAGGAATTGGACAACTGGTTCGATCACTGAAGAATCCTACTTTTCACAAAACCATATGACGATACATCATGACTCAATTTACGATGGATAACCCATCGTAAGTTGTGATAGGCGGTATGGTTTCTGTGCATAGCTCATCATCTTGCGATTGGTCATTTATTAAGTTACATGGAAAGAAAAGCTCAAGACAGTCTGGTCACACAAGGCACTAGACCGGTGCTGAAATCAGAATTCACTTGACTCAGTCCATGTGACTCTACAATCTAGCGGATATTTCGACCGCTGATCAACAACTCTATGTCCTAACACCAAGGCTAAATCTTCCTTAGTACAAAGACAAATCCAGACAAAGGGTCGAAGGTCATGCCGTGCAAGGATTTACAAAGAATATGGGGGAATGGAGGTCTGTTGTGAATAGTGAAACACTTTGAGGCCGGATTTACAATTCATCAATTCATTCTTCACCGGGATAATAGCCAGTGTATCTGCTACTGCAAAGGCCACAGAAAAGAACTACAATGTATACACAATAATGCAACCTACCGGTACATGTACTGGTATTAAAATGTATAATTCACTTGAAAAAATGTCCCCCAATCAGCAAAGAACTTCAGGTACCATACATGTACAATATACATGTACGTGTACAACGTACTATACATTCAATGTCAAATACTTGTACACATGTATAGCATACTACCGGTACATACATACATAATGGGGTAGCTTTCTTGAGCAATGTGGATTTAAAGATAAACAATTAAGCATAATTTGTACATAGTATATGAAAGTGAAACCCTTGTGCAGAGTACATTTACACATTTACATACAAGTACAGTACATAATTATACCAATTGCTGTACCGATGCTTGTACATGTACATGTTCTCGTTATCGTACATTTTTTACGTGCCCATGTACATGTACGTTTACATGATGTAAATGTTCCCATTCATAATGTTATGAAGCAACCATTATTCAGTCAATAAAACAATCAAAAACTTGTTAAACTGAACACAGAGAAAGTCTCAGCTAATTCACAACATCTCCATGAACATAGAGTACTATAGAGTCGTATACATGTATATATAAAGGGCCTACGATTGACAAAGTCTTCAAGACAAGCTAATTGAAAACTGCTGTGTAGTACACACACCTGTACAATATGACCTACGGTAAGCGACCACTTTTGTGTAAATCAGATTTTGGACCTGGCTCTGTTAAATACTTACAAGAATTGGCTTCACATGTTGATAAACCATGCGGCATCTTCCTGTATTTTAAACGCATGATACGCAAACTACAGACCCATACCATTCTCTATGGTAGATATATGTACCGGTACAAGCAGCAGAGTTTTAAAAACATGGCCTCATGTTTGGGAGAAATCTTCGGGGGAAAAAAGGATGCAAATCAAACTTGCTGAGATTGTCATCAAACTTCACCCACTTGTGATGGCCATACTGCTGTCTTATACCAAGACTCCCCGCTCCCAGAATCCATGCAATGAGCTGGCCCACCAAGCACAATCATATTGTTTACTTTATACTCTATGCACTGGTACGTTGTGCATTGTGTGAGGTCATGGGGGCATCGGTGTGACGAGTGTGCGGCCCTGTCTACAGGGGAGGCGGGGTCAACAGCTGTCAACCAATCCCAGGGCCCTGCCGGTCACATGACCTTGGTCCTGGGCCCTGGTTGGCTGGTGCGGTGCAGCTGGGGACAGTGGGTGAAATTCCACAGCCTCCATGTGTCTGTGTGTGTTACTGAGCACCATGGTTCCTATGGGCGTATGCTTCAGTACACCACAAACACAAGCATGGCAGGACTACAGCCAATATTGGAGGAGATATTTTAAGATTTCCCTATCCATGGAGGATCCATGCCCCAACATACTTAGAGCATGGAGGAAGGAAAATCCTACATGCTTAGAGCAGCCACCTAATTCCCATATAACCCCACAGACCAATTTTTCAGCAAAGTCGTCATAAATCTTCACCAAACCGAACTCGTTCACTCATTCACACGTCCTTAGATTTGACTAAAACAAATTTGTGACACAGAACTGCAATTTGCGATGAATAATTCGTCTCCTCCCTAGAACTGTACAATTTTTTACCGACGGTTATGTAACTATAATTGTGTGGTTGATAAAGTGTAAGCCAATTACGAAGAGGCTGAATAAGGCTGGCTGACTAAGATATTTTCTAATTTTTTTTTGGGGGGGCAGATGATTTCAAAATCAATACTCTTCTTGGCTAATTTTCTGCAGTCCTGCCAGCCAGGTAATTTTGGAACAAAACACATACACGTACATTGTACTTCAAATTTCCATTTCAAGAACTAGAGTAACACTTGGATTGGTGCTACCGTAGTAACATGACAAGCATGTTATGTGATTAAGACCCAAAGATTGGTATGAAATCACATTACTACTTGAATACATTTACAGTACACATTCTACATGAATTACATTCTGGCTAAGTATAAGGATTTTGTTTAGTGACTTAAAAGAACAAATTTCAAAAATTAAATCTTAAAATTTAGTGCGCCTGACGTTTCGATCCTAGCAGGACCTTTCTCAAAGGCAGAGTGACAAGGACAAAACAGATACATGTACACGAAGGAAGGGGGAAGAGAGTGAATAGGACACGGATGAGAAACAAAGGACAAAGGGAGGGAGAGAAAAATGTAAACACTTCAGAGGGCATGACATTTTGATTTCAAGAGGACCTGGCTTTCTCAATGGTAGAAATACCACATCTATCTTTCACCTCTTGTTCTGGCTTTGGGAAAGGACCAGCTTGAATCCGAACATATCAGGCACTCTGATGCTTTTTGAGATTGTTATCAGGATTTGCGCTTCAATCAGAATTTCCGATCAAGCGATAACTTTCCCTACCTGGTCAGGACATTCGGCACAAAATTTGAAAAAAGGATAATATATGGCGGTAAAACCCAGTGCACACTTTTGTCTATGCTTTACTGAGAGCTGTAAACGGCTGGCTGATTCAGATGATCAAAAAAAATACAAGTCTTGAACAAATATAGAAGGCCTGACATGACGATCCTAGCGGAACCTTTCTCAAAGGCAAATAGGCTGAAAGATACAGTGTACATGTAGGTAGCCTCATGCTACATGTATAGTAGCTGCTTCCATAGACTACATGTACATAATTATAGTCAGCAAGCAGAGGCCATAGCCAAACGCTAGTCTCGTCCGGGGTTGATATTTTCGACCCTCCATATTTTTACGATTTATTGACAGACGGGAAACCCTGCCAGTTCTAAGGTTTCTGGTTTGGGCAATAAAACTCCTGTGATGTATGTCAGAGATACTGTTAAAAAATGAAGGCCTGATCATTTGATCCTGGCTAGACCTTTCTTTAGGAAAGAGAAAGGTCATGCTAAGATGAAATTGCCACGCCGACTAGATATAATTTTAATTTTCTATTATTTTTTTTGTTTGGGGGTAATTTTAGTCGGTGAGCATGCAGCCAAGTTTAGAGGGAATTCGGAGAGGGATTGGGACTGGGATTGGGATTGGGATTGGGATCGAGATTGGGATTGAGATTGGAACTGGGATTGGGATTGAAATTGGGATTGAGATTGGCACTGGGATTGGGATTGGGATTGGGATTGGGATTGGGACTAGGATTGGGACTGGGAGTGGGATTGGGATTGGGATTGGAACTGGGATTTGGATTGAGATTTGGATTTGGATTGGGACTAGGATTGGGATTGGGATTGGGACTAGGATTGGGATTGGGATTGGGAATTCATCTCACCCTGCATTGGGTCTGCGTTTCTTCCGGAGAGCCAGCGGCAGATCAAACTGGCCAGATCCAGAACCGGGCGACTTCCCGCTCGGCAACTTCCCAAAGAAGGACTTGCTGGGCGACTGCGACAGCTTCAGCGTCCCCGACTTCCCGAAGACCGACTTTCTCGGCGACGACTGCCCAAGGCCGAGCTTACCGGGCGAGGCGTGGAGATTCGAGCCTCTGCTGACGCCCGATTGGCCGGGGGACGGTGACGACGACGATGATGCGAGCGTCTTCCCAGTTCCTGATTGGCCGGCAGCACTCCTGCCGGATGTTGATTGGCCGGTGGCTGGTTTTGCCGGCGTGCTTCTTGCCACGCCCGCTGGCGATGAGTTCTTGCCTTGTGGGGTGGACACCCTTGCTGGGCCGCTGGCTGCTGTCTTTGCCATCGGGGTGGACGCTTTGGGTGTGACTGGACTGGCCATAGCAGAGAAATCAGGCAGCCTAGTCGTCTCTGTCTAATTCTACCATCCAGATCCGATGCCGATGAGAAATCAAGAGTGCTTACCAAACAGTACACTGACAGTCCTTAAAGATGAACATGCCCACTGTAGAGATCTGGAGGAAATGGAGAAAGGCGAGGAAAATCGTTAATCAAGTGATCCAGGACCACAAGTCACTGTCCTGGGGCTGGTACATACAGCCAGAGGTCTTGGGTTCAAGTCCTGGTCCAGTCAAATCTTGTCTTTTCTTTTTAAAATTTTGAAAAACGGCAAAGAAAATTTGCTCTTCAATCAGTGACCTATTGCAGTATAGAGTGGGTTGTGTGGTTTTGGGTGCATCACTCATCAACTTACAATTGGTCGTACATCATCATTATCATTATCATTTATTCAGCCGTCACAAACATGTACACAAAGCAGATGATATTTCCACATGGGATTGGAACAGCAAAAGCAAAGTATAATTACGATGATCCTTAGACCTGCTGCCCTTTGATGAGACAAAATCAACCACAGATGAGATCATATAATGTTCGGGGAAGGAAACAGTGAAATCGCAGCGCAACAGTCAACAAGCCACAGATCACTCTATCTGCCTTTGAGAAAGGTCCTGCTAGGATCGAAACGTCAGGCCGACTAAATTTTAGATTTACATTTTGGTAATTTTGGTCAGTAAGCATTTTGCAACATTTTTGTATATCACCTTAAGCCACAGATTATTGTCTTTTTCTGTGCTGTTAAGTTAATAAAACGGTTTTGCTTACTACACTACAGTGAGATACGGCAAAGAGAAAAGTGTGCAAATATTTCAGAATATAGAGAGCCTAGCTTTTCACATTTGAGAAAGGTCCTGCTAGGATAAAAGAAACCCAACCAACCAGACAGAGGTCCTGCAGTAGTCACAACATCAAGCATTAGAAATTTCCTAATGAACGAATCTGAATAATATCAGAAATAGAGTACAGTAATAGGCAAAAATGTTGCAAACTGCTTACTGACTACAAGTAAAATGCCCCAAAAGCGAATATCGAAAATCAGGAGGGCTTGACGTTTGCATCCTAACAGGACCTTTCTCAAAGGCATGCTAATCCCAAGCTGACTAAGGGAATTAAGATCTTCACAGAAACTCTCTCCATGACAAAAAAATGACTAGATACAACAGGAAATGTGCAATCATTAGTAAGCATCTTGCATCATTTTGTGAATTCTACCCCAAATCACAATCGCTCAAATCTTACATTCGGCGATTTCCAGTCAAACAGTGGTAGTGTCACAACCATTTCAGAAGACTGGGATTTTAAAAAAATCATATCATCAAACAGATCTTCCTACCTTTTCCATGTGCAGAGAAAAACTAAAGGCAATAATACCACTCCATATTGTTACACTGGTAGCCCGCCCCTGCACAAACACAATGCGCACAGCCGCGGTCACCAATGATAAGAATGCATGACTCATTTTGTTAAGGGGTCACTGTGTACACGCATACATGTATGTACTGTACATACGTACATGGCATGTACATGTACATAATTAGTTCTCACTCTCTTCAGATAATGCCTCTCAAATTCACCAAGGAGAAAACCTTGAAATGAAAAATATGTCCTCTGACACTTTTTTTTAAAAGGGTACAAAGATAGCCACTGCTTTATGCACAACTGATGGAAATCATGATTCTTAATCTAATTGTAAAATGTACTGAACCAAGCATTTTTGTATACATGTATCTTTAGCTTTTTTTCATTTCTATGATGTCCACAAGTGGGTTAAAAGCATCCAGGGGTACATGTGGGGCTGTCTATCAGCTGGTCTAAATTTTCCTGCAAATATCTTGATCTACAGTCTGTGAAGTGAATACAAAAACTGTTGCAAATTAACTGCTTACTGACTTAAATGACCTGCAATACATCAATCTAAAAAATGAGAGGGCCTGATGTTTCGATCCTAGCAGGACCTTTCTGAGCCGATCCGAGAAAGGTCCTGCTAGGATCAAAACATCAGGTCCTCGAATTTTGGAGATCTTACAGTCTGGTTACATCACAGAGGAATGGTTACATGTGTGTGCCAATTTGAACCACAGTCAGTGACTGTGTGCATGAAAATCATCTAGGGCTCAAATCCCTTTTTTATTTTTACAAACATCTTTCCCACAAAATGAGGACAAGGTGCTTAGTGTACGGTAGGACCTACTGTGTCTCAGTCTCACGGTGGAGTTCCAGAACACACAAGATAAACTGTTCTTCTGTCCGACTGAAAAATTAGGCGCAAGGATTAATAATAATAATGTGCGAGGATTTGTTACATTATTTCAGCATATTTGTGGCAGAGCCTGAGGAAAGACATATTGGGCTGCAATCTTGCCTTCGAATTTGACCAACGCGTCTGTGATGTTGGATACTGATCACCCAAGATGCGCTTCCATGATTTTGATTTTTTTAAAACAAACATTGACCCTAGAGAAAATGAGAACAGGGTGCATGTATAATGTACATGTATGTAGTGCAGGGCCACTTTCTCTCACTGTGGTAAGCTCTGTACTGTAGCATCAACCAGTGTGCTCATGATAGGGTTTGACTTAGAATAATTCTTTCAACTGGATGGCCAGGTCACCAGCCTTGATGGTGGCCTTCCCAAATAGTCAACTAGTCTTTGCTGGGATGGAGGTGCCAGTCAGAAGCATAGCAATTTTTTGGTTCAGCAGGTCATCAGCTACATGTAGGCCACCATGACCTAATTTCAACCATGGAGGAATAACCTCCATGTTTCAACCAGTCTGCACTTGGCCAACAGTTTTGCATATTTTTCAGATTTTACACAGAGGGCAAAAATCATCACCTCGTCCACAACTGAAATTGAGAGGAAGAGAGGTGTTCTGTGGTCACGCTGAAACTCTCCTAATTCAACTTGTCAGAGTTACCGGCTCTTCTGCACAGCCACACTCCTTCTCATTAAGAGATGATGTGCATGGTGTCACCGCAAACCTCATAATTAATTACTTCTCTTTGGGTTGAGACTCCAGGAAGCTTCTTCAAACGCTTGCGGGCAAAACCAATGATTGGACGACAATTGCTTTGGCATAAAAAGTGGTGATGAGTGATGACACTGCTTGTGGGTGGTCTTCAAGTTTCCCCCTGAGAATGTCAACTGTCATTTGGCCAATGGACCTGCTGAAATCACAACTTCCTATCCTATCCTATCATTTAGGATTTGCCTCTAAGACTAAACGAATCACGAGACAAAACTAGAAAACTTGGCAATGGTATCACCGTATGGTCAACCACGCTGAAGTCTTTTTGTATGCCATTTGTCTGGCAGATTCTGTAGAGAAATGTAGACCACCAGGTTGTAACGCCAGAATCGTCCTGCGAAGTAAGAAGGAAAACCTGAGGTTGAGAAAGTGGGAAATTAGAAACCGGGACATTTCAATGATGACATCACGGCTGACTTTCAAAAGCGTAACCTGCGAGAAGATAGAGAAATCCGGTTATTCAAGTTATGTACGTAGCTCAATCATTCGACTGCCTAGTGATCCACACCATGTGCTCGAATCACGGGTTAACTCTACCTCCATGCTTGAATATATGCCCAGACCACCTACAAACGAAAAATAGCATTAGCAAAGTAAGTGAACTTGACTCAGAAAGTATCAGAATATGAATTTTTGACGTAAAAAAACAATACAGTCCGTTTGCAATAATCAAGAGTTACCGTATTTAGTCACAGTTTGTACATATACAGACAACCAAAGCTATGCATGGAGTTGATGCTAGTACTACTGCTAAAGCCCCATATTATTAGTTTTTATATTTTATCACCACATGTGGTGGTATTTGATAGATCAGAACCGGAAGCGTGTTTCAGAAACGGTTGCGATAACTCTGGGTGTACGTCGTCGAGCAAGCGCACGGATCCTTACCAGAGATTCCACTTGGATGTACAGTCGCTCATCGAGAGATATGCAAGTTGAAAGCATGTGCTCACCCCAAAAAATAGAGAGAGAGAGAGGCTGAAGTCACAGGCCTTGCCTTTTCTGCTTCACTCCACAAAGGAAATTCATTTGCATACACGGCACACATGGTGGGTGAGTGTGTGTGTATGTGTATGCAAGGGGGGGGGGGGCTGTGGGGGTCAAAGGTTGTCATGCAAATGAAGGGGTGTGGTTTAGCATTGTAGGAGCTCCCCCCCTGTGTGTAGTGTCTGTGTGTTGTAGCACTGTGTGGTGGTTGGTTTTTCAATGGGCGCACACAACAGGAACGAATAGGCAGAATGGCCATTGGCTAAGCCCACATGTTGAACAAAAAAGCCAAGCTTTTGTGATGTTCATGCGCATTGTATACATTCAGTGTAAAAGAATGCTAAAGATTACTCTGCAAACTGCACTCAATGTTACACTAACCAGTGAAGAACATGTGTTAATTGCCTGCGTACAAAAAATAACACTACAACACCACAAAGAAATGATACATGTAGGTTTTGATGTGAGTTTCACTAACTGGTGTTGCTTCACGCTACAACAAACTCACAGTATGGCAGATGAAACTAGCATTTAGACTAAATTATGGAATAGCAAATTTTGCTTGAGGCATGGTTACACATCTGCCATTTTTGTTTTCATCCAAAATCCGATGTACAAAGTTAAAAGATTGGGAGTTCATTCCTGAACCAGACTTCTGACACCAGGTCTACCCAATTTCCAAGGTTTTCTACACAAATCAGATACCCCGAGGTGTCAGATCCTTAGCAGGACCTTTCTCAAAGGAAAAACAGTCCTGGTATTTCCATGCACGCTGACCCAACAAAATCACCATGCTCTCTTTAAAAGCTTTTGCAAGATTTTATTAGAGATCCATTCAGCAAGCTTTTTTGAAACGCCTCTTGTATATCGATTCAGGTTTTCTCAGTGAAATTTACACGGAGTAAGCAAGACAGTAGTCTGATATTATGATACGCAAATCACTGTAGCCATTTCTTTAAAAGAAATGTAGTTCATTTAGATCAAGCTGCTTTCATTACACAGGTAACTAGCCATACTCTGCTGCACTTCAAACTGAAAGTTCAGGGTCCAGAGTTTCGCGGATTCTGTAATGAGTGACCAAAAAAAACCCAAACCTATAATGACAGCAGGAAATCAGGAATGGAATGCATGTCTTATACACAAGGGTGGCTTCACAAAGCTTTATGATACATGAAGTTAATACAAATACTGTTGCAAACTGCTAACTGACTAAGGCCTCTTGTCAAAAAATATCATCAGTTGGGTACTTGGGTATCAGATGATTTGACCCGTCCGATGTCGTTTCCACCAGATAGCCATCGTGTTTTTTTCACCCCAGAGTCCAGTGCAATGGGCTTTCTACCGGGGGAAATTTTATCGGTCGGATGAATTCAACCAGCACTCAACCGATGATCTTTTTGACAAGAGACCTAAAATGACCTGCAATACATAAATCTCAACAATTAGAGGGCCTGATGTTTCGATCCTAGCAGTAGCAGGACCTTTTTCAAAGGCAAAACTTGTGACAAGGACAAACATAGACAGATATGATACATTGTAAATGCAACCTCTAATTGATAGCCCATCGTAAATTTAGACAGAACAAATGGGTTCTGTGCATCTCTCATCATCTTGCGATTGATCCTAAGTAACGATGAGTTTGATGAAAATTGATCAGGAAGGAAACTGGGGTTCATCTCTTGGACAGTTCCTGTAACTTAAGCCTACCACGAACACAACCCCACTATAATCAGGGTACGAATTTCACAATGGCCTGCAGGCTAAATGACAGTTGACAATTGTCTGAGGCCAGTTGAAGGCCATCCCTATGATTTAGAATTTAGCAATGGCCCACAGTGGCCAAATGACAGTTGACAATTGTCTGAGGCCAGTTGAAGGCCATCCCTTTGGTTTAGAATTAAGCAATGGCCCACAGTGGCCAAATAACAGTTGACAATTGTCTGAGGCCAGTTGAAGGCCATCCCTTTGGTTTAGAATTAAGCAATGGCCCACAGTGGCCAAATGACAATTGACAATTGTCTGAGGCCAGTTGAAGGCCATCCCTTTGGTTTAGAATTAAGCAATGGCCCAGTGGCCAATTGTCCCAGTTGACAATTGTTCCGGCCACTCCTGGGAAAGTTGAAGGCCATCCCGAAGGGAAAGCCTTGCCTTTCAGAAAGCTCCTGCTAGGATCGAAACATCAGGCCCTCTAAATTTTGAGATTCAAATTGATTGACCCGAAAAATGTCAAGGGCCTGACGTTACAATCCTAGCAGGGCCTAGCCCTGGTTTAGGCCTGGGAAAAAAAATGGGTTTTTCAGGAGCCGGGAACCTGAATCAACCGGTACCCAGATATCCTGGTTTCACATGGTGAACAACATGGAACTGGGTACCCATTACCCTCGGTCGGGTTTCGGGTACCCGGTTCATCTGCCCACGCATAACCTGCTTGATGTGTCAATGAATTTGGTGTGGTCATAAAACGTTGGAATGAAAAGTAGAAGTCAGAAATGAAATACAAAAACAGAGATCACATTTTTGTTTTTTAGCCAAGTTTTGTTTTATTCTCATACACTGTTTCTCCATTAGGCTACTCTCTAACTCATACCAGGTATGTTAATTTGCATCACTAAAAATGTTCAGCTACATCGAATATCATTCTTGTTGTTAGGAACAAAAACAAAATCCAACTCATTTGATTAATTTATACAGGACAACACTGGCTGCTGTAAATATTAGACACAATCGCACATTATCCGATTTTGATGAGAAATGACTGAAGTCATGTCAAATTAAGAAATCACGAAACAAAAAAAGGAAAATTAAAAACACAGGAAAAGGGCCATTTGATGTCCCCTTAGTTACGAGAAAGATGACACTGTTGCTAGTCAGCTATCAAATAATATCTGTCTTAATGTGGTTAGTCTTATTTCCAGGAGTACTATCAAACTGAATGACAAATCCCTGCACGACACGATGCACCATTTGTGATCGGTGAATGATTTGCTAATCATACGTGGACTTGTACTGGAGACTACTCAAGATAATCTCACATTAAACAGGTACAGGACTAGTGTAATGCCTGGCTTTACCTTAAGATTCAAGTACCGTTATTTCCTGAATATGCCAAGCTAGAAATAGTTTTGGGATCAGCGTCTCAAAAAGAGACTTCACAGAGTTGGGTCAGCCATTCCTATCTAACACAAATTGAGACATACGAAAGGAAAAAATTCAGAACAGGTCCCCGATGAAAAATTGCACAAAAAGAAAAGAATTAAGCTACAAGTTAGACGTTAGGGCTATGAACTGTACAATGGATGTTTGGTGGGGAAAAATAAATACCACTTTGCAAGTAATGTGGCATTTGCATACGAGTTGCCTAAGACTAAGAGAAAATATGGCATTTCTGGGCTGGAAATTGGCATAAACTTGAGGTCTAGGCATTTAGCTTCTGAAATAAGAAATAGTTTCTGCCATTGAGTAAGAGTTAACAAAGTCCAGTGCGGAGTGCGGACATGTAGTATAGATGCATGTTGGAAGTTTGGAACATGCTTTGCTAGGGAAATCCTGTATGCATTCCTTTATACATGCTGGAGTGCTATTGCTTGGTGCTCGTCTTTCTAGTGTCTCGCCCTGACTTCGACCCCCCCTTGAGGAGGCAGTTTTTGAGACAAAGACCCGAGGGGGCACCATCAGAGCAGTAAGGTGGGCCACCTCAAAGTGAGGGCTATTTCAGATCAAAGCTTTGAATGCAAAAATGCACCCATTTGCATGAATCGTACGCTTCTTATAATAATAAAATCACTTAATTTTTTGATCCCACAATTCTTTCTACAGTGACGAACTCAACCACAGAACTACAAACCTGGATAAACATTGACCGTAAATTATCCTAACTTATTCAGCACGAAATATTGCAAA
Source organism: Luidia sarsii (assembly GCA_949987565.1). Classification (NCBI taxonomy): domain Eukaryota; kingdom Metazoa; phylum Echinodermata; class Asteroidea; order Paxillosida; family Luidiidae; genus Luidia; species Luidia sarsii. The sequence goes on from OX465121.1 coordinate 10,444,708, forward strand.
AGGAAAAGTTGAAGAACACGATTGAATACTGTACATGTAGATGGGGGAACCCTGTGCACATCAATCTGTAAACTGTCATCGTCAATTTGACTTGATGAGAGACGACACCATTGTTTTCTTTGTCTGCTTTGTAAGTGCTTACAAGTACTTCAGGAGATGCGATGAGTGGTGGGATGGAGGTCACATGACAGCCGAGATTGTCTTGAGGCCAGTTGAAGACCATCCCAGCTGGCCCTGCTGGCCAATTGAAGGCCATCCTGAGCTGGCTCTACTGGTCAATTGAAGGCCATCCTGAGCTGGCTCTACTGGCCAATTGAAGGCCATCCTGACCTGGCTCTTCTGGCCAACTGAAGGCTATCCTGACCTGGCTCTACTGGTCAATTGAAGGCCATCCTGAGCTGGCTCTACTGGCCAATTGAAGGCCATCCTGAGCTGGCTCTACTGGCCAACTGAAGGCCATCCTGAGCTGGCTCTACTGGCCAATTGAAGGCCATACTGAGCTGGCTCTACTGGCCAATTGAAGGCCATCCTGAGCTGGCTCTTCTGGCCAACTGAAGGCCATCCTGAGCTGGCTCTTCTGGCCAACTGAAGGCCATCCTGAGCTGGCTCTACTGGCCAATTGAAGGCCATCTTGAGCTGGCTCTACTGGCCAATTGAAGGCCATCCTTAGCTGGCTCTACTGGCCAATTGAAGGATGGAAAATTGGATGGGAACGGACTGTAGATGACCTTCTTCAGACCCTTATTGCATCTTCCCAATGGGTTCAAGTTCAACCAAACGGATGGGCTATATCCTCCAATGAGCACCCATGCCACTTGAGTTGAGATCCAAGCGGAAATCCTACGACTAAGTCACTGTTGCATTGACAGTATGATGAAATGTTCTCAAAGAGCATCCCACAAGTTGCAGTTACCACCCCTGAATTTTGCTCAATGCAAAAAATGCGAAACTATGTCTGGTTGGCGGCAGAAATCCCACAGGATGTGCCTGGCAAATGTTATGGTTCTGTAAGTGATCTGGTCCAGTCTCCTGATGACGGGCACAGCACATACTGTCCGAAACGTTGAATGACTGGCTCCTCGCAGAGCCGCACTCGTGATGTCATCGCAAACTTTTGATTACACCTTACACCGAGCAAACCTTCAAGTCTTATCTTGGTTGGTAAGCAGGCTTTGCTCAGGCAGTTGTTTTGGTGTTTGAGCAGACATTGCTGATGCTTCCAAAATATTTCCGGATTTAGCGAGGGAGACCTACTTGACGTACGTGATGGTCTGCAGTCCGTTGGCGTCGAGCACCGCGTGCCGGATCAGGCTCAGCTCCTCCACGATGTTGCTCAGGATGTGGTTCTGGTTCTCCATCAGCTTCAGGAACCGCTCCTGGAAGCCGGCCCCTTTACCGAAGACATCGTCATCGTCGTTGCCGCCGCCGCCGTCCTCGTTATCGCCGTTGCCGGCGTCCGGATACTGCGGGCCGACGCGGCTCGTCGGGCTTCGATGGCTCGCTGCTGCGGCTGCAGCCTGGGGGAGCTGTTCCCGCCCTGGAAGCGGTGTCGTCGTCACTTTCTTCCGGGACACGTGAATCCGGGTCGGCGTCGAGACGACCTCCTCGGCGTTCAGATGGTCGGTCACCTGGAGGTGGTCGGCCAGCGGCGCGGTGTTCTCCAAGACGGACTCCGCATCGACGCGGATGTGCGTGTACTCGGACTCGTCCTCCAGGATCAGGTACTCGCCCTCGTCCTTCTCGTCGTGGATGACGTCGGCGGAGACGTCTTCGACCATCGTCGGCCGCGGCCGCTTCTTGTTCTCGCCCAGAGAGGGCTTCACGTCCTGGAGAGCGGTGCCCTTGCGCTTGCGCCCGCCCAGCCTCGCCAGCTTGCCGGGGACGCCGGCCGCGTCGTCCATGACGTGGACGCTGGGCGTGGCGCCGAGGTAGTACATCTGGTAGTACTCTTCGTAGAGGCGGTAGACGCGGGCCGAGCCGCGGAGCTTGCGGTCGGGGGAGGCTGCGTCCTCCCCGCCCGTTTCTGCCTGCAGGAGGATGTTGCGGTAGGCGCGACCCGTCTTCTTCAGGAAGTTCTGCACGACCAGTCCGTCGGCGCCAATGCAGGCGCCGATGTTCTCGTAGAACTCGTCCATCCGCCGGAGCTCCTTGGCGCGGAGATAATCTGGGTAGGAGCCGCGCAGGATGCTGAAGAAAGCCTCCATCTGCTCGAAACCCCAGATAAATCGCGGCGCCATCCTCTTACCCTAAGACACGAGGAAAAATGGAACAGATTTCCATTCAATCAATCCAACAAAGCTAACTGACAGGGAATCATCATTTTTTTAACATTTCAGGAAAATGGTAAAGAAAACTTTTCCATAGAAAATGGCTTCCAATCCATAGACTCATGTGCAAACGGAAGCCGTTGCCATGGGCATGGACTATTCTGACAAGATCGAGGGCAGAATTCCGAGCGGACTTACTTGTGACTGCTGCGACTGACTCTTGGCGGAGATCGGCCGACCGGTTGCGCATGGACGACGCGAATAGCAGCTTTATCGTCTCTGAGACTCCGCGACGAGGTGAGCGAACTTCCCTCGTGCAGCCGACCGCTTCAAACGCCTGAGAGCCGAGCTGCACTAACCATTAGCCGTCTGAGTAAAAAGCCCTTTGAGAGAAGACAAATGGGGTGGGGTTTAGCTATTTGTGCGCCAGGCTTCAACCCCCTCGTGTTCGAATTTACTTTGTCTTTAGTTTAATACCTTCACCGTAAAAGGGTGGAAAAATACCTAAATACACAAAAGACCACCTATTGTCATGCGAACAACAGCTATTGTTTGGCACAACCATTTCCCGAAGAAAATAATTGGCTCAAAGTTTTCTCTCAAATCATGATTTTGTGATGCGTACCGTATGTGTGGCGTGTATGTAGGAATGGTGAACTGCATGTTTTGTACACAGCCATGTAAATGACCGACCATACAAACCACAAAATCATGAATTTTAGGGAAAACTGTAAGTCCATTTTTTTTAAGTGGTTGTGCCAGACAATAGCTGTTGTCTACATAACAATAGGTGGGCTATCGCTGATTTAGGTTTTTTTCAAATTCTATCTTTTTGCAGTGTAGGTATTAAACTAAAATCTTAACTTGGCAAGTTCTCTTTTCACCTTTTTTTCAGATGCAACCAAAAAAAACTGTTGATTTTGCGTTGCTTTTATCATCAAACTTCTGTCTGAAAATTGAAACGATTCCTTGGCTCAAAAGTATTCATGCACCCTTGATAGCTTGAGTTACTTAGAATTTGTACAGGCTTTCGATCTGTTTGTCTTGGCCCTTTTTTTACTCAGACAAACTAACAGTTAACGCACTTTGGCTCGCTACACTAGATTGCCCAGATGGTAAGAGCGCTGGTATGGAAAACCAGAGGTCTCTGGTCCAAGTCCCGATCCAGTCAAAAAATTCTTTGTCAATAATTAGCTTAAAAAATAGCTACCAAACAAAATTGTAGAAATATCAAATGTGGTAATGCAGTGGTATTGTGGCCAAACTGAAAGTTTGAAACGGGCCATGTCCAAATGTTCATCTTTCCAAAGATTTTAATCACCTGAATGCCTTTCGTTGGATTTCTTTTCACTGTGAATTGTTAGTGGGCCTGACGTTTTGATCCTAGCAGGACCTTTCTCTGCCTTTGAGAAAGGTCCTGCTAGGGTCGAAACGTCAGGCACACTAAATTTTAAGATTTACATTTTGGTAATTTTAGTCAGTAAGCAGTTTGCAACATTTTTGTATATCACTGTGAATTGTAACGTCGTGTAGATTTCTTTACTGAACAATAACTTGTCTCTCAACTTAAGTTCAATTTTCAAGTTCAATCAAGTGACAAGTCTTAATCAATGCAATTTGCAGAACAGTGCAGTGGTGTTAATAACAATAAATGAATAACATTGTTTAAAAACTTCTGTAGATTGAACTTCCATCCGAAGCTACCGACCAGCAGTCTAGGCAAGGACAGGTAATTATCTTGATCAGAGATGGGTCATTTTAAAAAGATTACCGCTTGTGTTTTCGCATCACACATCAATGAACCAGCAACATTCCTCAAATTCCGCACTACATGACAATATAAATATAAACAACACTTTTGGGTCCGTGGAGAAAAAAAAGTGTTATCGCGCCACGATACAAAACAAAGACTTTATATCTACAATTCTACCCATCCAGTGACAGATCTCTGGCCAGATCGGCGATCTGATCTCCCCTTAACCCTTTTGGAACACTTACCGGGTCCAAAACCAAAGGCTAGCGGTCACGATTTCCGTCGATTTAGTTACTTTTTTTGTTCTCCGAAAAAAAACCCGTCGACCGACCACATGTGTTGTTCAATTGACAGGTCACACAGGCAGGCACTGCGCTTGCGCGAATGTCACACGTGAGAGAATGGCCCAGACGCTGCGCATGCGCATGTCGCAAACCTCTTTATTTTTAGCTGGTGCCCTGTCTTCTGTCGTGCCACAGTGTGTAAAGAGTAGGAGGCAACCAGCTAGATCGGATCGACGGCTGTTCCCTGCTGCGCCGTACTGTACACGCGTATACGTAATAAGTAATAATAGCGAAGAGACAGGCTCGGGGGGTAAGAAAGGCACCGATTTTTTTCCCGACATTTCGAGGCGGAAAAAAGGCCGGAAAAATGGCGATTCGGAGGCGCGGAGGCAGCACCAAGAACCCGCCGGTGCTGAGCCACGAGTTCGTGATTCAGAACCACGCGGACATCGTCTCGTGCGCGGCTATGCTCATTTTGTTGGGGCTGATGTTCCAGGTAAGGTGCAGGGAATTTTTTTTATAATTTCTTCTTTTTTATTTCACGTGTACCAACTCTCGTCTGCCACATCATCACATGCACTGTATGTATGGGATAGAACACGCACGCTATCTAATGGGATTTCCCCCATATGGCAGAAAGTGTGTGATTGTCGTTTGTCAAAAAAAAAGTCAATATCTGTAAGACGGGGGCGGTGATAATTAGTGCTAATTAGCACCCGATTGACATTTTGATGTCCCCCTGTGACTGCACGCAGTAACGGTGGATGCATTGCAAGGTTAAGGAATCGAAAAAGCGAAAATTAGGTGGACTGCCGCAGTATGTTTTGATGAAAGTATTGATAAGAAAATTTAGAATCGGGTTTTCCCTCACTGGCTGAAAAATGCTCTTGCCAATTCATGCGTGGAAGACAAGGATATCGTATGATAGACATGCTCTGGCCTTGATTAATGTTTAAATAGCTATGAAGAATAAATTTTTAACACTTGGTCATGGTACCTGGCTGTAATTTGAAGCCAAAACTGATTGAATCAGTGCATTTTTTCCTTCTTATTTACCATCTGTAGTGTAGTGTTACACACTTATGTTACGGGTTAGTGTCTCTACTTATTCCTCCATGGTGTTACTAATTACTATACTAACTTGGAGGTAATGACGTAGTTATTCAGGTTTTCATTGTATTTTCAGTATTTGTATTTTCAGTGGCTGATTGAAACTTGTTTATTGTCATTTTTTATACAAATTATAGATCACAAGTCCCCTGTCCTCAACATTTGTTGCTATGCAGTACAATGTTACACTCAACAATACTGAAGGTAAATTTAGCGAGATTTTGGCAAGCGATTGCGATTAATTATTCTTATCATTTTTTGTGTATTATTATTTTGTAATTTTTTTTCTCCATTTTTCCAAACTTTCCCCTCTATTTTCCTCTATTTGTTTGATTATTATTTTGTATTTGTAGTGTTTTTTATTATTTTGAATTGTTTATTTCCTGTTGGTGTATTTTGAACCCCAGCAAAGACTAGTTGGCTATTTGGGAAGGCCACCATCTAATTCTAAGGGCTGTATAGCTCAGGTGGGAGAGCACTGGTATGATAATCCTGACTCTTGGGTTCAAGTCTTGGTCCAGTCAAAGTTTACTTAGATGGTGGCCTCCCTAAATAGTCAACTAGTTTTAGTGGGGGCACCAGTCAGAAGCAATTCAACCATTAGTTGCCGTATATCTCCTGGGATCACACCCCCGCATTCATTCAGATGCAAACAACTAATTGTTGTAAACCTGGCTACAACAGTTCAGGGATTACACAAAGTGGATGCAGCTTTTTTAATTCGAGTCAAACAAAGAGAAAAACCAACCGGGAAAAAGTGATTAGAGTATCAACATCATTGTAAATACACCAACAAATCTTTGTATTTGTTCTTATTATTCTGTCTGGGTTCTTCAAGATAAAATGTAAAGGACAAAGTCTACAATATGATATAATACTGTGGTCTTTGACCTATCATACTTCCGTTATCATCCAACTTCTTTTGATAAAGGAAGTGAGTATATACACACTGTGCAGCCTAAACTACGACAGTAGTTGACACTTGACACTATTAGCTAATGCCTAATAGCATGCAGTTTATAAAACGACTGTCATTAGGTGGCGCTATCATCAGGGTCATACATATACTGCATTGCTCGAAGTGTGAATGTGTTATTTTTCATGATTTTTCTTCTGATTTCCAGAGCCAGAAGCAGAGCCTACAACACTGTACCACCACGGCTTACTGGACATCTGTAGCGTCTTCTTCTATTTCCTCATCTGTGTGGTCATCCACGCAGTCATCCAAGAATATGTCTTAGATGTAAGTCCTGGAAAAGTCACGGTAAAGTCACGGTAAAGTCATGGAAAAGTCATGGAAAAGTCATGGAAAAGTCACGGAAAAGTCATGGAAAAGTCATGGAAAAGTCACGGAAAAGTCATAGAAAAGTCATAGAAAAGTCATAGAAAAGTCATAGAAAAGTCATGGAAAAGTCATGGAAAAGTCATGGAAAAGTCATGGAAAAGTCATGAAAAAGTCACTGTAAAATCACGGAAAAGTCATGGAAAAATCATGGGAAAGTCAATGCCGGAGGAAGTTCAAGTAACTTGATACTTCCATGACCAGAAAATTGTTCAAATAGGACCATACCTTGGGGAAGGCCACCATCTAAGGACTGAATAGCTCAGGTGCTAAAAGCGCTGGTACACACAACCAGAGATCTAAGGCTCAAGTTCCGGTCCATAGTTTGTGTACATTGATCTGGTTAATCTCCGTCTTCTCTCGACCCGCCAGAAACTGAACCGCAAGCTTCACCTGTCCAAGGTCAAGCACTCCAAGTTCAATGAGTCCGGACAGCTCCTGACCTTCTACCTGATGTCTGTCATCTGGGGCATTCAAGTCATGATCAAGGTGGGTTCTTGCCTTGCTACTGATCCCTGGATCTACGGGCTACTGGTCCCTGGATCTACAGGCTACTGGTCCCTGGATCTACGGGCTACTGGTCCCTGGATCTACAGGCTACTGGTCCCTGGATCTACAGTCTACTGGTCCCTGGATCTATAGGTTACTGGTCCCTGGATCTACAGGTTACTGGTCCCTGGATCTACAGGCTTTTGGTCCCTGGATCTACAGGCTGCTGGTCCCGGGATCTACAGGCTGCTGGTCCCTGGATCTACAGGCTACTGGTCCCTGGATCTACAGGCTACTGGTCCCTGAATCTACTAAAGATGAGCCCTGAATATTTTAGGATTTTTATTTTCTGACACAGTTGTCCTTTTTTTTCTCCTTCCATAGGAGGGTTTGACTGAAAACATTTCCCACCTGTGGGGCGGCTACCCTGTTGTCCTCAAATCGTTCCGCTTCAAGTTCTACTTCATTGTACAGGTGAGGAGTCATGACTATTCATTTAATTTGTTTTGCTCTTAACAATTCAGAGGAACTAGTTTTGTTCCCAACTGCCTGGATTGGAATTGTTCTGATTTGAATTTGCGTTGCTTAAAAGGACCTAATGCAACATTGGTAAAGGTCGAAAGATTACCTCAGTCTGTATGTTCAACCATTAAACACACCAAAAAAAACCCACAGTCAACGCAGTCAGTATTGAGGTGGTCAGGAAGCTCGTTGATGCTTAACCTCTTGGCGGGAAGTTCCAGGTTGGAAGATCTTGGAGGGAGGGTTGTCTCCCTAGCTTTTTATCGAGGTAATTGAGACAGACTAGCTGTACAAAAGGAGAGACACTGCCAGTACAGCTGCTCACATTATTTTGGCATTATTTTCAAAGTTCGGCCTAATTTAAAACATTTATTTCATTGATTTTTGTTTTGTTTTGTTCAACCATAGATTGCCTACTGGATCCACATCTTCCCCGAGTTGTATTTCCAGAAAGTGAAAAAGGTAGGTCAGACATTACCCTGCCTTGACGAATGTCGGAAAGGTTGAAACGGGTGAAGAGGATGTGAAGAAGGATGAGGGTGATGGTGTTGATGATGTTGATGATGTTGATGATAGTGATGATGAGGATCATGATGATGGTGATCATGGGGATGAAGGTGATGATGGTGATATACCCCAGGCCTAAAAGTGGTGATGATGGTTGTGGTGGTGATGATGGCAATAGTTGTGGTGATGATAGCGATATTAGTAGCAATGACGATAATGGCAGTGGTGACGATGATCAATCCGCTTCAGACAAGCAACCTTCCAATCTTTTCTCCCCAATTGTTTCCTGTATCATTTTTGTAGGAGGAAGTCAGTTCACGAGTCAGATATGCCTCATTCTACTTGGCCTTCATCCTGGGTGCTTATCTTCTCAAGTAAGTTCTCAGATCGTCCTTCCTTGATCCAAAAGAAATTGAAATGATTGGAGTGGGGGGATTTAAAACTCCATCCACCCTCAATTCTCTAAGAAATGACCAGTGACTTTTCTCAAAAGTGATAATCATTTTGTTGTATCTCTTTGTGTATTTATCCAGCCTTGGTCCTCTAGCCCTCGTGTGCCTTGTCATTCATTACGTTGCTGAGCTTGCGTTTCACGTCGCCCGCCTGCTCTACTTCGGCGAGAAGAACGAGTTCTCAGACCCAATGTAAGTTCTCTCAGTCCTCTACCAGCAAAGGGCGGGGGGGGGGGGGGGGGGGGGTTGATTCCTACCTCAGTAGTTTTAACCCCCAGGCATAGTATCTAAAAGTAGCCAATAAATCCCTCGCTATTCTAACTGCTCAAACAAACTAAGGAAAAACTGACTGAAAACTTACAACCAATTTTGAAAAATGACAAGCTTTGACTGGATCGGGACTTCAACCCCAAGACCTCTGGCAAAGACTAGTTGACTATTTGGGAAGGCCACCATTGAAGGGCTGGATAGCTCAAATGGTAAGAGTACTGGTATGCAAAACCATAGGTCTCGGCCTCTCGGGTACAATTCCTAATCCAGCTCAAAGTTTTCTTTGCCATTTTCCAATACTATTCTGACGTATCTATAATTTTGTATATAAACTATAAGTGATGAAGTTCGCTGCCAAATGAAGTTCGCTGCCCTGTGGGGGACTTCAAGCAATACAATTTATAAAGTAAACATACTGTCCTTATTTTAACATACACTGGGTAACCCATATGAGGTTTTTTTGTGTGTTGCTCATTGTCTTAAGATCGGTCGTATGTCATGCTTGGTTTGGTGAACTCTAATCACTGAAAGATGACAAAGGAATCTGTAAAGCATCTCCCATCCCGTTAGCCATAACAGGAACTTTTTTTCCGCTTTTTTTGTTTTGTTCCATGGGCAGATTCAAGCTGTGGGCGGCGCTGTTCCTCCTCGCTCGGTTCAGCGTTGTCACCCTGACGGTTCTGGTGGTCTGGTTTGGCCTGGGGAAGCTGGACAACAAGGGACTGGACATGAAGGCCGGAAATTTCAACACGCCACTGATTAGGTAAGGCCAAAAAAAAAAAAGAAGTTCTGCTTCCGGTTACCCGGCCGACCCTAATTCTAGCCTGCGACCCTAATTTTTTTATCAGGAAATAATGGAAAAAAAAAAAAATGACACATGCAGATGCCTCCATATGATTGTACACAAAAAAAAGTTGGCAAAAAAAAAAAATCCGACCTACCCACCCTATTTTGAAATGCCATGTTATTGGAAGCAGAACTATTTTTTGTTTTTGGCCTAATCAATTTAGCCGGAGGCAGTATAATCTGCAGCCTTTTTTTTTCACTCAGGAGGTGTCTGAAAAATTCAGGGACTGACGTTTCAATGCTAGCAGGACCTTTTTTATTTATGCAGATTTGCCCAAAACAAGGTTATAAAGCCACTCAAGGTTCAGGGCTAAGGAAAGAAGGAGATAGAGAGGGACTCAGGAAGGCTGGAGATAGGAATTGGCATTCCTCTTGAAAAGGGCAAGATCGTAGGCTGGAGAGAAATACTTTTTTTAGCTGATCATCACAGCCACTGCTTAATTAAAACCCTGAATGAACTGGTTTTTTTTGGTCCCCTCAAACTTTATTCCGCTTCCCAGGATCGTCGTCCTTGCCGCCGTCTCCCTCTTCCAGGTCTGGTACACCTGGAACTTCTTGACCTTCCAGATGAGGAGGCGGAGGGAGAATATGCAGGCCAACATTCCCCGCAAGAAGACGCCTGTCGGCAAGTCCAAGGATAAGAAGGCCAAGAAAGAAGAAGGTACAATGTCTTGATCCATTAGAGATTCTTGACACTGTAACTTGTACGAACGGCTTTGCACTTTGCCGCTTCTGAAGTACTGGGGTACCCATTTTTTCATAATTAGGAGGGCCTGACATTTTGGTCCTAGCAGGACCTTTCTCAAAGGCCGAATGACGGGGACAAAACAAATAGGACAGGGAGAGTGACAGGGACACGGATGACAGACAAAGGACAAAGGGGACAGTGGATCAAAGAGAAGGGCAGGGGTATGGGTAGGGATTGGGTACTGGAAGGGGAAAACATCAAAGAGAAAAGCTGACAGATATGTGGGGGAGATTTAAAAAAAAAATCAAAAATCAAAAAGCTGAAAGAGATGTGGGGGGGTTCAAATTTTTTCAAAAAGCTGAAAAAGAGGTGTGGTGGGAGATTTTTCAGAATTGTGTGTGATTATTTGTGTCTATCGCAGTCAACAAGAAGCTGAAGGCGGAGAGTGTTGAAGACGAAGGCTTTGGAGACATGGCCATCTCACCGTCGGAGAACGGCGGCATGAGAACCAGAAGCAAGAGCAAGAAGAAGTAAACAAATCACGAGATATCTCATCTCTGATTAAACCTGTTCGTGTTTTTTTTTTTCTGCTTCGAGTTGGTCTTTAGATTTTTTGCTGAGCAAAAAGATAAGACAAATTGCCTCGACCCAGATGAAGTCTGATTGCAAGGGGGGATTTCTAGAAAATTTGCCATGAACGTTTTTGTTTGATAGTCCAAAAGTTTAACTTGACTTTCTAAGCTATGGGATGTTCCTCTCTTCTCGCGCTGCCTGCGTCTATTTTTGAAATGTAGTACCCTTGAAAGTGGTAGTGATTCTTTTCAAAGGAATCAGTCTTTAATGGCTGAATGCAGTGCTTTGATATTGGCCTTACATCCTTCGAGATATCATTTTATTCCATGTGCAAACTGTGGGCAAGATTTCTTTCAGAATTGTGTAATTCCATGTATGACCAACTCAAACATCTCTTTGCGGAATTCCCCCCTTTTTTTATTAGTGTACTGGTATGTGATCACTAGTATTGGACAACTTTCTCTCGAATTGTCAGTAATTGTCAGTTAAAATGGATGTTGCATTAGTTGGCATGTAATTAGTCGTGTAATTGTTTTCCTTTCTTTGACTTGGTCTGGGTTTCTGAACCTTTCAAAACCTTCTTATCATTTGGTGCCATGTTATTTTTTTTTATTTTCCCCCTTTTCCTTTTGTGGCTGTTGATTCCTCTTTTGTAAATATTGTACAAAATATTAGAGTATACTCTCCATTGCCTCAGACAGAGAAAGGTAGCTTAACTTGTCGTGCTCGGTTAAATACAAGTTATTACATTCTTAGTGAAGACTCTTAAGGATCTTGTGTAAAAAAGTTCCGTATACAGGCAACATTTGACACTATGGATGTGAACATTGTCAGAGGTCAAGGGAGGTTAGAGTGGAAAGTGTCCCATAGTGGACGCTAAACATGTGTCAAAATAACGACCCTACTGCTTGCTTCTCTGAAAACCAGTACCAGGTTTACTTCTGCCGCTACTGCCGCTATTTTCTGGTCTCGTGGGCCAAGCTCCATAAAGCTGCTTAAGCATGATAATCTGTGAAGTTAGGCATTTCTCCCCGGGTTGAATATTTCACTTGATGCTGTCGTTAAGTTAAGTTGTGATGCATCGTGAGGCTTTGTGAATGCCAGCCCTGTGTCTCCTGACGACGGGCAGAGTACAGATTAACCAGAACTTTGAGTTACTGGCTCTTTTCAGAGCCACACACTCCGTCTCCGTGTTGCATGGTGTCACCGCAAACCCTGCACTTGGTACTTCCACCATGCGATCCAAGCATGGTCACTTTCTCTCTCTTTCAACAGTTCTCAAGTTTTTCTTGGGTCAACCTCCCTCCCTTAGCTCTCGTTTTCAATATCCATTATTCAGATTGTCAAGTATGAAAGGAAAGTCATTTGTTGTAGTGCTTCTTGGTGTTGTCTGCATATGGAACTCTTTCCCACGCCTCTTGTGTCAGATAATCAGTATTTTGTTTTCATTCAGTTTTCTTAATCAATGGTGGATCTGAATTGATGCCAACAGCTGCATGCATGCTGCCCAAAGTAAAGAAAGAAAAGCCATAGCTTGTTTTAAAAATGACCTTGTGGATATTTGTATTGAATCAGAAAACCAGTATTTCTTCGGTTTAGTAGTGAATGTTAAATTTAACCTACACAAAGTGGAACCTTTTTTGTCCTTGGGGTAGTTGGGGCAATACTCCTTTTAGTAAAGGGATCTTGGTACTTTGTTATTTTCCTTTATTTTTCCTTTTCTTCCGCCTCCATTTTGGAGCTTAGAAATACTATATATATGTAGGCAATGTTCTGTGTATTTGGTAGTGGCTTTGAAGAACACAAGTTTATGGCTATGGCTTTTTGCAGTCATTGGCCTATGGCTCCCACAATCTCATTGGCATGTGTGTTATTTGCAGCTGTAGTCGGTGATCTGTGGACCGTTGGGCTCGTGCTCGGAGTATAATCTTTAAAATCTATCTGCCGAGGGTGAAGCTACTGCTAGTGGTGTTTAAGTTGAACATTGTAGTGCTACGTTCCCGCCCACAGCGATCTAACCACTGCAGCTTATGGCATGGGCTTCAGAAATGGCCTGATGAAAAGTTGGCCGGCCAGTAAAACTGCAAGTGGCTTGGCCAGGTTGGCCGGCTGAAATAACGGATAAGTTTGAAACCTGCTTATGTGTGAAGTTTCCTCCCATAGAATTACATTACAAGCTCTGGAGTAATTGCATTGTATATTGACTGGAATGTTGTCAAACCTTGTGGCTACTCCTTACTGTAGCTTTCTCTTTTTTTAATTTTTTGTTTTTACATCATTAGCACTGTTCTCTGTAGTGTGTAGCTTCAGTTCATTGGTTTCTCTTAGTGAACAAAAAATAAACCAGTATTAACCAATCCTGTTGTTTATTTCACATTCTATATTCACATTTTCCCCTTCTGAAGTCCATTAAAAATACTTGTAATGCTGAATTTCAAAATAAATTGTGGGTAAGTTGTTTAATAACCAAAATGTACAAACAAAAAGCGAAAATGCTATTTTTTGGGGGGCGGGGGTTCTGTGCCTTGTCGGTGACTTGTATCTTAATTTAAAGAAAGTTTGAACGAATTGTTAGAGGATTCTTTGCCAATCAAAATCTCTTGTGAAGTACCGACAAACTGGAAATTTCCGATCGAGTCATTATTGTGAATGACAAATGCATTGGTTTGTTAACACCCCACCCTCACTGTGAAGATAGATTAATGATTCCAAAAGAGTGGTTCCAGGAATGGTCGATTGACTCCAGTTCCACTAGCTATTTTTATAAAAAAAAATTGTGGGTACAGTTATGAAAAAGATGTCATCCCATGTCTCACTAGTGACTCTGAAATGAACACCAACACTTCAAATTTGGGCTCCCTAAATGCCATGGTTCACCATGTAAAGTGAAACAACTGACGGTACTTTTCCATGAAATATGATGCCGGGAGCTATTTATTATCATGAACTTTGAATACTTGTAGTCAGGAATTCGCTTTTCCCCCCCTTTAATTCAAATCGACTGTTCCCTGGAAGATCTAACTGTTGGCATGCGATTGGCTTGTCAGATGAATGTTTGGTTACTTTTGTGGGAAATCGTAATTATTATGTATCCAGATTTTGTCTAATGATAGATGTTAGTCTTTGTGTTAATTAATTATATCAATGTTAATTATCGGATTTTAACGTATCAGATATCGCAAGCATTGTATTTTGATGTTGCCTAAAAATGCAGATGCATGATACATGTTTATATTTCTTCAAAATAACTTGTAAACTTATGATGATTCTCCTGCCTGCTGAAAAAACCCAAGTCGCAGTAAGACACTGGAGTGAATTGTTGGATAATTATTATTATTATTTTTTTTTAAATTTAGATTGGAGTTCAGTGGTTCATAAACACATCTGAGTTTCATACTTAAGTAAATGATCCATTTGTTTTCATTTCTAAAGATTTCTCAATTGTTATGACAAGCAACGTACACATTTTGTAATAATTTGAAGGCCTTGAAATAAAGCAAAACTGTCAAATAATCCCTGGTAAAAACCTTGTTCTTGTGTGCTACGCACCGTAATTTTACTCTATGCCATTGTCCCTTCTATTGTTATGCAAATAAGAGTGTTCTTTCGACCAATGAAATTAGTACGATCAATGACCAATCAGCGCGCGGGACAAAGGTCACGTCATTGTTGCTAGTCGATCGTCTGTGAGCCATTTACAACTTTTCCCAGACTGCGGAAACAGTGCACTTGACCAAGAACTTGACCGAAAATGGACAATTTTGACGGCAACGGTGTGAAAAGATCATCGCTACAAACACCACGTACAATCTACAGGAATTACCTGCGAGTCCTACAGCAAGCAACAGATCCTGGACGGACGCCTGAAGAATATTTAGGCCGGTTTTGAGACGTGAGTTTATCTGGAGTTTATGCAGACCCAATTCACCCGCCTAATGCTAAACCGTAACGTATAGGCTTTAGGTAGTACGGGTACAATACATGCGGCGCTGAACTTTTCTCGACGAGCCGGAGTGGATTTTGGAGAGGGAATTCGCCCCGGAGTTCCATGGAATATGTGCCCTCATCTTTGTGCCTACAAACCTGGAATGTTACCCCGAAGCGTGTGGAATATACTGACCCAGGAAATATATGTTTCGAAGATCAGCGAGTGACGTGAGTAAGAATCATTTTGATTTTTCCAACTTAGTTCTACTTCTAGCACTGCTTGCAACAATATGCGAACATACAATAACATACACGTACTCGTTCACTAACCTGTAGGCTGAATATTTTGTCTTGCCACACAGTACGTATCCTCCAATAACCGGTTTTCGACGATATAAGGACTTTTCTTCAAACTGAACAATGTGGACGAAAGTATCACAATAACAGAGGTCTCAGTCACTTTCTCCACACCACAAACTATTAGAATAATCATAGAGAAGGTTGATCAAGCCTGTCACTTCCGTAAGATTACCCGGTTTTGTTGACGTCCGCGGCGCACCGCGCAGTAAGCATCGTCACCTATTTTCGTCAGTGGTGTTTAGTAAGGTGTCCCAGTGCAGCCAAACGCAAAATAAATTCTTAAAATAGCTCAAAATGCTGTGTGGCACTGTAAAATTCTTCCCTGTATGTTTTTTTTGTGTTCATCTTTGTTTTTGTTTTTCCACACTGCTTCGAACACTTTCCTCAAATCATTCATAATTTATGCTTAAAACGTATTGGTCTTGTTGATGTCTTCTTTTGTGAGTTAAAAAAAAAAATCCACAATCCTCTTTCTCACTGCTTCTTCAGTTATGACCTTTCCCAATATCACTCCAGAGACACATTTCCTCCTTCTTGGTACTTTCTCTAGCTGCCCTTTTATTTTTTTCATTTTTTATAAAAGCCTATTGGGCCATGTTACTTTTTGTCTTTAGATAATAATAATAAAAAAATATAAAACAATATATAAGCGAGACGCCCTATAGGAGGCTCCATAGTTTTTACCATGAACGGACTGCCTCAAGTTGCGTGATATATTTTTTTTCTACGGATATTGGGGTTTATTATGGTACACTCAGATTTTTTTTAGGACCAACAATAAAGAAAACTGGAGCTTCGAAGCAACTGCCAATTTTGTACCTAGGAAAATAGACCCCAAAAGAGCAACTTTTTGATTTACACGAGTTTGGCCTACTGGAAAAGCCTTAACTTTCCACATTTTCGGTGACGGACAAGAGCAGGAAACCAACTGTAAGATACGAAGTCTGAGATCGTTATACGGAGTTGTTTTCATCGTGCGATGTGAGTTAGAAGGCTAAGCGTCGAAAACGTGTAGCGTCGAAAACGGGGGTTCCCACGATATACTAGCTGGCTAGCTGTTACTGTTACTGCCTGTTAGGGACCATACATTTCCCCCACGGTTGCTTAGCCTCGATCAGGAGAAACCCGGCCGTTTTATATGCATAAATGATAATTCCTTTGCCCTTTGGGTCTTGACTCGGCCGGGGTTAAACTTGGGTTGGACCGCGACTAAGCATTAATAATACAGTGCACAATACCCAACCAATTAACGGACCGGTGTACACATATGTACATTGTACATGTACGTACTGCATGTTGTACAGTACATTTGCACAAGTACTGTACATGTACATATGACATATGTGTGGACATGTATATACAGTACGTGTGCATGTGTAGGACATGCGTGGTGACTGCATGCATGTACATGTACATGTACATGTACATGTACTGCACATTTCACACCGTACATGTACTGCACATGTACAGTACAGTACACAATGTACTATGTACATGTACATTTTTATGCTGTACATGTTCAGTATTTGCTGTCACTAATATACTAATAGCCTATTACAAGTATTAGTATTAGTATTATTATACGTACATGTACATGTACAACATGTAGATGATGTACACATATACATTTACATGTACATGTACAGTACATGCATGTACTGCAGGCATGAAAATTCATAAAATGTCGGGTACTATTACTAGTATTGTATTATTTCAATATGATCAAGTTGATCGATCTACTTGACTTGTTGGAAGCTCCCTGCTACATATGTATTTATACTATGATTGAGGTAAATATGGCTTTATATTAGTTGACTGACTTTCTCAAAAGAATGTACCTACACGTTGAAAAGTAAGACATATACATGATGAATTATTGTTTAAAAAATAACCCATGGAATAAAAACAAAATCATGTGTAATGCGAGCGATCAGCTGTTGCGTTTAGACACGCCCATTTATGCTAATGAGGTCGTTGAGTGTACTGCGCATGCTGAAAGATTGTAGCGACCGAACGTGAGCAACATGGCAGCGGCGGCTGTGGGAACATGTGGACGGCCGTCGGACTTCGAAGAGTGGCTGGCGAAACGTCTGCAAGGCATGAACATCGACGATGAGGTCTTCGGATCTTACATACTCGGGGTCGTTGACACCGACGAGTCCAGCGAAGAAGACAAGAGGGACGCCCTGGTGGGAATTCTGGCCGAGATAACGGTGAGTATGGCGATCTTTGATTGCCCACTTCTCGGACACATATTCATTCATTGCTGTTTTTTATTTAGTCCATTATAGCTGCATGATTTTTTTTATCGGCACCTTGAATCAGCATGAATATTAAAAAATCACACCTGAAACAATATCGTGATATTGTTATTAATATTTAATGGATTATTCCAGGTAGTTATAAAGGTAATTATGTCTTCAAATTCAATGGGGCCATGAAATTACCTGTGTATTTAATTTAGTATTAATTTTATTACTTTTTATTAGTAAATAATTATTTATTATATTATATTATATTTATTAGTAAATTTATTATATTATATTATATTTATTAGTAAATAATTATTACAATTTACATTGACTTGTTTTTGTTTGCTTTGTAATATTTCTGTCCATGTCTAACTCTAAATCAGTAAATGTTTATGCGATACCTTCTTGTTTTGTTTTGTAAACTGCATTGGATGTGTTCGGCATTCCAATGAAAGCCTAGGCTGTGGTGTCCAGTAGCAGTATGTAGTGTTGTAATTGCGGTAACCGTAACCCTCATCCGGCAAAGGTCGCATACCTTCGGTAGGATGAGGGTTACGGTTACCGCAACTAGTACTGTGTGGCTGTTAATTTTAAGTTGATTCCTTTAAAAATTTTGTCTGTCAATTGAACATTTTCAATAACGCAGTGGCTGTTGTTACGGCAGTTGTCCGTGTGGTTCCCTGTCTTCACAGTATTTGTCAGGATGTTTAGCTCTTGGAACCAGACTATCAGCTAATAGACTGGTTCAACCAGCCTGCAATGCTGACGAAATACAATCAAGTCAGGGAACCACACGGACGACTGCCGTAACAACAGCCACTGCGTTTCAATAAAGATCTTCAGCTTCACCAGGGAATTAGACTACCGTACTTGTATTATTTATAGTACTATTATTACAATATTTTTATTAGTAATACTAGCAATAGAAACACTCTGAATCATTTTTGTTTCTAATTTCCCAGGAGGAGCCAGTTGAAGAAACTTGCAGTGAAATTTTGAGCAGATGGAAGAAGACCAACAGTCAACTCCAGCAAGAAAATGAAGCCATCAGAAAAGGTATGATAAAATTTCATAGTCTGAAAAATTGATCCAAGCAGGCGTTTAAGAAAGGTCATGCGAGGATCAAAACGTCACACCTGGATTTTTTTGGAAGGTTCAGCTAGGATGAAGCTTAGAAAAGATGCAGCTTGCACTGGATTGATTTTTAAAGCTTGTTCAATGTTGGCAATTTTGTGATGACACAATGTAGTAATGTACCTAATCTATTTCAAGAGTGTTGGTTTAAAAGAGTCGGTAAGTCTGGAACTCATCTTTTTGGGAAGTACTCTGCCCATCGTTAGTCTTCTCCACATTTTGCTTCCACCATGCATACCTTCCAAATCTTATCGGAAGCTAGTTCATCTGATTATGTGCCATAATGTTCATTTTGTCCTGGGCTGGATTTAATAAAGCTCTAAGATTGATCTTTAGTTGTGAGGATCACCATAGTGATTTGTATTGTGTCATCACACTTTTCTTGGCAATTAAATTTGATTATTATTTTTTGAAAATTGGCAAAGAAAACTTTGACTGGACCGAGACTTTAACATACCCTTACCAGTGCTCTCCTTTCTGAGCTATCCAGCCCTTAGTATTAGAAGATGGTGGCCTGGTTCATGTTCCGGTCCAGTCAAGGTTTTCTTGACAAATTTGTTTCATTTTGTTCAAAAGTTCCCAGCCAGTTTTTCCTTTATTTGATTTAAGATTAATCTGAGTGCTTCTTGCAAACAACCTCTGGAATCTTATACTCTTCTCATCCACAGAAGAGCCATCCACCGATGCTAAGATGTCTTCCATTATGGAGCGACACGCAGCGGCTCAGACCAAGAAGGAGCAGACTCCGAGTACTGAGCACTACCAAGACAAGCAGAGGCTCCTGGCACGCTACGCCGAGGTCTCAGACGGCGAGAGCTGATATCCTTTTTGTTTTCCCAATGTGTAGAAAATGTGCTATGACACCATGCCAGCAGCATCTTCACGTAATAATTACATAAACAAATGCACCGCAAGACGAAAAACTTAATCACTTCATGTTGTTTACCTCACAGACCGCCATATCACTGAACAAATTTCACTTGACACATTGAAAGTACCATTTTCAAAATGATTTTTCTTTTTGGCAGCGTGGATGATTTGCCAATGAATTTGTGAAAATGCCGACAATGTATGTAATCTATTTTTGAGAATTAGTGTGGGGCCCGGGAGACCAAAGTCTCCTTGAATTACGTCCTAGAGAAATTTGCAAACATTTTGCAAACTGCTTAGTCACTAACAATAGGGCCTGATGTTCCAATCCTAGCAGGACCCTTCTAAAAGGCAGATATTTTCATCTCATTCTGCCTTTAAGAAAGGTCCTGCTAGGATTGAAACGTCAGTCATCAGTCCCTCCTGATTTTTGAATTGCATCCTGTAAAATGTGTACAATTTCAACATAGTACAATTTCAACATAGACCTTGTTTTTCTGCTTCAGATTTGTCCATGCCATTGCAACTGCTATATTTCCTGTATGCCCACCCTTAAATATCCAATATCCCTTATTCTAAATGTTTGGAATTCATTTACAAATGACAAACCTCTTTTAAATTTTCCTTAACTTTTTTTCCCACTGATGAAGCAGAGGGCAAAGATGATGGAGCAGGAAGATCAGAAGAATGTATCCTTAAAAAAAACCCCCCAAAACCAAAAAACATACGATCTTAATCAACTCAGTGTCTCTATGGGTGGGATTCAAACCTGCGACTCCCACTTTCTAGTGCAGACATCTTAATCGCTTGGCCAGCGAGTTGGTCGGGGTCATTTGGCAGATTCATTGTGGCAGCTTACGACCGATCGCAAGACCATTGTAAGTTGAGTTATGATGAATTGGAAGGCTTTTGAAATCCACCCTTGGTCAGTTTGCATGACGGAAGCCCAAAGTGGGAAGTTTGCGGTGACACATGACACCAAGTCAACTCTACGGAGATGGAATATGGCTCTGAAAAGAGCAGATTAACCGGCTCTTTTGGTTAGCCATATTCCATCTCGAAAGAGATGACATACATGGTGTTGCTGTCACCACAAACTTTCTACTTTGTACCTGCAGGTCAGATTACAGAAGTGAATTATTGACAGAACCCAAATCATTGCAATCCTTAATCGTGTGTTTTCCAGCATTAATGATGAAGAACACCAACAAAGAGAGTGTGGATCGCGCTGCCAAAGAGCAGCGAGACAAACAAAAGGCAGACTACGAGAAGAGGCGGGAACAAGAGCGACAGCAACGCGAGAAAGACCGTCTGAGGGCGCTAGAGAGGAAAGAAAAGGAGAAGAAGCGCACACAGAAAGGAGAGAAACGTCGGTAGCATAAGATGTTGAGCCTGTACAGAAATGTAGATTTGTAGATTATGAATTAATTTAACACTTGGTACTGTAAGATAGGCAGCTCAGCTACATAGTGTAAAAACAGGCGCCGATTTCACAAAGCTCATTGCGGCAGTTGGAGGTTTGCAGTGACGCCATGGAAAACATTTGAGACAAGAGAGTGGCTCTGAAAAGAGCCTGTAGCTCAATGTTTCTGGCAGTGTGTACTCTGCTTGTCGTCAGGAGACTGGCAGATTCTCCTGAGTCTCCATGATTGGTGGAAGACTGCGCACACTTGGCTTCAATAATGACGTGCGTCAGTGGTGAAGTCAACTCATACAGTAGCGGCAGTTGATCACTTTTTTAGCTTGAGTTTTTCTCTCCGTCTTTGGGCATTTGTCATATTTTTTTTTCAACGCCTCACCCACACCAGCCATGAACCAGACTTATGGCATGGCAGCTTGATCATATTACATGGTCTTTGCTTTGTGAGAAATAAATTAATTGTGGAAATCTCAACAATATGCCATTGTCCTTCGTCCATTTTCTGGAAGACTTAAGTGCATTTTAAGAATAAAGGTTGACAGTGTCAACAACTTTGATGTTGAGAAGTCGTCCGTATGTTTAAGAAAATCAGCTGTAATTACTGGCAAGCCAAAGTGCTACCCACATTTGGCATAGTCAAATACCGCAATAGCCTAGCCATGAGCAAATTGAACATCCCCCTTAATATATTGGACTATTCCTTGTGTCGTGGCCTTAACAGCGAACTTGTATAGCGCCCTCTATTGTATATTGGAGAAAACGCTTGAGATGTTGGTACTTGTATGGGGAACATTGGTAATGCGTGGTGGTGGGGTGGGTAATTGTAATGCTGAATTATAGTTTCGGTAATGATGTTGTCATCGTGAAAATGCTATACTTAAAAAAAAGGCCATATGAATGCATAGACAATTTCTTGAATTAATGAATTGAATGGCAGGCTTGATGGATTGATGAATGGGATAGAATAAGATAACCATAAATATCAATATCGTGAAACCTCCAAATTAACATATTTCATTGAAAAACAAAAACACGTATATTTCATCAAGGTCATCAATTGCTCTGTAAATAGGCCCATCTTATCTAGTTTCAAGATCGGTTTAGCTAATTGGGGAGCGCACGTGGTATCATATTTTGTGTGTGTATATAACAACATTTATTTCAATGCTGTCACTAGTTTACAAAATACACTCCCTTTAAATACAATACAAAACAAGAATGTGATAAAATAAAAGATTGTCAATGCACAAACATTAAATCGATAGCTAAGTATAAACAAGTTCTTTTTTTGAGCCCTCGTTTTACACATGTACCAACATGCATTCTACAATCCTCGTCGTGCCGCTTCCGTGAATCTTGGGATTTTCAAAAGTTATCCTAAAGTATAGTCTGTTGGACGCGGAATTTCCTACTCCCCTTCAAGATACAATCCTTTTTACACATCTTGAAAAATAATCGGTTTCAGCTTTGTTAGTTACGGTAACTAGGCCTATATGTAGGCCTACACAATGTCAATACAGAAAAAATACATGCGTATGCACTTAGTGTGTGATTCAAGAGAATTGACGATGCACTGTGTTTTTACGGCATAATTCTTATTTCCGTACTGCATGGATATTAAGTACGGGCGTGCAGAATGGCATCGGTAGATAAATACGCGGCAAACGATGATGGCACAAAATTCCATGGCATATATAGGGCGGGCATAGAATAACCCTTTAACCGATGGTAATTCAGGTTACCACTAAGAGCATCTCGCTCGCGGAGTGACGACTGTTGGGCAAAGCTAACATAATTAAGACCATAGTGATGTAGTTCACAAACTGAGATTATTAGATACGGTTATGGCACTGTCACTACCTACTGACCGTTTGACCTTTGCATGAAGATTTAAAAGCGCACAAATTAATTTTACTTTGTATTTGGAAAAAATAAATTTGGATAGCTTTTCAGTCCCTTCTAAGAAAAACGATTAACAGAAAAATAGTAATCATTAATCAAACAAGGGCAAGTACAACTGACTGATGTTTTTGAAAACATTCGAGTAATTATTTTTAGGCCTACTATAACGAGGTTTGAACCCTAGACCTTTGGCTCAACACACCGCGTTCGTTAAGCCATAGATTCAAGTCTAGTTATGCAGTCAAATGGCTTTGCTATTTAAAAAAGATGGTCTCAAATCCCTGTGCGGGATGAAACGACATTCCGTATCGCATTAAATTTCTACCGAGAAGTGATTCTACAAACATACCGTACAATCCCACAAGTTGCGACCGAATAACCCCTGCATTTGTAGCTATACACTGAAATTCTAACTGAAATTCGAACTTAAAAATGTTGCAAGCTGTTCACTGACTATTTAGATAACACTGACATAAGCAATAGGCCTAAGTGGGTAATAGTATCTTCACGGACATTCTAGAAAAAACGGTACCTTTCACTGATGACGTCATTTGGGTTATGTTGCACTGTGTCAAAGGTCAAAACTAGGGTGTCATTTGGCTCATCACATGTGCTGCTTAGATGGTGGTCATTTCGACGTATTGTAATATTCTATTGAATTAATACTTATAATATTCTGGGGAATTCTAACAGAAAGCCCTACAGGGGAGGGAAAATTTAACATTTAAAACAATTTGACAAAATAATAGCATTTTTTTTTGACCTGACCGGGACTTGAACCCAAGACTTCTGGTTTGATGTGCAAGCCCTTTCACTACCTGTTGTATTCATGCCTTAAAAGCTGGCCTTCCCAAAATTAATAGTAAACTATCTTAGTTCACCGATAAAGTGGCGCAAATCAGAAGTGATTCAGCTAGTTGCTTGTTGTTTTCGTCGAGGACGCAGACTTGATGTTGTCCGTGTGATCACTGCATCGGGCGGTGTCAAGGTGTTTGTCATTATTCCCTTTCTGAGGTGAGAGAAAGACAAACAGATAATGGGAATCAAGGTGTCAGTATTTTCCTGAGTTCACTGAGCAAGGCTTTGGTGCCTGTAGGCTAGGCTCCTATAAACAATGCTTACTACACGTGGCAATAGCCTACATTGGGCGAGGAATGCTTTTCCACGCAGGAAGAGCCTCTTACCTTGCCCAGTTCTGCCTGCAGTTTTCCGATCGTTTCAGTCAACGTCCGTATCTCTCTATCGGTAGCTGTCTCCATTTCGTCAGAGGTTTGGATGGTCGAAAGCATTGCTCCTTGCGGGTGGACGTCGTTCCGTACTTTCAGCTGCGAAGAGATAGGAAGATGAGGCAAGCTGCCCATTGACTTATCTCAGAAAAAATGGAGGACCCGTTGTTGCTGTCCCTACTATAGCTCTAGGCCCCTACATGACCCTTTGATTTAACCCCTCTCTTTGCCTTTGAGACAGGTCCTGCTGTGATTGAGTGATTTCAATCAATCACTAATGCGGTTAATTAGACAACCGAGTTCCTCTGATCCTTGTGAAATCGTATGCGTCTTATTGGTCGAAAGCATAAGACTGTTTTGGCTGACTTGATGACGTAAGCTATTTGAAGATTAATTTCTGTTAAACGTGAATGTATATAATCAAAATGATTTGATCACCTTGGGCACAAAGACAAGACACAGCGTGAGACTCGTAGCAAAGAAGCTGAATGTGGATATGATGACGTAACGCGAGCCGTTGTCTTCCAAAATTTGGGAAACGGGAACGACGATGAAAGACATGATGACTGTGTTGTAGACGCTCATCCCTGAAAAAACAAAAACAACCGAGTTATAAGACGCACACACTGCGTCCATTATTATATACGGATCCCAACGAACCTTCGTGACAATGGTTTTTTTCCCTTCACGAAGATTTATAGTTTCAAAGCTGCTTTGCGCCCGTAATGACAGTCTTTAAATCGCCGGTTGCCTTGTAGAAGGGCATAAGGGCAAAGAAGGTCAATGAGTTCATTTTTTTATTTAATTACTCCCTATTCTCCATTTTGTATACGCGCTTCAATTCTATCCACATTCTGTGTTCACAGAGGAGCCTATTACGTCATGATGAAGTGAGAACTAAAAGTAAAATTGTCATAAAACGGACCAGACGGAATTTGTGGCAAGCAGAAGGGGGTAAAGTGATTTCATGAGCGTCTGATATTACAACGGGTAATATGGCCAAAGCATAAGCCTTCATTTCGTAAACGGTCCCAGAATCCCCCGAGACGGGTACCAACCGATGTATTTGGAGTCGTTCAATGCTGGCACGGTGACTTTCCGCGTCTCCCACGCCAGGAATGCGCCGAATATGAGCAGCAGACCGTCTATGCATACCAGCGAACCCGTCCAGTACACCTGCCAATGCGACTCGCATGTAATATACACCGGGATGATCACAGCATCCAGGTCATCCGTCTCCTACCGAAAAAGGATCCAATCCAAAAATCGGAGAAATGAGAAAAGAATGCCACGTAATTACATAACCTAGATCGAGTCTAATTCGATACTGCAACTATAATTTGATTTTTTTTTCAAGACCTACTGCAAAACGTTTTTACGTGGTGCTTAAGTTATGGAGGGGTGGGCCTTATACCGGTGGAGATGTCACAAATTGAGTTACCAGTCGTCATTATTGAGAAATGCCTCTCACCACTCTATCTCCTCTTGTCGTTCCTGCTTGCAGCGGATCCACGATCTCCCAAATGATTAAGACCAGGGCTACTACAGCAACGAGGACAGCCACCATCACGTACAGCTGAGAGTCTTTGATGATCTTTTGGGGAAGGGAAAAGGGGGGTCAGTTATACACTGATTACGCTGAGTATGTGTGGAGTTTCTGACCATATAGTTATAAATTAACGGAAGAAAAAATGTACAGGGCTGGATGATACTGCTTTATGACTAATGTTGAGGACCCAAAGTTTCGATCTTAGCAGGACCCTTTTCACTGCAGCTGTTGTGAAGGCAGAAACATCATTGTGATATCCAGAATGTGCAAATCGCAAGTCATTTCGATAATGCTTTACCGAGAAAAGAAATTACTAGCTCCGAATGGTGTCGGATCGGGCAAAAGCTTGTAAGATTTTCAGCCCCCAAAGACAGTTCGTTACCGTTTTCTTGGCTGTTTTGCTGGTGAAAATTTTATGGACACGCCATGTTTTGGTGAACATGGCCCCGAAGGACATAGCGAAGCCGATGCCCAAACACCACGTGTTTGCCTAGGAGATGAAAGTGAGAAATAGAGTGAAAAACAATTAAAGATGGTTATACCTGACCTCGGGGCAACAATGACCCCATGTGTGAGAACATGACCTCACAAAAAGAATGACCTCACAAAAAGAATGACCTCATAAAAATGACCCCACGAAAAACAAAACCCGAAACCTCTCACTAAGCCCATTAAAACAATGATCTTACGAAAACACATCCCGAGAGCCATGACCCCGATAAAAAAATACCTCGAAGTAAGCGGTTGGTGATATCAGACTTCCAGACCCACTTTTGTCCCTCATGCAACTAATGCAAGCCTTTTTTTACCTTGCACATCCAAGCCACCATGTGGATTGGTACCCGGCTAGCGTCCAGTCCATTGAACAATATGGAGAGATACATGAGGAACCCGCCAATTATGATGAGGTTGTTTATCTTGGGGCTCGACATCTTAATGAACCTGAGTTTTAGAAAAGTGGAAAAATAAAAATTAACAGAATACCAGAAGATTGGAATGCTACACAATTGAGGACTGGTCTTCTGTCATGGTTTTGTTACCTCTTGGAAACTGAAGGGGTAACCTGATAAAACCATTGATCTCACCTCTTGTTCCTGTACTTTATGTTGAACCCGAGGAAGCCCAGGGCTATAACGATGCCTGCTACAGCCAGCGTCGCCATGCCGATGAAAAGATTACTCGAGATGGACTGCAAATGCTCCAACTCTTGCACAGAGTCAGCGGGCGGTTTGCCCCCTAAACACCCAGGAGAAAATGATCAAAGTCACCCCAAAAACTTGAACTGGTGCAGATGTATAAGTTATGCCAGTACCAGAACTGTTTCGGTGTATACACGACTTGTCTGTATTGTAAAGAAGCGTTGATGAACTCTGCGAATGGGCAGAATTTCAAAAGACATTGTCTTTCCTATAGTCTTTCGACGCCGGGCTCTCATAATCTCTGAGATTTTGCAGTTTGTGTGATTTGAGTTAGTCAGCAGTTTCCAACATCGATCACCTACGCTAAAATGATAGTGTGGGACTTTTGATAATACATTTGGTATTATTCATGCATCTTTCCAATGTATTGTTGCTATACCGAACTCTGTACTTTTAATCTTCCTTGGAGAGTAGAGACCATAGAGGTAATTATCTCGATCTCTGGAGGCTATTTACCTTTCCAGTTTATCGGCCGACTGGTCATCCACTGGAGTTGCTGCCCTTCAGCGGATGCTGGATTGTAGGTGCCAACTCTTACCTCTTCTCCACCTACCATGTAAACAAAACCCTGACTTTTAGGACTGATGAGTGGTGTAAAATTGTTACGATTTCAATCAATTTCAAATCAAATAATGGATTGAAAATCTTCCTAAAACAAAAAAAACCAAACTAAACAAAAAAATTGAAAATTGATATTTGAAGCAAATTAGAATGAAGTCAAACAAATAAATTTAAAGGAACATCTTCCTGGGATTTTTAAGCAATTTTGAAAGCCACCATCTAAATTCAACAGCTTCTTAGCTCAGATGGTAAGTGCGCTGGTATACAAAACCAAATGTCTCGCGAACACGTCCCGGTCCAGTCAATGTATACTTTGCTATTTTCAAAATTTAAAATGATTATTTACCCCCCCCCCCAAAAAACAAACAAACAAACAAACAACCTATTTAGGAATTATACCTTGGTTCTGTTCAACTTTAACGAATCCTTTTCTGTCTCCATCTGACGTGAATTGTACCGGACCCTGAAATAACAACAACATAACTATAATGTGAAGACTTTCATGGATGAGCTGTAAAGATGCTTATGCAGGGAAATGGAGTTGCTCTCACCGAAACTCCTTCGAAGTTTGTGGAGTTCATCGCCTCGAAAATGACATTGGCCATCTCCTCGTCCTCGTAAGAAAAGTTCCCAATCGTCTGGGGCGGATCTTCGAATTGAAAAACAAAGCGCTAACCGAGTTAAGACTCCCTACATCCCATGGTTCCACTCCTGAAGGAATCCGTCGCTGAAGGACACGGGCGCCGTTATGGAGAACCCTTTGGCTCACGTTCGAAGCATTTGTAAAGGCTAAGGCAAGGTCGGCCAGAAAGTTTAAGTATATAGCATTCAATAGCGTTGTTATACTATACGCACAGTGGAAGGGGCTTTTAAGACTTGGTTGTCTGTATTGTCGATGCACTAGTTCCATTGATCATAGTTCACAAATCGGATTTGAAGTGCGTCAAGACTGTGTATTGCACGCGTAGAAACATGGGACGTGGTTCTTCAGATACATGCTAAACTGCTTCATGGTTTGTGTTTGAGTATTTCCAAGCGTGATTTTGAAGCACGAAGAGAAATACCTGAGTGATCTTAGTTGCTGTCCAGACACCTTCTTGGTTACGTACACGATCTGCGTTGTGCACGGTTCAATATAAAGCCTGAAGCACTAAACATGCATGTCTTAGCAGGCTTTTAGGCAGGATTGGTGGAACAGGGTGTGTATGAAAAAAGGCAGGCCGTGTACATGAACTTTTATTAAAATGTGCATATGTAGAAACCCGTGATCCATTGCCTATTGCATAACGCAGAGATGGTCCATTTAGGGGTGCTGAATAATCGAATATTTGATTGATCATTGTATATTATTTACCGAATTCGTATAATTATTCGATTGCAGAATTTGATTGTATGAATGTGCCAAGATTCCAAACGTCAAGTTTGGAATTATAATCATGTACAACATTGTTGAAATAAAATAATTATGATGAAAACAATAATTATGACGAATATTTAACCTGACGTGGAAAGACAGGAGATCCGAGGAGGAACATCGTCCTTGGTGCCCAATATTTTGTGCACAAAATCTTCCGACCAATATGCAGTTGCCGTTTGTCATTCCCGAACCGTCAGAACTAGGATTCTCCCTCTTTTTTTTGCCTTGGAGACGGTTTTTCGGTTTTGATTTTTCAAAAACTGTGAAATTTTAATCCCCTTTGTTTTTACTTTTTCACATGAGTTGAAAATACAAACGTTTTGAGTCCGAAATTTAAGGCATTTGCCGCACACATCTGCTCTAAAAACGGCTTTTGGGATCGTACTCGTCCCCGTGATTTGCGCACGCATACGTACATGTACGTTTACGTTGAGGCTGATGTTTATTGTGGTGCAAGACCGCTGTCCGATCCAGTGTGCACTCAGCACGTGCACAATGATTAGTAGACTTCTACCAGTCCTTACAGTTGTTTCTAAAAATAAACTAATGTTTATTACATTTGTACCAGCGATGTTTCGAGTTTCGCGGTCAACCGAAGTACGCACTCTGCATAAGAAATGTATTTGCTAGAATTGTAGAAATTTTTAGAAGGATTTGTCATTTATTTGTTGAGATATCGAAAGTTGTAAAGAATTTATTATTTTTGCAAAATCGCTCCGTGCGCGCGGCGCCGCGGTGGATCGAGCCAAAACGGCGGAGAAAAAAGTCAAACTCGCATTTTTCGACCGCCGAGCGCACCCTGTAAACATCGTCCAAATCTGTCGATTTTACTCTTAAATAGAAGCCTGGAATCTCTTCTTTCTATCAATTTAATGACGAAGAGAATAATGTTGAATTACGTGGAA
Source organism: Luidia sarsii (assembly GCA_949987565.1). Classification (NCBI taxonomy): domain Eukaryota; kingdom Metazoa; phylum Echinodermata; class Asteroidea; order Paxillosida; family Luidiidae; genus Luidia; species Luidia sarsii. The sequence goes on from OX465121.1 coordinate 10,474,533, forward strand.
ACAACATTCGGAGACAAACGATGAAAGTAGCGCATTTTCGTTATGAACGATTTACCTTCGCGATGTTAGCGAGGTTGGCAAGTCTAGGTGTGGTTTCCGCCTGTAGGTGAAGCTATAGCGATACTACAGGACCAGTAGGGCCGAAACCAGCCTACGCGCTGCAGTGTAACATGACACAACTCAACTTTTCACAGCAGGTATAGTGCTTCCAGTGCGTGCTCTGCTGTGCGTTCGTGAATGGGATCGTGATTTGATCGTGAATGGGATGGAGGATCGTAACAGATCATTTTATCGACTGTCTGCTTGTGCTGGTTCTATGTATACATTACACACACGCTGATATTACTGTAAAGGTATTTTATCACTTTTATCAGTGATACATAATTATTTTTCTCAAGGTATACATCTGCACGGCTTGTGCTTAAAAGTGTAAGGCGTGACGCTAAAATTAGGCCGTGTTTGTTTTTATTTGGCCGTGCTTATCACGGCTGCACGGCTGGCTGCCTAAAAGCTTGTGTCTTAGTGTGTGGACACCCCCCCCCCCGCGATACATGCATAAAAGTTGCTTCGGTGATGGCATCTTGACAGATTGTTGTATTAAGACCTACCAAGGGATTGCAAAACTTGCTCGGCTTTTTGTAGAGCGAGTGCGATGGTCCAGACGCTGTCGAACCCGTAGGGTGCTTCCTGGTATCCGGGCAACTCCGTAGGGTCCCTGCCGACATACTCCCGGTACTTCACATGAAATTGCTCCGTCGTCTGTAACGTGAGTAATAAAAAAAAACACGAACCAAAAACCCTGGGCACTGTGGATGAAAGCTCTGATCGTGCGGTGGTACCTTCGAAAAGATGGCTGCGTACAGGCACGCGAAATCAATTACTGGAGGCTCTAAAATTCCATGAATAATTGTTTCTGTTGATAAAAATTGTACGTGATGGGTGGCTCGTATGTATAAGTGAGGGTTGTTAACACCCAGTGAGACACCCAACACCCAAGTCAACTTCGTATTTTGGGTGCCATTCCCTTATAAGGTGTAGCAGTGACTTACCATGCCGGTAATCCCTGGCTCCTCTGAGAGGCTCAAGGGCAGGGCGTCGGTGGTGAAGTACCCATCCACCACCTCCGTCATCTGCTCGGCAGTGCAGTCGTGCGTTTTCTCAGCGTCTTCCGCCAACCACCATTGACGGCTGTACCAGCCTTCTTGTCAAAAAGCCCCCCCCCCACCCCCAACCCCCCCACCACCAAACAAACAAACAAACAAACAAAAGCACGGACGAGAAAGGGAAAGGAAGAGGAAAAGAGAAACAGAGAAGAGAAAAATCGCGAAAAACAAAATCAGGAAATATTCAAGAAAAATGCGTGTAGCCTTTGTCTTCAGGAAGAATGCGTCATTGCATGGTGCACAATAAAAAAACATTCACGTCTAGAGACATCGTATTTAGCTTAATTAGCTTAAGAGCCAAATCCGAAAGGTTACCTCTTGATTCTTCAGTACTGAGAGTGTACATCAATGCCTGCGAAGGCTGTCTAATTTTCAGTCACGTACCATTGTGAATGAGCTTCCCCGATAATTTACACCATATATAATCCTTCGAATATAAAATAATCTCCATTGTGTGCAATGTATCGGCCTACCTGTAATGATCCAGACGATTTTTTCCCCGTACATGCCCTCTTTGTACGCCTGGCAGAAGACCTTTCTCGCCTCGTTTTCGTAGAAGCTACCGATAATAATGCGAGCATCTTGTCTCTGGTAAGAGAGAACAGATGGCAATTGTACCTCTGCTGATCAACAATCGAAGGATGCCTAACAATTTTGAACTTGAGCGTCTGCTCTAATGGGATTTTTTTGTTCGACCAAAGAAAATGAAAACTGACCGGGAGATCTCAGGCAATTAATCTAAAATAGTTCCTTCTTGTATCTGTTTTGTCCTTTTGAGAAAGGTCCTGCTTGGATCGAAACGTCAGGCCCACTAAGTTTGGAGATTTGCATTTTTGTATTTCTAGTCAGTAAGAAGTTTGCAAGATTTTGTTTTACCTTAAGGTTCGATACATGAACCTCTGGATGCTCAGCAAAGCTTTCGGCCGCAATGATCTCAATGCCGTTCTCCTCTGCTTTGTCTTGAAAGTACGAGGTAGGCTGTGATAGAGGGTTGATTAAAAAGAAATTCAAACAAGTGCCGGGCTTGAAAGAGCCGTGTACGCACACTTTATCAAAAAATCACATATACCGTTGCGAAAACAGTCAATTGTTTTACCGAAATACCCCAATTACCCAATGCGAATGTGTAAAAAATGCGAATGTGTAAAAAAACCAACCCAATTATTCTACGGTGTTTTCGTCATTGTATCACAAGTTATGCAAGTCGTATCCGCGTTAGTCGGTTCATAGTCCGATCGAGTTCGAATGATTTGTCACCGATACTCGGGTGCGAGTATGAGTCACGACTCACGAACCATATAGTCCGCGATACACCAATGGATGACGGTGTATATACATACGGTACACTATCACACTCACCAGAGAGAACAAGTCGATGGATTGATGTAGTATGGCTACCCTCTTCCATCCAAAGTGCTTGAGCATGGCGAACTTGACCACATTGAAGACGTTCTCAGTGGGGGACACCCTGAAGAACTTGGGGAAAAGGTTGCGATTGGACAGCAGTGGCGAGGACGAAGAGTAGGATAACTTAAGCAGAGGAGAATAAAAACAACAAAAGAAATTACTACGGCATTGATTTGAAAACAACAACAACAACCCAAAAACCAAAAGGACTGATGAGACTTCAACCCGAGACCGCTTGTTTAACGTAGTGTGGCAGAGCACGAAAAAGCGATGGAACAAATTCTCGGTGAATAATATTTACCTGGTCGCTCTCAAGTTCTTTAATTTCTTGAATTTCTACAACGTAAAGATGGATTAACTTATGTGAGATACACTATGGAATGCATGAAGCCGGCAAGGAGAATATTCAAGGGAGCCAGTGAGGTACGGAAATTTTAGTAGGGAATAGGAACGGGGAATAGCAACGTGGAATAGCAAATGGGATAGCAACGGGAAATAGCAACGGGGAATAGCAACAGAAAATAGTACTCATTGCCTTATATATATAATATGAGTGCGTCAACCGGTTTGGAAAAGCGTTGGGAACCATTTATACGAGGCAACTTCCACTGACCCCCGGCGTAAGTTTATTTAGAGGTGTGCACCGCGCAGTACCTGGACGAGGTTCCAGTGGTGTGACGCCTGCGCAGTGGGTTGCGTGGCGATGGAGCAGCCCGCACCCAGCACCATGATCTTAGTCGTGGAGCGGTTGTAGAGCTCACGGTACATCACATCGGTCGCTTTCCCTCCGTTGCACTGTTGAAATAACAGTGCAAGAAAGCTTCTAACTTCAAGCTTACTGGCTATCCTTTAATCCACTTTTTGAAAACAGGCTTAGGCGGTTTCATGTATTTTGCAATCGGGAGAACCGCCAAAGTCTTTTTAAAAGGCCTGCAGACGTTTCGGTGCTATGAACTTTCTCAAAGACAGAATCTGCCTTTTGAGAAAAATCCAGATTCGCATCTTGGTCTTTTTTAGTCAGTAAGCGGTTATCCCTTTCGAACGTTTCTAAATGGTTAAAATATTTACGCCTATCACTTAGGTTTAAGAATCCATGCGTTCGATTTTAAGGATATGATTATAAATCAGCTCCTGTTTTTTTATAACTGAGTAAAAAAAATACCACGGCAATGCAAAAGCCGTATACATGTATTTCTGTTCCTATTATATCAATTTGGGCATTACAATCTGGCGTTGCGGGTATAATTTTATTTATGTTCTGACAGTACTGCTACTACGAGACAAATTAAAACGCCCGTAATCTTTTAGCAACTGAAGATGAAATTGAAAAAAAAAATTGAAATAAAAATTGAAAGAAACGTAGGCTCACTGGTGTTTCGCCCTACTGTGCCCCTTGCTTTTCGTATTGTTCAATTGAGGATTAGTTGTGCTAGTATACTGTGTGCGGTTTCCTGATCAGCTTTCAATAATAAAAGAGATTACATTACAAGGCCGACAAAACAATACCAAAGATCAAAACTAATTCGCGATGAGAAATGCTTTAGGGGGAAATGGCTCTTAAAGGGTAGACCTTCAATGGACAATTTTTAATAGGATTTATTTAATACTATAATTTTCGATGGAGAACTGTCTTTTCCATTTACTACTTGACCATTTTCATAATCTGTGGGGAATGAAACAAAAAAGAAATAATGCCTCTGTGAACGGTCCTGTGAGCGACCGCTGTCATGTCCATCATATTCAGTTGACGAGGAAAACAACTGTGAGAAAGCGGAACAGATTTTGCCGTATCAGTTTGAACCTGAATACACCCAGGGCCATGCAGGAGGAAATTTGGATGGTAGGTGAAGCTTCTGGCCACGGGCATGGCTGGGACGCGGGCGATCGACAGCAACGTACATGCCTAATGTTTTTTATAAACATCTGTCTGTTATAAATATCTTAGGGGTTAAAAAGGCGTATTACCATTTGCTTCTTTGTCTGTTTCAGTTGAAGTTGTGTCCCATTCTCTGATTGTACATGTTTTTTTCACCGTGCCGGCACTGCGTGGATAGCATGGGCTAAATGCGTCGCACGCTCGGCATGCATTTCCGCGAACGATGCAACTGCACATACGACAGTATGCACCGGCAAGTATTGTAGTCCACGTTCGCCAGTACAATAAATTCCTGGTTTACGCGTTAAATGTACATGTAGGCCTACTGTGTAAATTTGGTTGGTTACGTACGAGTGCAGCCTCCGACTGTCCAGTAATTGATTGGAATTCTCACGTAACTCGGTGATGATGCAAATCGAAGTTCGTTTGATGTAAGAGCGTTGAGCAAGTCCAGTATTATCTTTCTCCCTCTTTCTCCCCTCTCTTTCCTCTCTTTCTCCCTCTACCCCCCTCTCTCTTCCCTCCTCTTTCTCCCACCTCTCTCTCCCTTTCTCTCCCTCTTGAAGCACATCCCATTGTGAACACATTTTGTTCATGGACAAGACGAAGTCTGTAATCTTGATTCAATTGAATTTTGACAGAGGTGTATCGACAATTGCGTTTGCATTCAAACTGTGCGAAAATAGTCTCTTTTTTTTTAAACATTTTTGATTACGTTCGGCCTGGGTTTCAAAAATGCGCGGAAGCACGTATGCATTGACATTCGTTGACACGCCCTATTTTTGGAAGGAATTACTGAGCTGGATTATTTCTCGTCGGTAGGCTACTTTTCCGTTTGTTCGCCTGCCTGTGTCTGCCCCCACAGCTATACCAGTAATGAAAAGCACTTTGCACGCGCCACCAGGGCCCAATTTCACGGCTCTGCTGAGGATAATCATTCATAATGATTATTCACAACTTCCTATTTCATAAAACAATTGAGGAAGAATCCATTTCTATCTTTTAACTAAAAAAGGGTTCCAAAATTAGGAATATTCTTTCATTCTAAGTTAGGAATGTTCTATTGTAAATTATTTCTTAGCTGTTTAGGAACATAATTTAGGAATATTCATAAACACTTTTTTGTTATAAAATAGAGCTGGTCCCCTAACATCAATCAAAATCTCGGATGGTTACTATCGCAAGAAGGGAGTGCATCGGGGAGCACTTCACTTTCAAATTGCTTCCCAGAACAAAAAGAACTTATCTAATTACCGCGCCCAAAGATACAGTTCAACTGTAACGGTAAAAAGCTTTTGAAGGACACGGCGTCTGTTGCCGAAGTCCGACTGAAAGTAAACCTGATGTCAACCGCTGTGAACATCCAATTGGTTTGTACTACACTGTTAAAACGGTGCTCACATCATGCACATGGATGAAGTATGTTGAGGCACATGGTGCACGATACATGCACACGGGGTGATGCTCACTTTCACTCCATGTGCTTGAGCCTTGAGGTACAGTAAAATAGGGAGATGTTCTTGTACATGAAGCACTTCATGTATATACCTCATCCGACTTTTGTTCAAGTGATTACAATGCCACATGTGCTTGAGCTACAGTATTTTT